>CAMTDV010000029.1:11579060-12179060 GCA_947069175.1 Scalesia atractyloides
GTTAGATTCAATTTATTATTTTCAGTACATGCAATTTCATAGGCCGCCGCTCCCCATTACATTATGAGCGTTGAGCATGTTCCCCCATTACATTATGAGCGTGAACCTGGCGTGCCAACATACGATCGGCTCCGTTTGATTGAGCCTTGATCGCACAGACATTTATCATTTTCAGTACATGCAATACGATCGGCTCCGTTTGATTGAGCCTTGATCGCACAGTTTTATTCATGTTATTTATTGTATGATGTTAGTATGTTAATGTATGCTATCATATGTTATTGTATGTTATAGTTATGACTGCTATTGCTGCTGTTTGATTATTTACATTTGCTCATTTATGATTATGCATAATTTTTCATTGATAAACTAACAAGAAAATAAATAATAAATGTTTATCTAACAAGGTTCACTCGCCAACTTATGTTGACCCAAAAACCCCCATTTTTACACATGATACAGGTGAACCAGCTGCAGCCAGAAACACTTAGGATTGGACTAGAAGAATAAAATGATTTAGAGCTTGGAATTGTTTTGTTTGGTTATTTTTCTTTGTATTGTATGGACATGTTTGGATATTTGGGAATGAAATTTTGACTTTAATAAATATGAAACATATTAGTAAATATCATGAGCTTTGGTGATAACCCAATTATGCCCCGACTCTTATTCCGCTGCGGGTCGGGGTGTGACAGATTGGTATCAGAGCCATGACTATAGGGATATAGGATAGGTTATTAGACCCTTAGAGCCTATACTATAGTTGATTAGAAACTTATAAGATTTTTGTGTGTTAAATGCCAAATTTCATGATGTTTATATGTTTTATGTTAAATGTTACATTCAATGTTATGCAAGCATGTTCATAAGTATATATTATCATATAATGCCTATCATGAATCATATTCTCATAACATATCATATCCATGAAAGAACACACCACATCATGATTGCTTTTACAATGATTTTTGTGTTTTCAAATCTCATCAAAGTGAGTTCTCATGACGGGCATGTAGTAATTGGAAGGGTACCAGTACCGGTAGTCGGAACGTCCTGTCTAGCTGTCATTCGTATAAATCCAGAATAAAGGACCAGTTTGCCTACCTGGGGACTAACGATGAGAGTACGAAGTACCTATTAGGCCAAAGCATGCTATACCAAACGTCATGTGAGCTAACCCCACTTTGAGTTGTCATTGTGTCTACACCTGGACACATTCCGACCATACATCTCGTGAACATATTTTGTGGTTTGCATTCGGTGATGCGAGTGTTAAATCGCCAATACTAATGTGAATCCTACCAAGCCAATAGTCATGGGGGCCCACATGACTATACAGGTGAAGGTATGGGGGACATTTGAGGCCCAACATGAGCAAACCCAAGACATCCTATGGATGTAGTTGCATTATTGATATTTATGTTATTTTCATTTTCTTAAAGACACATGACACCTAAAAAGACTCCATAAACTCACAATCTTCTTATGTATGTTTCTGTAGATGTCGTCTAGACAACAACGAGGGGTAAAAGATCAGGAAGGTCTCACGAACGCTTGGCCACACAAATCGCGAAACAAATGGCCGCCGTACTTCCCGACATTGTGGTTCAAGTACAACAAGCTCTCGCCACAAATCCCACTAATCCTCCCCAACAGAATGACCAGAACATCGGAAACCCTCCTACCAGCAAGTGCTCATACAAACATTTCAAGTCTTGTGATCTTCCTAAATTTGAAGGGACCGAAGGTGTCACTGCTCTCCTCCATTGGTTTGAGGAAATGGAAAACACCTTCCTCAACTGCGATTGTCCAGAGGATCGCAAGGTTCGATAGGCCACCGGGAAACTATTTGGGGTAGCTCTCACCTGGTGGAATACTGAAAGGGAAGAGGGGAATTGATGATGCAATGGCCTTAACATGGGAGGAGTTAAGGAAATCATGACTAGGCGTTTCTGTCCTAGGAGTGAAATTAAAAAGTTGGAGGACGAATTTCATTCTTTAAAGCAAAAGGAGGGTGATCATACCACCTATAACAAGAGGTTCTTAGAGTTGAACCAAATGGTTCCAAATTTGTTCACCCCAACTTATCGTCTGATCGAGCATTATATTCGAGGACTTCCCTCGAAAATTCAAGATTCAGTTCTCAACATTTCACCGGTAACACTTGAAGCTGCTATGGAACTAGCCACTGAACTGACCGAGAATCGAATTCGCAACGGTAAGTTTAAAGAAGAGAAAAAGAAAGCCCCTGTTGAGGGTCAAACTTCAAACCATTCCATCTCTCCTCTAAGTTTGCTAACAAGAGGAAGCGCAACACCAGAAACTTCGCCGTTACACAAACCAACCTCCCTATTCCTGCTGCACCCATTACCCAGGTTGCCCCTTCACCTGCACCATACAAAAGACCATACTCTGACCCGTTACCAAAATGCAACCGTTGCCAATATCACCATTCTCCTGATTATCCTTGCCAACATTGCACCGGCTGTGGTCGCGCAGGTCATACTGTTCAAACCTGCCGCATGCCTCAGCGAACGAACCGCCACCAGCCTTCAAACCCAAACCCACCAACAAATAATGGGTCAAGCCCAACAACCCCTACTATTACCACCCACTCAACATTTAGCCCAAACATATTACCAACCCAATTATCCTATGGTTCAACCTATGCGGGCTTGCTACAATTGCGGAGACCCTAGCCATTTCAGAAACACGTGTCCAAGGTTGGTAAACATTATTCATGCTCAGGCCCAAGCCAACCCGGTGAATCAAGTGAACCAAGCTCCTCCACCTGCAAGAGGAAGAGCTTTTAATATCAACGCTAATCAGGCTAGAGCTGACGGCAATGTGGTTAACGGTACGTTCCTTATAAATGGTAGATATGCATCCATGTTGTTTGATACTGGTGCGGATAGAAGTTTTGTGTCCTTAGAATTTGAACCTATCCTAAACCAAAATCGTGATAAGCTCATGGAATCCATAACGGTAGAAGTTGCAGACGGGAAACCGGTCTCATTAAACTCTATTATTCGCAACTGTACACTCACATTAAACGACCACGACTTCTCAGTTGACCTTATTCCTATGAAGCTGGGAAGTTTTGATATCATAATTGGTATGGACTGGCTCAGTCAACATCAGGCAGAAGTTGTATGTCGCGAAAAGTTTATACGTATTCCTCTTTCAAACGGTCAGACTCTTCGAATCTTTGGAGAAACCTCGTCGAAAGGGCTCAGCTTAATGTCTTGTCTTCAAGCTCAAAAATATCTTCGCAAGAATTATGTCGCGTTTTTAGCTCATATCATCAAAAAGGGAACCATGGAGAAGAAACTTTAAGACATTCCAGTAGTAAAAGATTTCCCGCAAGTTTTTCCTGACGACATTTCAGGACTTCCTCCAGTTAGAGAAGTCGAATTCCGTATTGATCTTATACCTGGTGCTACACCAGTTGCAAAGTCTCCTTATAGGTTAGCCCCCTCTGAAATGCAAGAGCTAGCCAGTCAATTACAAGAGTTGACTGACAAGGGATTCATACGTCCTAGCTCATCGCCTTGGGGTGCACCTGTCCTTTTTGTAAAGAAGAAAGATGGATCGTTTCGTATGTGCATCGACTACAGAGAGCTCAACAAGTTAACAATCAAGAATCGCTATCCATTACCTCGCATTGATGATCTTCTTGACCAACTTCAAGGTGCCAACTGCTTTTCAAAAATCGACTTTCGATCTGGCTATCATCAACTTAGAGTACATGAAGAAGACGTCCCAAAGACTGCTTTCCGAACTCGTTATGGCCATTATGAATTCATGGTCATGCCATTTGGTTTAACCAACGCACCAGCTGTCTTCATGGATTTGATGAACAGAGTCTGCAAACCTTATCTTGATCGATTTGTTATAGTCTTCATCGATGACATTCTTATTTATTCAAAGTCTAAGTCTGATCATGAGCGTCATCTTCGACTCATCCTTACTCTTCTAGAGAATGAAAAGCTTTACGCCAAATTTTCCAAATGCGAATTCTGGTTAAAAGAGGTGTAATTCCTCGGACATGTAGTCAATGACAAGGGGATACATGTCGACCCCTCAAAGATCAAAGCGGTACAAGAATGGCAAGCGCCACGTACACCAACTGAAGTAAGATCTTTCCTTGGTTTGGCTGGTTATTATCGTCGTTTCATTTCAAACTTCTCTCGCATTGCTGTACCACTCACGGCTTTAACTCATAAGGGAAAACCTTTCATATGGGGACCCAAGCAAGAAGAAGCCTTCCAAACCCTTAAACAAAAACTCTGTGATGCACCAATCCTCACTCTTCCTGAAGGTTGTGATGATTTCGTGGTCTATTGCGACGCGTCAGGGCAAGGATTAGGCTGCGTTTTGATGCAAAGAGGAAAAGTTATAGCTTATGCTTCGAGACAACTCAAGACACATGAGAAGAACTACACCACCCATGACCTAGAACTTGGAGCTGTTGTGTTCGCTCTTAAGATATGGAGACATTATGTCTATGGTACTAAGTGTGAAATATACACTGACCACAAGAGTCTTCAACATATCTTCAATCAAAAGGAGTTAAATATGAGGCAACGAAGATGGGTTGAACTTCTAAATGACTACGACTGTGAAATTCGATACCACCCTGGCAAAGCAAATGTGGTGGCTGGTGCACTTAGTCGAAAGGGTATGCGAACTCCATTCGTCTTCTATGTTCGCAAATCATAACTGACATTAAAGATCAAATTCGAGAAGCCCAACATGTTTCAGTAACAGAAGATGATGTACGAAAGGAGATGTCCTGTGGAGCTGAACTTAAAATTGAAACTAAATCTGACGGTATTCTGTACTACCTAAATCGTATCTGGATTCCTGACCACAACAATCTTTGTGAAATTCTTATGAATGAAGCTCACAAAACGCGATACTCTATACACCCAGGAGCCGATAAGATGTATCAAGACCTACGATATACCTATTGGTGGCCTGGAATGAAGAAGGATATTGCTGTTTTTGTTTCTAAGTGCCTTACATGTTCCAAGGTGAAAGCTGAACACCAAAGACCCTCAGGACTTCTGGTCCAACCTGAAATACCTGTATGGAAGTGGGAAAATATAACCATGGACTTCATTACTGGGTTACCTCGCACTTCTGGTGGGTATGACACTATATGGGTAATAATTGACCGACTTACAAAATCAGCTCACATTATTCCTATCCACGAAGATTTCAAGAACGAAAAGCTAGCTCGTATTTATATCAGCGAAATCGTAAGCCGACATGGTGTACCGTTAAGCATTATTTCTGATCGTGATGGTCGTTTCACTTCACGAACATGGCAAGCAGTACAAACCGCTATGGGTACGCGATTAGATCTCAGTACCGCCTATCATCCTCAAACTGATGGTCAATCTGAACGTACCATTCAAACTCTTGAAGATATGCTTCGAGCATGTGTCATAGACTTCAAGGAAAATTGGGACGCTCATCTACCATTAGTCGAATTTTCGTACAACAACAGCTATCATTCAAGCATCGGCATGGCACCTTTTGAAGCCTTATATGGTCGTAAGTGCCGATCTCCAGTATGTTGACACGAAATTGGGGAAGCTCAAATCACTGGTCCGGAATTAATTCAAGAAACCACAGACAAGATCCATCAAATTTGAAACAATCTTCTAGCGGCCCAAAGTCGTCAAAAGAGTTATGCAGACAAACGACGGAAGCCTTTAGAGTTTAACATTGGTGATCATGTACTTCTAAAAGTATCACCGTGGAAGGGAGTAGTTCGTTTTGGTCAAAAAGGCAAGCTAGCACCATGCTACGTAGGACCTTTCAAGATACTAGAAAGAGTAGGACCTGTAGCATACAAGCGTGATCTACCAGAAGAACTCAACAGGATTCATCCCACATTCCACGTATCAAACTTGAAGAAGTGCCTCGCTAATGAAAACCTCCACATTCCTCTGGAAGATATTCAGATTGATGAATCTATGCATTTTATTGAAAGACCAGTAGAGATCATGGATTTCGGAGAAAACCGTCTACGACGAAGTCGCATTCCAATTGTTAGGGTACCCTGGGAGTCGAAACGGGACCTGAGTTTACTTGGGAACGTGAAGACTCAATGCGTAAAAAATACCCGCATCTTTTTCCTACTACTTCTACTACTTAAATTTCGGGACGAAATTCCTAAAAGTAGGGGATACTGTACATTTGTCGAAAACGGGTTTTACCAAACCCGCTCCATTTTGTAATCGAATATCAAGTTATAAATGTCCGTTGCCTATTTATGCTTATTTTAATTTTTAATGATACATAATTAATAAACAAACTAAACCATAAAAGTTATAATTGATAAAAAAGTATAAATGAAGCAATAAAAAAATAAATGGGGCTGCCGGGACTCGAACCCGGGTCAGCCGGGTTGTAACTCCAAAGATTTAACACTCTCACGCATAACCACTCCGCCACTTGTTTGTTTTCTGTCAACTCTAGGAAACAAATAAGTCTTATATACAAACCTAGATAAACCGGTTGCGCCAACTGAAAAACTGAAATCGGCTATTCAATCGTCTAAACGTTTGAATAATCGCGATTTCAGGTTTTAAACCGATGCACCGACAATTCTAATCAATTCAGACTTGAATTCGGATGATGATGGGTTTTATAACCGAAGCTATCCAATAATCCGAATTACTGTAATCAAAGATCTTCTTCACGACTCAGAAACATTCCACAAACCTCCAATTACATTTCCGCACACTTTACAGTCCACCGGAGAAGTTTATTTTGCTCGTCGGAAATTTCTGCAAGTTCCCCGGAAAACCGTATTCATCATCAAACGGTAAGTCTTTCAATACCGTCGTAGTCTAACAACTGTTAAGCTATTTCTAACTCAAACCTTTCGCTTGAAATCGAATTCAGACGCTACTATCGAATAATACCAGTTCGCCGGAAAAGTTATGGAAATCTTTATTTTCATCTGTGAATCGGTAAGGACATTCAAACACTCTATCATATGTTATTGTATGTTATAGTTATGACTGCTATTGCTGCTGTTTGATTATTTACATTTACTCATTTATGATTATGCATAATTTTTCATTGATAAACTAACAAGAAAATAAATAATAAATGTTTATCTAACAAGGTTCACTCGCCAACTTATGTTGACCCAAAACCCCCCATTTTTACACATGATACAGGTGAACCAGCTGCAGCTAGAAACACTTAGGATTGGACTAGAAGAATAAAATGATTTAGAGCTTGGAAATGTTTTGTTTGGTTATTTTTCTTTGTATTGTATGGACATGTTTGGATATTTGGGAATGAAATTTTGACTTTAATAAATATAAAACATATTAGTAAATATCAAGAGCTTTGGTGATAACCCAATTATGCCCCGACTCTTATTCCGCTGCGGGTCGGGTGTGATAATCAAAAGGTGTATGCCTACACCCCGTGCTAAGGTCGTGGCCAATAACTAATGTATTGAGCCCAGGATATCCAGGAGACGGTAATTTAACCCCCGATGTTTAAGTTATTAAAGAAAACTGATTAAAACGAAATATGCGGGTTTGCTAGCCACAAGTGGGCGTTCGATTGACCTCATTTTGGATCGAGCGGTAATAATTTACCATATCCCAAGCCCGTATAGGGAAAATAAGTCGAGAGTATTTACCTGAGCTAGTCTTCTTCTTTTATTTTTAATTAACTCATCCGTATACAAAAGTACAAAGTGCAGATAGCATTTACCGGGAAGGCTCTAGTCTGGATTATGTCATAAGCTAGCCAATTAAATACTAACGGTCTTATAAACCGAATAGTGTACATTATCATTACGTATAACGCTTGATTAAACGATGATCGAATAGAATGTAGTTTAATCCCGACAAGTACTTGACTTGTATAATATGGGTAAACTATAAACATTCTGGATTTTTGAAACTTAAATGACAAGGTTAAACCCGTTTCGGTTAATTTCCATAAAATAGTTACATATACGTAACTATGCGTTTAATAGCGATATAGGGTAACCGGATAAGTCATGGACAAGTTCTATACGCCATTATACTTTAAATAAGTTAAGATATCAGTAGGATATCAACTTGTATGCCCATTTAGGTTTTAAAACGAAATTATGCCTCATAAGGGCATTTTGGTAATTATATACCGTATAAAAGGAACTTGAATATATTTTAGATTTATCATCATAAGTATTCTGGAAAAATATTTTATTTATGATACAATATCAGTAGGACATCATTTATATGTGTAATTTATCTTTTATGACCAAACTATGCACCGAAGGGGTATTTTGGTCATTTTACACATAGTTTAAAATTATTTGGGATTTTGAGTTTAGAATATGAACCTACTGTAAATATGTTTAAAATAAGTTTTAAAATCAGTAGGTATCAAGTTTTTGGTCAATAATATGGTTTAAAATCATACTATGCGCTGAAATGGCGCTTATGTCGTAAAATGACGTTTTATGTGATGTTTAATGAAAACTGACATTAGGGTCAGGTTAAAATGTTTAAAATATGTTATTTAATATAACATATTAGTAAGTAATGATTTTACCTTGAAAAGATTGATTAAAATCATTTTATGAATCACAAGGACTAAAACTGTCATTTATCGACATAGTTTAAGGACCTGCTTGAAAACTCAGTTTATAACTTAGTTTAACATCCCAAATAATCCTACTTATAATATTACATCAGTAGAAACTCATTTTCAAGTTCATTACCATTTAAAACCTTGTTTTATGTAAAAATGACATTTTGGTCAAAAATGACATAATTATGGAACTTGTGCATAAACTTGGATTCTGATTATGATCATGTAATATAACCTCAGAGGGTTATGCTACATTACATTATGATCATTATGCTACTTTATATCAGCAGGTAACTAATCTAAATCGGGTCAGAATCAAAAGTCAAAGCAGAAGTCAAACTTCGCGACTTTCGGTTGCGAACCGACCCTAGAACTGAAATTGACGAGCCGAACATGTTTATACATGTTCTAATAATTATTACCAACTTGTTTAAGTGTCAAAATAGGTTTCATAACATATATAAGATCAATTTATGATTTTTCCAAAAATGGCTTGTTTGACTTTTTAATAACATAACTTTGACCCGTCAATTGGTCTAGCAAACGTGATCTTTAGGAGGTGCCATTTGTAGGGACTAACACCAACCTTATTATAATCACTTAGCCATGTTCATTTCGAACAATGGATGGACCATAATGGTCTTAACCGAAAGTCAAAGCGTTTGCCGTAAAACGCTTAACTTTTGGCTATAGAAGCCTATAAACGAAACTGCAAGAGTAAGGAACACTTACAAGAGGTTCCTACAATGCAAGAGAACTAAGTTGGATGCTCCTTTCAGCTAGGAACTTCCAGAGGAGGGAGAAGAGTTATGTTTAAGAAAGGTGCAAGTTGGAATGAACACTTGAACACCTATTTATAGTTGGAGAACTCAAAGGAGGTGAAGCCAAGTGTTTAGGGGAGTAAGAAGAAGCTTACAAGTGTCCTAAAACGTGGCATAGCAGTTTAGAGAAGCCATGGTTTCGTTTTAAATCGTTTTGGAGCTTTGCTTGGTCTCCAAACAAAACTTTCTGCGTCAGACCGGTTCTCGCGGGGCGCGAGAGGCCCAGGCCAAGTCTCTCGCGCCGTCGACCGCCCATGGACAGTTTCAAAATGTGACACTTTAGCCCCTTAACTTTAAAAAGCTTCTAAAAACCTTTTTAAACACCTTTTTGGCACTTTTAGCCCTCCGTAACCAATACTTGGCATACCGGACATTGTCGAGCTCTCGGTTTGTTAAAAGGTCACTCAGAGGTATAAATTAACATGTTGACACTTTAATCCCTCCATTATCCAACTTTCACATTTTTACAAAACTGAACTCTCTCGCCAACAAACGGCACGTATGAGAGTTAGGACTTCACAAAAGATCACTCAGAGGCTTATTACAAGCATGTTGATTCCGATGTCACTCAGAGGCTAGGCATGTTGACACAACAGTCACTCAGAGTCCAAATTTCAAGCATGTTGACATATCAGTCACTCAGAGGCTGTTATTTATGCACGTTGACATCGGTTCGTCACTCAGAGGCTCAACTTGAGCATGTTGACGCCTTTAGTCCTTATTGGTCTTTAACAACTATATTCAAAATACAACTAGTCACTATCTATTGGACACGTTTTACAGGATGTTACATCCTCACCCCATTAAAAGAAATCTCGACCTCGAGATTTTATTCAAAAAGATGGGGGTGCTTTTGTCGATAGTGGACTCAACCTCCCATGTATACTCAGGACCTCTAAAAGCGTCCCACTTAACCTTTTCTATAGGTATCATCTTTCTTCGGAGCTTCTTAACCTATCACTCCTCGATCGAAATTGGTTTCTCAATGAACCTCAGGTTTTCATCAATTTGCACCTCATTGTGCGACATTGCTAGCGACTCATCGGCTAGACATTTCTTAAGATTAATATGTGGAATACATCATGGATTCCATTAAGCTCCTCTGGCAATCTGAGCTTATAGGCCACAGTGCCGACACATTCGACTATCTCGAATGGTCCAATATATCTTGGGCTCAACTTGCTCTTCTTTCCAAAACGCATCACACCTTTCCAGGGTGATACCTTTAGCATGACCTTGTCCCCTAATTGGAACTTAGAGGTTTACCCCTCTTATCAGCATAGCTCTTCTGCCTATCCCTGGCAGCTTTGAGATGATCACGGATTTGCATAATCTTTTCCGTGGTTTCCATGACAATCTCTGGTCCTGATAGTTGGGCCTCCCCAACTTCTGCCCAGCATACGGGCGTTCTACATTTTCTCCCATATAAGGCCTCAAATGGAGCAGCCTTAATGCTAGTATGATAGCTATTATTGTAGGAGAATTCTATTAGGGGTAAGTGGTCATCCCAACTTCTGCCTAAATCAATCACACATGCCTGAGCATGTCTTCTAGAGTCTGTATAGTACGTTTCACTTTGACCATCAGTCTGCGTATGGTAAGCCGTACTAAAGTTTAGTCTGTGCCTAAAGATTGTTGGAAACTTTTCCAAAAGTGAGATTGTATCTAGTATCTCTATCGGATACAATAGATATTGGTACACCGTGTAGGGACACTATCTTGTCCACATACAACTTAGCCAATTTATCTGAATTATACGTTTCTTTTATTGGCAAGAAGTGTGTTGACTTGGTCAGCCTATCCACTATGACCCAAATAGTGTCATTTCCACTTTTGGTCTTAGGTAAGTTGGTAATCAAGTCCTTAGTTAACTTCCATTTCCAAAAGGGAATTTCTAATTGTTGTAGTAGTCTGACGATTTCTGATGTTCAGCCTTAACTTGCGAACAAGTCAGACACTTAGCTACATAAGTGGCTATGGACTTCTTCAAACCCATCCACCAATAATTCTTCTTCAAATCTTGATACATCTTGTCACCACCTGGGTGAACAGAGTACCTTGAATTATGTGCTTCCTGGAGGATTAGATTCCTAAGTCCTACCCAAAGATCGGAACCCAAATTCTATCATTAAATCTTAGGATTCCATCCTTCCAGGCGTTAATTGATCAATGGTTCCGCCTAATCCCTCATTAGGGATGTTAGCCTCTAACAAGGCTTGCTTCTGCGCATCTAATAGCTTCTCACTCAAGCTATTTCTGAGCTCAATGCTCTTAGCGTTAATCCTTATAGGTTTAACCTTCTCCTTGCGACTTAAGGCATCGGCAACTACATTTGCCTTGCCTGGATGGTAGCGAATCTTGCAATCATAATCATTAAGAGTTTCCATCCAACGGTGTTGTCGCATGTTCAATTCTTTCTGATTGAATAGATGCTGGAGACTTTTATGGTCTATGTATGTAACACACTTTATGCCATACAAGTAATGTCTCGACAGTTTTAGTGCAAATACAACGGCACCCAATTCCAAATCGTGGGTGGTGTAATTCTTTTCATGCACCTTCAATTGTCTTGATGCATAGGCAATCACCTTTCCTTTTTGCATTAGCACACAGCCCATGCAGTGTGCGATGCATCACAGTAGACTACAATTCCTCAACACCCTCAGGTAGAGATAACACAAGAGCATTGCTCAACTTGTGTTTAAGAACCTCAAAAGATTCCTGTTGCTTTGGACCCCAATTATGTTTAATATTCTTACGGGTCAAAGAAGTTAAAGGAGTGGCTTATCCTTGAAAAGTTCTCAATGAATCTCCTATAGTAACCAGCCAGTCCTAAGAAACTACGAACTTCTGTTGGGGTCTTGGGCACTTCCCAATTTATTATAGCCTCAATTTTGGCGGGATCCACTTGGATACCACGCTCACTTACCATGTGCCCAAGAAATTGGACTTCTCTAAGCCAAAATTCGCATTTAGAGAACTTCGCATAAAGTTTCTCCTGCCTTAATAATTCTAGGATGCACCGAAGATGTTTCTCGTGATCATCTTGATTACGAGAATATATAAGTATGTCGTTATGAAGACAATGACAAACTTATCCAAATATGGCCTGCAGACTCTATTCATGAGATCCATGAATGCTGCTGGTGCATTTGTGAGCCCAAAAGGCATCACTAAGAATTCAAAATGACCATAGCGGGTCCTGAAGGCTGTCTTAGGAACATCTTCACTTCTAACCTTCAGTTGATGATATCCTGATCTCAAATCTATTTAGAAAAGTAACGAGCTCCTTGAAGTTGGTCGAATAAATCATCGATCCTGGGGAGAGGATATCTATTCTTAATGGTTAGCTTGTTCAACTCCCGATAGTCGATGCACATTCGCATCGAACCGTCTTTCTTCTTTACAAACAGAATAAGAGCTCCCCAAGGTGAGGAACTAGGCTGAATAAAGCCTTTTTCTAAAAGTTCATCTAATTGCGTCCTCAATTCCTTCATTTCCGTTGGTGCTAACCGATACGGAGCTCTAGCAACAGGTGTTGCTCCTGGTAGGATATCAATCCTAAACTCCAATTGCCTATCTGGAGGTAGGCCTGGTAATTCTTCAGGGAAAACATCGGAATACTTCAGATAACTGGTTGATCTTCAAGGTTCGACTTTGGTTCATTTATGGTAACTTGTGCCATATAGATGACACAGCCTCTTCTCAAACACTTGGATGCCTTAAATAACAACACCTTGTTTGGCAATCCATAGTGTGAGTCTCCAGGGATGGTGATCATTTCACCAGATGGTGTCTTAATCTCGATGAGCTTTTTATCGCAGGAAATGCGGGCTTGGTTATGAGCTAACCAATCCATGCTTAAGACAACATCGAACCCCGCCAATTTCATTGGCAAAAGAGAGATAAGGATGGAATGATTCTTAATGGATATAGAGCATCTATCAAGAATGGAAGAAGCAGTTTCTAAGGTTCCATCGGCGAAATTCTATCTCATAAATTCTATCTAGAGTTCTTATGGGTAAATTTAATAGTTTACTAAACTTATGATCAACAAATGATTTATCCGCACCCGAATCGAAAAGAACTCTAGCATAAATATCATTAATGGGGAAAGTACCTGTTATGACGTTATTGTCATTAACACTTCCTTAGCAGTCAGCCGAAAGGCGCGTGCATTCCCCTTCTTGGCCTCTCCAGGTTTCGGAATATTATTCTTTGAACTCTTAGGGCAGTTAGTTGCAATGTGCCCTTTTTCGTTGCAGATATAGCATACACATCCTTAAGATCTTTACAATCTAGGGTCTTATGCCCTCTCCTTTTACAAATGCCACAAGGTCTAGGTTGTGATCAGAAGTACACTGTCCCCAGTGTTTGCGGTTGCAAGTCTTGCAAAATGGCATCACAGCCGACTTGCCTTGGTTTCCTTTTAACCCAAAGCTCCCTTTATTTTTCTTATTAAACTTATGGGAGTTGTCATCTTCCCTTTCTTTTTTCCGTCAGTTTCAGACTTAACTGACTTTTGTCTCACTAGATCAAGGGTGAGATAAAGAGATAGGTCTACAGCAGACCTATAGGTAGTAGGCTATGCAGCCTTTACCATGCCATTTATTTCGGGCACTAACCCATTAATAAAAGTGCAATGCGTTTGGATTCAGGGGTAATTAAATAGGAAACTAACCTAGATAGGGAATTGAAATCGGAAACATACTTCCGACAGTCTAGGTTTTTCATTGATAGAGACAAGAAGTCTTTCTCTAGCTTCTCCACCTCATGGGTTGGGCAGTAAGTTTCCTTTACCAAATCAACAAACTTGGACAATCCCAAGTTGTACAGGTATACTTTACCTGTTGATTGAATCATGGCCTTCCACCATGTTAGGGCATCGCCCTTGAAGGATTGTGATACGTACTTGACCACATCCCTTTCAGCACAACTGCTGATGTCTACAATGGTCTCAATTTCGTCCAGCCACTTTAGCGCTTCTACGGCTCCTTTTTCCACATTAAAGTCTCGGGGTTTACAGGAGACAAAGTACTTGTAGGTGCATCCGTCCTTGGAAGAACGGGACCTATCAGCATAGTCTATCCTCTTAGGTTCACTCTTCGCATTTGATGAGTGAACAGAGCTCTCCTTATGAGCTGAGGATGGTGGAATTGATAATGGCTTAGAGCGAGTAGCATTGGACTCTCTTAACTTCTCTATGGCCTTACCCATGGCCTTTTCTACAGCCACAGCAATGAGTTCTTGGAAGTCATTATTATTTATGGCTATATTTTCGGCGTCTTTGACGTTCCGATGGCTACTTTGTGCCTCATTAGAATTTTCCATTCTTCAAAGCTTTGGTTCTATCTACCAGATAAAATTTATCTTAGCCATGGTATAATAACCATATCGGCTTCTAAACATTGGATATAAGAAAAATACACCGCCTATACTAGTGTGAATAACATCACAACTCTTAGGCTTAATATAACTATATTTGGCATAGGTCTTAATAGGACCATCATAGGCAAATTACAAACTGGACATAATCCATTTATTACTAGACAGGGGATCAAATTGTCACAACTGTCATTATCATATTTGACAATTATATAGCACATAGGCTTGTCACAAAGGACATCAAAATTTGGCAAAGGCCTGTCACTAATGGACATAAAATATGACACATAGGCACTACATCACTAATGGATGTTTAGTCACCGCACTGGTGATATTAGCCGGGATCAGATAGATCACATAGGCTATATAGAATAGATCATAACCCGAAAAGGATAATACATCACTAATGGATGTTTTATTTATCATCGCACTAATGATATTAGCCGGGATCGAACAGATCACAAGGGTTATATAAAATACATCTCTAATGGATGTTTAATCACCGCACTGGTGATAATAGCCGGGATTAAACAGATCACAAGGGCTATTTAGCCGGGATCAAATAGATCACAAGGGATATATAAAATACATCTCTAATGGAAATTTAATCACCGCACTGGTGATGTTAGCCGGGATCAAACAGATCACAAGGGCTATTTAGCCGGGATCAAATAGATCACAACGGCTATATATAAAATACATCTCTAATGGATGTTTAATCACCGCACTGGTGATATTAACCGGGATCAAACAGATCACAAGAGCTATTTAGCCGGGATTAAATAGATCACAAGGGCTGTATAAAATACATCTCTAATGGATGTTTAATCACCGCACTGGTGATACTAGCTGGGATCAAACAGATCACAAGGGTTATTTAGCCGGGATCACATAGATCACAAGGGCTATATAAAATACATCTCTAATGAATGTTTAATCACCGCATTGGTGATATTAGCCGGGATCAAACAGATCATAAGGGCTATTTAGTCGGGATCAAATAGATCACAAGGGCTATATAAAATACATCTCTAATGGATGTTTAATCACCGCACTGGTGATATTAGTCGGGATCAAACAGATCACAAGGGCTATTTAGCCGGGATCAAACAGATCACAAGGGCTATTTAACCGGGATCAAATAGATCACAAGGGTTAAATAAAATACATCTCTAATGAATGTTTAATCACCGCACTGGTGATATTAACCGGGATCAAACAGATCACAAGGGTTATTTAGCCGCGATCAAATAGATCACAAGGGCGATCAAACAGATCACAAGGTTATTTAGCCGCGATCAAATAGATCACAAGGGCAATATAAAATCCATCTCTAATTGATGTTTAATTACCGCACTGGTGATATTAGCCGGGATCAAACAGATCACAAGGGATATTTAGCCAGGATAAAATAGATCATAAGGGCTATATAAAACACATCTCAAATGGATGTTTAATCACCGCACTGGTGATATTAGCCGGGATCAAACAGATCACAAGGGCTATTTAGTCGGGATCAAATAGATCATAAGGGCTATATAAAATACATCTCTAATGGATGTTTAATCACAGCACTGGTGATATTAGCCGGGATCAAACAGATCACAAGGGCTATTTAGCCGGGATCAAACAGATCACAAGGGCTATTTAACCGGGATCAAATAGATTGTAACATTCGTCGTAAAACGGGTTTTGAAACCCGCTTCGTTAAATAATCAAATATTCGGTTGAAAGTTCGTTGCGTATTTATTGCGCCGGTTATTTTTTATTCATAAGTAATAATATTATAGAATTTAACCATAATTAATAAATAATAATAATAAGTAAATCAAATTAAAAGCAAATAAAACAAAACAGGGTAGCCGGGTCTCGAACCCGGGTCTACCGCGTAGACACACACACACATCACACCACTCCGCCACACACATATTTGTGTTCAATACTTAAACAAATAACATTTATGGTAAACTGAAAATCAAAACCTGTAAATCAGCAAACCCAGAACCCGAAATCGCCGGCAAAACTGAAACTCCGCAAATGTTGCTACTTTCCCCATGATTGAAACGCGTAAACTTGATTTCGACATCAGTTATAACCGTTGCTTAACACACAATTGAGTCAAAATGTTTCTTTTGAGAATTGAAATCATTGACTGTGATTTTGGTCTCTAAATCGAAACAGATCAGCCTGTCCACCTTATAAATACCCACCCAATTCCTTGTAAACATTTCGCTCAGAACCGCACTCTCTTCCCGAAATTTTATTCCTTTCAAAGCACGTTGCCGGAGACTTTCGCACTCGCCGGAATATCACCGGAATCTCTAACCAGAAAACCGTAGTTGTTCTCCAAACCGGTATAATTATCTAAACATCCTTGCTATCTCTTGATTAGTAATTTATTAGCTCAAAATGGTAATCAAAACTGTTTAATCAGTATATTCAGTCGGAATCATTGTCGGGATTTTTGAATGGTGAAAAAGATGAAGTTGAGTTAGTGTTTAAATATAAATAAAAACAGGTATTTAACCGGGTTAGACACACAGTCCAGCGGAAGACTGTGTGCAATTACAAAGCACACGTCCCGGGTTCGAGTCGCACATATTTCCGATTTTCTGAAATAAAACCAACACTTTTTAAACTTATTCAGATCAACTCACAGCATATATATAAAATTAATAATAATCCAGTGTTTATGCAGATTAGACACACAGCCCAACTGGTTGGGTTGTGTGCACTCGAACCATAGATCCCGAGTTCGATTCCGGGTTCTGTAACCAGTTTCGGCCATATTAAATCCTTTTTAATAAAAACTAAATAAGGTTAAAGCTAGTTAGTATATATATAATTAAAATAGAGAATATTTCGGGTTAGACACGTAGCTCAGTTAGTAGAGCTGCGTGCACGTATACGAGAGGTCACGGGTTCGAACCTCACACGCTGCATGAATTACATGTTATCCGACCGGTCAGACCCGGTCAGACGTGACAAGGTCAACTTATTTTTTTTTTTTTCTTTTTTTTATTTATTTATTAAATTGAAAAATTATTTAAAAATACTTAAAAATAAGATTTCCTAAGGTTAAAAATTTGCATTAAACTCACAAAAATAAATCTAAAAATCTCATTAAGAGCACTAATTAAAAATATTAATCTCAAATAAAATTTATTTATTTATCGAATTATTTCGTTATTATTTAGGTTAGTTTTCCCTCGTCGGTTGAATCATAAATTCGTGCGCATTCATCATTATCAAAAAACGCACCCACTGTGAGTGAATTCTTACAAATTCCCCTTTTTATTCACGTTTTGGGGTGTATCATGTGCCGTACTATTCTTTTATTTTATTTAAACACTTGTGCATATATTATTTCTGTGATCAAATGTGTATTGATTGTTGTGTGAATTATATGTAGATTAAATTTATCAAATCAGTGCACGCATTTCATTAGGCCCATCAGTTCCCCGTGGATACGGGTTGAGCATCAGGAGCCTTATTAGATCGGCTCCGTTTGATTGAGCCTTGATCTCAAATACATCCTCATTTATGGCATATATTCATCCAAAGTGGTTTGTGATTGTTTACATATATATGTTTACTCACATGTGATTAATGCACGAATTTTCTTTAATAAATAAAACAAGCAATTAGTCAAAATGTTTTATCAAGGTTCACTCGCCAACTTTTGTTGACCCAAAATCTACCCTGTTTTACACATGATACAGGTGATCCAGTCGAGACAGGAAATACTTAGGATGGCCTAGAAGAATAATCAAGTTAATGCTTTGGAATAAACATATAGTTTCGTTTTCCTTTGTAATTGTATGAATTTTGTTTTTGGATATTTAAGTTTGTAATTTGAATTTAATAAATATGGAACTTCTTAGTAAATATCATGAGCTTTGGTGATAACCCAATTATGCCATGACTTTTATTCCGCTGTGGGTCGGGGTGTGTCATAGATCACAAGGGTTATATAAAATACATCTCTAATGGATGTTTAATCACCGCACTGGTGATATTAACCGGGATCAAACAGATCACAAGGGCTATTTAGCCGGGATCAAATAGATCACAAGGGCTATATAAAATAAATCTCTAATGGATGTTTAATCACCGCACTGGTGATATTAGCCAGGATCAAACAGATCACAAGGGCTATTTAGCCGGGATCAAATAGATCACAAGGGCTATTTAACTGGGATCAAATAGATCACAAGGGTTATATAAAATACATCTCTAATGGATGTTTAATCACCGCACTGGTGATATTAACCGAGATCAAACAGATCACAAGGGCTATTTATAAGGTTAGGACATAGTCCATTACCTTGAAGGTTAGTGTGATTCCTCAAGTCACACAACATGAGTATGCACATCACTTGAATGTTAACATAAGAGGACCTATGGTTGATTATTAGTCCCGGTCGCATTGACCTTAATGACTTGGAGGTTTGAACTTAGTCCACCACCTCTAGATAGAAGGATAACTTCCCTTAACTATCTTGATAGAAGACCCTTCCGTTCTTAACTATCATTATATATATATATATTTGGCCAAATATGTGGTCTGTGCCACTTGGCAAATCAAAACCATTAAGATCTTTCTGGAATTATATCGCAGAGCATAAATTTGAGTAAAATCGAGAAGCTTGTTTTCAATAGGACGAATACATACATATATATATATATATATATATATATATATATATATATATATATATATATAATTCCAAAAGTACTTCATCAAATTTAGAAATTACAATACTAGAAAAATAAAATAAATTGTCCATGCAAGGACTTAAAGGAAATAAACATGTCCACACAGGGACTAAAAGAAATAACAATGTCCTCGCAGGGACTACATATAACTAGAAGAAACTTCACTCGTCCTTCTTCCCTTGACCAATTTGGAGAATTTCTTGAAGAACTTGTTTGTCTTCTTCTCTGTTTTCTCCGCTTGCTGCTGCATCTCTTTCATCCTTTCTAAGGCCTCATTAATGGCCTCTAGTGGTGGCGGAGGTTGTAGTTGAAGTTGTGGCATAACCGGATACTGGTACCCATAAGTTGGATATCCAGTTGGTGGATAGGTAGGTGGGAAAGGAGACGGGTAAAGTGTGTTGTGCATAACCGCCTGCATGTATGGGTCTTGCGACCACGCTTGATAGTCTACCGGCGTAGACGGGTTAAATGGATCATATCCAGACATGTCTGGGTACGTGGGAATTGTGTTAGTATAACCCGTTGGTGGTGGTTGAACAGCAGGTGTTGGTGTTGGTTCCACTATAGGTGGAACATTAGAGGGTCCACCCATTTGTGGGTCCTCTTGAATGGTGGGGTAAGAATTGGGCAAAGGTGGCAGCGATCCCGACCTTTTTTCGGCACTTACTGACATTCGTGCTCCGCGCTTCCTTCTTGGTGGTTGAGGTTGGTCCACCGGTTCCATGTGGACATCTTCTTGAACAGGGGGTGGTTGAGAGTGGTGAGAAAGAGTGTGGGCAAAAGTAAATTGATTCCAATATTGGTCTCACTCGTTAGGACCTTGGTAGGGTGATCCGGCATAAGAGTTTGAATCGCTCGAAATTTCAATGGGATGCACATTTGATCCCGACGGTGGTATCTCCGGGTCGGAGTCCTCGTCCATAGGATGTGGCTGGTCCAACTGATTTTGATCAGCTGGAGGCGTGTTTAAGTAATGGTTGGGGTTAAATTCTTCATGGTAGGAGTGATGAGAATGGGAATGGTGAGAATGGTAGGAGTTGTGTGAGTGGTAAGAATTTTGGGAACGTGAGGGCGAGTGTCTATTAGAGACGGAACGTCTCGCTGGTTGCCATGGAGACGAATCTCCTGATTCTTGATATGCATCTGAATTATGAGGTTGAGGAATACGCCCGATGGACCTCCCCTCATTGGACCTTTTCCTCGTCCACTTTGTCCTTGTACACGTGGCGGCATTTTCCTATGAGAAATCAATTTAAAAACAATACTAATAACTTAATAATGAAATGAGTAATCCTAGGTCAATGCCTAGACTCGGAAGTCTAAGGAATGTGCTTGTGTAAGTTTGAGACTAAACACAAAAGGCTAGTGTTTAATTCTCTCAAACGTTGGCTCTGATACCAACCCTGTCACACCCCGGATTTCCAACCCCGAAATCCATACACCGGTGGGCCGGGTGGGGAGTATCATCACGTCAGTTGATAATCATCATAGTCAATTAAACACAGCACAGCGGAAGTCTTGGAGTAAAATTACTATTACAAACTAAATGTTCGAAAATACAAAATAATATACAAGCTTGTAATAGATGATCCACAGGCGGATCATAAAATGTACAAAAAAGAATACAAAACAGACTTTAGGCAGATCTAAGGATTTGCAAGATCCTCTTATTCTCTATCGAGCAGCTTCCGGCCTATTTCGTATTGTACCTGCAGATTAGCCTTTGGATGATACGTCAGCTTACGCTGGTAAATACACCCAACTGACTCATTTTGAAAACATTAAAATGGTTTTAAGTGCAAACGGCACCAAAATATTTTATTAACTTGGGAAAGTTGACCTTGCAACCTTGTATCAGATTTACATGTTTGTCAATACATTCAGGGCCCAGTACAGAAACCGAGACATGATTAAATACACACTACCCATGACTCACGAAGGAGTCATCCCCAACGTCTTGGGAACATTGCATATGAGCACCAAAAGGTGTATGCCTACACCCCGTGCTAAGGTCGTGGCCAATAACTAATGTATTGAGCCCAGGATATCCAGGACACGGTAATTTAACCCCCGATGTTTAAGTTATCAAACAAAACTGAATAAAACGAAATATGCGGGTTTGCTAGCCACAAGTGGGCATTCGATTGACCCCATTTTGGATCAAGCGGTAATAATTTACCGTATCCCAAGCCCGTATAGGGAAAATAAGTCAAGAGTATTTACCTGAGCTAGTCTTCTTCTTTTATTTTTAATTAACTCATCCGTATACAAAAGTACCAAGTGCAGATAGCATTTACCGGGAAGGCTCTAGTCTGGATTATGTCATAAGCTAGCCAATTAAATACTAACGGTCTAATAAACCGAATAGTGTACATGATCATTACGTATAACGCTTGATTAAACGATGATCGAATAGAATGTAGTTTAATCCCCACAAGTTCTTGACTTGTATAATATGGGTAAACTATAAACATTCTGGATTTTGAAACTTAAATGACAAGGTTAAACCCGTTTCGGTTAATTTCCATAAAATAGTTACATATACGTAACTATGCGTTTAATAGCGATATCGGGTAACCGGATAAGTCATGAACAAGTTCTATACGCCATTATACTTTAAATAAGTTAAGATATCAGTAGGATATCAACTTGTATGCCCATTTAGGTTTTAAAACGAAATTTTGCCTCATAAGGGCATTTTGGTAATTATATAACGTACAAAAGGAACTTGAATATATTTTAGGTTTACCATCATAAGTATTCTGGAAAAATATTTTATTTATGATACAATATCAGTAGAACATCATTTATATGTGTAATTTATCTTTTGTGACCAAACTATGCACCGAATGGGTATTTTGGTCATTTTACACATAGTTTATAAATTATTTGGGATTCTGAGTTTATAACATGTACCTACTGTAAATATGTTTAAAATAAGTTTTAAAATCAGTAGGTATCAAGTTTTTAGTCAATAATATGGTTTAAAATCATACTATGCGCCGAAATGGCGCTTATGTCGTAAAATGACGTTTTATGCGATGTTTAATGAAAACTGACATTAGGGTCAGATTAAAATGTTTAAAATATGTTATTTAATATAATATATTAGTAAGTAATGATTTTACCTTGAAAAGATTGATTAAAATCATTTTATGAGTCACAAGGACTAAAACCGTCAATTATCGACATAGTTTAAGGACCTGCCTGAAAACTCAGTTTATAACTTAGTTTAACATCCCAAATAATCCTACTTATAATATTACATCAGTAGAAACTCATTTACAAGTTCATTACCATTTAAAACCTTGTTTTATGTAAAAAGGGCATTTTGGTCAAAGATAGCATAATTATGGAACTTGCGCATAAACTTGGATTCTGATTATGATCATGTAATATAACCTCAGAGGGTTATGCTACATTATATTATGATAATAATGCTACTTTAGATCAGTAGGTAACTAATCTAAATCGGGTCAGAATCAAAAGTCAAAGCAGAAGTCAAACTTCGCGACTTTCGGTTGCGAACCGACCCTAGAACTGAAATTTGTCACACCCCGACCCGCAGCGGAAATAAGAGTCGGGGCATAATTGGGTTATCACCAAAGCACATGACATTTACTATTATGTTTCATAATTAAACGAAGTCAAAATTACATTTCTCAAACATCCAAACATGTTCATTCAATACAAGGGAAAATAACCAAACATAATAATCCAAATACTAAATCGTTTTATTTCTTCTAATCCAGGTCCTATGTGTTCCTAGCTGCTGCTGGTTCACCTGTATCATGTGTAAAATGGGAGGTTTTGGGTCAACATAAGTTGGCAAGTGAACCTCATAGATAAACATTTGATAATGATTATTTGGTTAGTTTATCAATAAAATATTGTGCATAATCATAAAAGAGCACATGTAAGTAATCAAACATTGGCATTTAGCTGTTACAATTATAACATACATTATCATTTGATAACATACATGAACATACCAATATCATATGATATCTAACATAAATGAACTGTGCGATCAAGGCTCAATCAAACGGAGCCGATCGTATTGCATGAACTGGAAATGTAAATTGAACTGTGCGCTCAAGGCTCAATCAAACGGAGCCGAACGTATTGCATGTATTGAAATGTAAAATGAAATGACCGATCAAGGCTCAATCAAACGGAGCCGATCGTGCGGGCACGCCAAGATCAACCGCATAATTAAATGGGGATCAAGCTCAACCACGATTGATGGGAGCTGCGGCCTCGGCAATTGCATGTACTGAAAATAATAATTTGCATCCAATAATAACTACTTAACAGCAACAAACTAATACACATGTCATGATATGATATATGCACAATAATTTCGTTATAATATGTAAATAAACAAAGACACATGATACACCCCAAAAACGTGATTAAAACGGGGAATTTGAAAGGTTCACTCACATTGGGTGCGTTGGATTGGAGAATGGTGAGATGCGCACGATTTAGACGAGCGAGTCGACGAGGAATACTAACCTAAATGATAATTGAAAATATATTAAATGGATGGATTTTATTAAGGTTTTTAATGGGATTTTTAGATATATTTTTGTGAGTTTATGGCTATTTTCTATCTTTAAAAATGTTATTTTTAAGTATTTTAAATTGATTTTTAAATTAAAATAAACAAATAAAAATATAAAAAAAATATTATTTTTACTGTTGACCGTTGACCGTTGACCGGTTCGGTCAGCGGTAAATGTTGCGCCAAGCGGGATTCGAACCGGTGACCTTCCGTTCACGCGCACGTAGCTCTACCAACTGAGCTACGTGACTAACCCGTTAGAAACTTAGTTTTAATTATATTTATATACTTATTTGAGTTAACTGAAAATACCTTTATTTACCAAAAACGTTTTGATTCAATTGACCGGTGTTAGGGACAGGATTCGAACGCGCGACGTGAAGTTTATCTTGCACACAGTCCACCGCTGGAGTGTGTGTCTAACCCGGTTATATTCTTGATTTATATTGTACTTAACAACTACCCGATTCAACCCGGTTAGTTCATGAATAAAAAGGAATGTTATTATGTAAAGCGTGTGCGTAGTAAGGATCGAACTCGGGACATGCATATGAACTTTGCACACAGTCCACCGCTGGACTGTGTGTCTAACCCGTTTATAATCCGAATTTTAATTACTCTTATCCCGTTTTTAAGTTCTTCTTCTTCATTACGATTACAGATTTTTCTCAAACATCTGATTCATGATTTAACTAATTAATAAACATGACGACTAGCTTGAATGTACAAAACCGAACAGTTTGGGGAAAGAAGATACCGGACAGGTTGTCTTCCTTATGGAGTCCGACGAGAATCAGGCAGCTCTGTTTTTGAACCTTCGGCTGAGAGGGTCTATCAACAGAATTAAGGAATTAGATTTGAAATTGAACCAGGGTGCATTGATTATTAGTATGTTTGAATGTGCTTACCGTTAACTAGCGAGTTTCCGGCAATTCCAGAATTTCTCCGGCGAACACAGAAAATCCAGCAAAGTCGTCTGTGGCTGATTTTGAGTGATGGATTAATGTTAGTAAAGTCCTAACAATAGATTGAAATCGCAAAGGAAGAATATCTTACCGGTTTGTGTTGAACAAGGTTTTCCGGTGATTTCTGCAGAGAATTCCGGCGAACAGTTTTTGGTGCTCAAATGATTTGAAAACGCGACGAAAAGAAAAATGGAGTGTTGTTGTGACAGTTCTGAATCGCATAAATGATTGGAACCTGAATTAATCGGAGTTTGATAACTTTTCGGTTTCAAAAACCGAAAATGATGAAACTTTAAGTTCATTCATTACCGACTTAATTAGAAACCGAAATACATCGGTTATAAGTTGGCCAGATGAAATCGAAGTGATTTGGCGAACGGTTTACCGATTTCCGTTATTCAGATGGCATTAACGGTTGATTTGAGTTTGCGTATAAGATCCAATTGTTTTCCTAAGGTTAACAGAAAACACTTGGTGGCGGAGTGGTTTGGGGACAGGATGATAAGTCTTTGGCGACAGCTGACCCGGGTTCGAGTCCCGGCAGCTTCAATTGTTTTTTATTTATTTTATTTTAACTTTTTATCAAATATACTTTTTATAGTTTAGTCTATTTATTAATTATGTAACGTTTAAACTCAAAATAATCATAAATAATTAATGTAATCTCATAACTTGGTACAAGATTACAAAACGGAGCGGGTTTTGGAGACCCAATTTTTACAAATGTTACAGTATCCCCTACTTTTAGGAATTTCGTCCCGAAATTTAAACAGTTTAAGTAGTAGGGAAAAGATGAGGGTATTTTTCACGCATTGAGTCTTCACGTTCCCAAGTAAACTCAGGTCCCCGTTTCGACTCCCAGCGTACCCTAACAATAGGAATGCGACTTCGTCGCAGACGCTTTTCTCCATAGTCCATAATCTCCACTGGTCTTTCTATAAAATGCATGGATTCATCAATCTGAATATCTTCCAGTGGAATATGAAGATTCTCATCAGCGAGGCACTTTTTCAAGTTCGACACGTGAAATGTGGGATGAATCCTGTCGAGTTCTTCCGGTAGGTCAAGCTTATATGCTACAGGACCTACTCTTTCGAGTATCTTGAAAGGTCCTACGTAACGTGGGGCTAGCTTTCCCTTTTGACCAAAACGAACTACTCCCTTCCACGGTGATACTTTTAAAAGTACATTATCACCAATGCTAAACTCCAAGGGCTTCCGTCGTTTATCTGCGTAACTCTTTTGACGACTTTGAGCCGCTAGAAGATTGTTTCGGATTTGATGAATCTTATCTGTGGTTTCTTGGATCAATTCTGGACCAGTAATTTGTGCTTCCCCAATTTCGTGCCAACAAACAGGAGATCGGCACTTTCGACCATATAAAGCTTCAAAAGGTGCCATGCCGATGCTCGAATGATAACTTTTGTTGTACGAAAATTCAACTAACGGTAGGTGAGCGTCCCAATTTCCCTTGAAGTCTATGACACATGCTCTAAGCATGTCCTCAAGAGTTTGAATGGTGCGCTCAGACTGTCCATCAGTTTGAGGATGGTAGGCGGTACTGAGATCTAATCGAGTGCCCATAGCGGATTGTACTGCTTGCCATGTTCGTGAGGTGAAACGACCATCACGATCAGAAATAATACTTACTGGTACCCCGTGTCGGCTTACGATTTCGTTGATATAGATACGAGCAAGCTTTTCGTTCTTGAAATCTTCTCGAATAGAGATAAAGTGAGCTGATTTTGTAAGTCGGTCTATAATCACCCATATAGTGTCATACCCACTAGAAGTGCGAGGTAACCCGGTAATGAAATCCATGGTTATATTTTCCCACTTCCATACATGTATTTCCGGTTGAACTAGAAGTCCTGAGGGTCTTTGGTGTTCAGCCTTCACCTTAGAACATGTGAGACACTTGGAAACAAAAACGGCAATATCTTTCTTCATTCCAGGCCACCAATAGGTGTACCGTAGGTCTTGATACATCTTATCAGCTCCTGGGTGTATAGAATATCGCGATTTATGAGCTTCATACATGAGTGTTTCACGAAGATTGATGTGGTTAGGAATCCATATACGATCTAGGTAATACAAAATACCATCAGATTTAGTTTCAAGTTTTAGCTCGGCTCCACAGGACATCTCTTTTTGTACATCTTCCTCTGTTATTGAAATGTGTTGAGCTTCTCGAATTGATCTTTAATATTGGTTATAATTTGCGAACATAGAAGATGAATGGAGTTCGCATAACCCTTTCGACTAAGTGCATCAGCCACCACATTTGCTTTACCAGGGTGGTATCTGATTTCACAGTCGTAATCATTTAGGAGTTCGACCCATCTTCGTTGCCTCATATTTAACTCTTTCTGATTGAAGATATGTTGAAGACTCTTGTGGTCAGTGTATATTTCACACTTCGTACCATAGAGATAATGTCTCCATATCTTAAGAGCGAACACCACGGCTCCAAGTTCAAGGTCATGAGTGGTGTAGTTCTTCTCGTGTGTCTTGAGTTGCCTTGAGGCATAAGCTATGACTTTTCCCCTTTGCATGAGAACGCAACCTAATCCTTGCCCTGACGCGTCGCAATAGACTACAAAATCATCACAACCTTCAGGAAGAGTGAGGATTGGTGCATCACAAAGTTTTTGCTTGAGAGTTTGAAAAGCTTCTACTTGCTTGGGTCCCCATACAAAAGGTTTCCCTTTATGGGTTAAAGCCGTGAGTGGCACCGCAATGCGAGAGAAGTTTGAAATGAACCGACGATAGTAGCCAGCTAGTCCAAGAAAAGACCTTACTTCAGTTGGTGTACGTGGAGCTTGCCATTCTTGAACTGCTTTGATCTTTGATGGGTCCACATGTATTCCTTTGTCATTGACTACATGCCCGAGAAATTGCACCTCTTTTAACCAGAATTCACATTTAGAGAACTTGGCATAAAGCTTTTCCTTTTCTAGAAGTGCGAGAACAAGACGCAGATGACGCTCATGATCAGCTTTAGATTTTGAATAGATAAGAATATCGTCGATGAATACAATAACAAATCGATCAAGATAAGGTTTGCAGACTCTATTCATTAGGTCCATGAAAACAGCTGGTGCGTTGGTTAATCCAAACGGCATAACCATGAATTCATAGTGACCATATCGAGTTCGAAAAGCAGTTTTAGGGACGTCTTCTTCATG
Organism: Scalesia atractyloides; assembly: GCA_947069175.1. NCBI lineage: Eukaryota > Viridiplantae > Streptophyta > Magnoliopsida > Asterales > Asteraceae > Scalesia > Scalesia atractyloides. Next base: position 11,607,328 of record CAMTDV010000029.1, read on the forward strand.
CACTCTAAGTTGATGATAGCCAGATCGAAGGTCGATTTTCGAAAAGCAACTGGCACCTTGTAGTTGGTCAAGCAAATCATCTATGCGAGGTAAAGGATATCGATTTTTGATAGTTAACTTGTTGAGCTCTCTGTAGTCGATGCACATGCGAAAAGATCCATCTTTCTTCTTTACAAAAAGTACAGGTGCACCCCAAGGCGATGAGCTGGGGCGTAAGAATCCCTTGTCAGTCAACTCTTGCAATTGACTGGCTAGCTCTTGCATTTCAGAGGGGGCTAACCTATATGGAGATTTTGCCACTGGTGTAGCACCAAGTATGAGATCGATACGGAATTCGACATCTCTGATTGGAGGAAGTCCTGAAATGTCGTCAGGAAAAACTTGTGGAAAATCTTTTACAACAGGAATATCTTCAAGTTTCTTCTCCGCGGTCCCCTTCTTGATGATATGGGCTAAAAACGCAACATAATTCTTGCGAAGGTATTTTTGAGCTTGAAGACAAGACATTAAGTTGAGCCCTTTCGACGAGGTTTCTCAATGATTCGAAGAGTCTGACCGTTTGAAAGTGGAATACGAATAAATTTCTCACGACATACAACTTCCGCATGATGAAGACTGAGCCAATCCATACCGATTACAATGTCGAAACTTCCCAGCTTCATAGGAATAAGATCGACTAAGAAATCGTGGTCGTTTAGGGTGAGCGTACAGTTGCGTAAAATAGAGTCTAATGAAACAGGTTTTCCGTCCGCAACTTCCACCGTTATGGATTCCGCGAGCTTATCCCGATTTTTACTTAAGATAGGTTCAAATTCTAATGACACGAAACTTCTATCCGCACCAGTATCAAATAACATAGAGGCATATCTACCATTTATAAGGAACGTACCGTTGACCACATTGCCGTCAGCTCTGGCCTGGTTTGTGTTAATATTGAAAGCTCTTCCTCTAGCAGGTGGAGGAGCTTGGTTTGCTTGATTCACAGGGTTGGCTTGGGCCTGAGCATGAATAATATTGACCAGCCTTGGACATGTATTTCTGAAATGACTTGGATCGCTGCAGTTGAAACAAGCCCGCGTAGGTTGGCCCATAGGTAATTGGGTTGATAGTATGTTTGGGCCAAATGCTGAGTGGGTGGAAATGGTAGTTGTTGTTGGGCTTGACCCATTAATTGTGGGTGGGTTTGGGTTATAGGTTGGTGGCGGTTTGTTCGTTGAAGCGTGCGGCAGTTTTGAACAGTGTGTCCGGCGCGACCGCAGCCGGTACAGTATTGGCAAGGATAATCAGGGGAGTGGTGATACTGACAACGGTTACATTTTGGTAGTGGCCCTGTGTATGGTTTTCTGTATGGCGCGGGTGGAGGAGTGGCTTGAGTGATGGGTGCAGCAGGAACAGGGGTGTTGGTTTGGGTGACTGCAAAGTTCCTGGTGTTACGCTTGCTCTTGTTAGCAAATTTAGAGTAAGGAGTGTGGTGATTTGAGGTTTGTCCCTCAGCAGGGGCTTTCTTCTTTTCCTCTTTGAACTTCCAATTGCGAATTCGGTTTTCGGTCAGTTCTGTTGCCAACTCCATGGCAGCTTCGAGTGTTACCGGTGAAAATCTGAGGACCGAATCTTGGATTTTCGAGGGAAGTCCTCGAATGTAATGTTCGATCAGACGGTAGGTTAGAGTGAATAAGTTTGGAACCATTTGGTTCAACTCCAAGAACCTTTTGTTGTAAGAAGAGTGATCACCCTCTTTTTGCTTCAAGGCATGAAATTCATCTTCCAATTTCTTAATTTCACTTCTAGGACAGAATCGCCTAGTCATGATTTCCCTTAACTCCTCCCAAGTTAAGGCCATCGCATCTTCTGTTCCCCTCTTTCCTTTCTCCGTATTCCACCAAGTGAGAGCTACACCAAGTAGTCTCCCGGTGGCGTACCGAACTTTGCGATCCTCAGGACAATCGCAGTTTAAGAACACGTTTTCCATCTCCTCGAACCAATGTAGGAGAGCAGTGACTCCCTCAGTCCCTTCGAATTTTGGAGGATCACAGGACTTGAAATGTTTGTAAGAGCATTTGACGGTATGAGGGTTGTCGATGTTCTGGTCCTGTTGTTGAGGAGGGTTAGTAGGATTAGCAGCCAGGGCTTGTTGTACTTGTACTACGATGTCAGGCAATATCGTGGCCATTTGATTCGCGATATGAGTGGCCAAACGTTCCCGAGACTTTTCCGATTTCCTACCTCTTCGATGCTGTCTAGACGACATCTACAGGATCATAAAATGAGAAGATTGTGAGTTTATGGTATCTTTTTAGGTGTCATGTGTCTTTAAGAAAATGAAAATAACATAAATATCAATAATACAACTACATCCAAAGGATGTCTTGGGTTCGCTCATGTTGGGCCTCAAATGTCCCCCATACCTTCACCTACATAGTCATGTGGGCCCCCATGGCTATTGGTTTGGTAGGATTCACATTAATATTGGTAATTTAACACTCGCATCCCCCGAATGCAAACCACAAAATATGTTCATGAGATGTTTGGTCGGAACGTGTCCAGGTGTAGACACAATGACAACTCAAAGTGGGATTAGCTCTCACGACGTTTGGTATAGCATGCTTTGGCCTAATAGGTATTTCGTACTCTCATCGTTAGTCCCCAGGTAGGCAAACTGGTCCTTTATTTTGGATTTATACGAATGCCAACCTAGACAGGACGTTCCAACTACCGGTACTAATACCCTTCCAGTTACTACATGCCCGTCATGAGAACTCACTTTGATGAGATTTGAAAACACGAAAATCATTGTAAAATCAATCATGATGTGGTGTGTGCTTGCATGGATGTGATATGTTATGATCATACGATTTCATGATAGGCATTATTTGATAATACATACTTATGAACATGCTTGAACAATATCAAATGTAACCTTTAACATAAACATATAAACATCATGAAATTTGGCATATAACACACAAAATTCTTATAGGTTTCTAATCGACTATAGTATAGGCTCTAAGGGTCTAATAACCTATCCTATATCCCTATAGTCATGGCTCTGATACCAATCTGTCACACCCCGACCCGCAGCGGAAATAAGAGTCGGGGCATAATTGGGTTATCACCAAAGCACATGACATTTACTATTATGTTTCATAATTAAACGAAGTCAAATTACATTTCTCAAACATCCAAACATGTTCATTCAATACAAGGGAAAATAACCAAACATAATAATCCAAATACTAAATCGTTTTATTTCTTCTAATCCAGGTCCTATGTGTTCCTAGCTGCTGCTGGTTCACCTGTATCATGTGTAAAATGGGAGGTTTTGGGTCAACATAAGTTGGCGAGTGAACCTCATAGATAAACATTTGATAATGATTATTTGGTTAGTTAATCAATAAAATATTGTGCATAATCATAAAAGAGCACATGTAAGTAATCAAACATTGGCATTTAGCTGTTACAATTATAACATACATTATCATTTGATAACATACATGAACATACCAATATCATATGATATCTAACATAAATGAACTGTGCGATCAAGGCTCAATCAAACGGAGCCGATCGTATTGCATGAACTGGAAATGTAAATTGAACTGTGCGCTCAAGGCTCAATCAAACGGAGCCGAACGTATTGCATGTATTGAAATGTAAAATGAAATGACCGATCAAGGCTCAATCAAACGGAGCCGATCGTGCGGGCACGCCAAGATCAACCGCATAATTAAATGGGGATCAAGCTCAACCACGATGGATGGGGAGCTGCGGCCTCGGCAATTGCATGTACTGAAAATAATAATTTGCATCCAATAATAACTACTTAACAGCAACAAACTAATACACATGTCATGATATGATATATGCACAATAATTTCGTTATAATATGTAAATAAACAAAGACACATAATACACCCAAAAAACGTGATTAAAACGGGGAATTTGAAAGGTTCACTCACATTGGGTGCGTTGGATTGGAGAATGGTGAGATGCGCACGATTTAGACGAGCGAGTCGACGAGGAATACTAGCCTAAATGATAATGGAAAATATATTAAATGGATGGATTTTATTAAGGTTTTTAATGGGATTTTTAGATATATTTTTGTGAGTTTATGGCTATTTTCTATCTTTAAAAATGTTATTTTTAAGTATTTTAAATTGATTTTTAAATTAAAATAAACAAATAAAAATATAAAAAAAAATATTATTTTCACTGTTGACCGTTGACCGTTGACCGGTTCGGTCAGCGGTAAATGTTGCGCCAAGCGGGATTCGAACCGTTGACCTTCCGTTCACGCGCACGTAGCTCTACCAACTGAGCTACGTGACTAACCCGTTAGAAATTTAGTTTTAATTATATTTATATACTTATTTGAGTTAACTGAAAATACCTTTATTTACCAAAAACGTTTTGATTCAATTGACCGGTGTTAGGGACAGGATTCGAATACGCGACGTGAAGTTTATCTTGCACACAGTCCACCGCTGGACTGTGTGTCTAACACGGTTATATTCTTGATTTATATTATACTTAACAACTACCCGATTCAACCCGGTTAGTTCATGAATAAAAAGGAATGTTATTATGTAAAGCGTGTGCGTAGTAAGGATCGAACTCGGGACATGCATATGAACTTTGCACACAGTCCACCGCTGGACTGTGTGTCTAACCCGTTTATAATCCGAATTTTAATTACTCTTATCCCGTTTTTAAGTTCGTCTTCTTCATTACGATTACAGATTTTTCTCAAACATCTGATTCATGATTTAACTAATTAATAAACATGACGACTAGCTTGAATGTACAAAACCGAACAGTTTGGGGAAAGAAGATACCGGACAGGTTGTCTTCCTTATGGAGTCCGACGAGAATCAGGCAGCTCTGTTTTTGAACCTTCGGCTGAGAGGGTCTATCAACAGAATTAAGGAATTAGATTTGAAATTGAACCAGGGTGCATTGATTATTAGTATGTTTGAATGTGCTTACCGTTAACTAGCGAGTTTCCGGCAATTCCAGAATTTCTCCGGCGAACACAGAAAATCCAGCAAAGTCGTCTGTGGCTGATTTTGAGTGATGGATTAATGTTAGTAAAGTCCTAACAATAGATTGAAATCGCAAAGGAGGAATATCTTACCGGTTTGTGTTGAACACGGTTTTCCGGCGATTTCTGCAGAGAATTCCGGTGAACAGTTTTTGATGCTCAAATGATTTGAAAACGCGACGAAAAGAAAAATGGAGTGTTGTTGTGACAGTTCTGAATCGCATAAATGATTGGAACCTGAATTAATCGGAGTTTGATAACTTTTCGGTTTCAAAAACCGAAAATGATGAAACTTTAAGTTCATTCATTACCGACTTAATTAGAAACCGAAATACATCGGTTATAAGTTGGCCAGATGAAATCGAAGTGATTTGGCGATCGGTTTACCGATTTCCGTTATTCAGATGGCATTAACGGTTGATTTGAGTTTGCGTATAAGATCCAATTGTTTTCCTAAGGTTAACAGAAAACACTTGGTGGCGGAGTGGTTTGGGGACAGGATGATAAGTCTTTGGCGACAGCTGACCCGGGTTCGAGTCCCGGCAGCTTCAATTGTTTTTATTTATTTTATTTTAACTTTTTATCAAATATACTTTTTATAGTTTAGTCTATTTATTAATTATGTAACGTTTAAACTCAAAATAATCATAAATAATTAATGTAATTTCATAACTTGGTACAAGATTAAAAAACGGAGCGGGTTTTGGAGACCCAATTTTTACAAATGTTACAAAATTGATGTGCCGAACATGTTTATACATGTTCTAATAATTATTAACAACTTTTTTAAGTATCAAAACAGGTTTCATAACATATATAAGATCAATTTATGATTTTTCCGAAAAATGGACTGTTTGTCTTTTTAATAACATAACTTTGACCCGTCAATTGGTCTAGCAAACGTGATCTTTAGGAGGTGACCTTTATAGGGACTAACACCCACTTATTATGATCACTTAGCCATGTTCATTTCGAACAATGGCTGGACCATAATGGGGTTAACCGAAAGTCAAAGCGTGCCGTAAAACGCTTAACTTTTGGCTATAGAAGCCTATAAACGAAAATGCAAGAGTAAGGAACACTTAAAAAAGAGATTCCTACAATGCAAGAGAACTAAGTTGGATGCTCCTTTCAGCTAGGAACTTCCAGAGGAGGGAGAAGAGTTATGTTTAAGAAACGTGCAAGTTGGAATAGACACTTGAACACCTATTTATAGTTGGAGAACTCAAAGGAGGTGAAGCCAGGTGTTTGGGGGAGTAAGAAGAAACTTACAAGTGTCCCAAAACGTGGAATAGCAGTTTAGAGAAGCCATGGTTTCGTTTAAATGGTTTTGGAGCTTTGCTTGGTCTCCAAACAAAACTTTCTGCGTCAGACCGGTTCTCGCGCGGCGCGAGAGGCCCAAGCCAGGTCTCTCGCGGCCCGCGACCACCCCATGGACGTTTGGCAAAATTCGAGGTTTTGAAGTTCAAAGTTTTTGCGGAGTTCGTGTGTAAGTGTATAAATATGTATCGAAATTTTGAAGAATAAAAACTGTAGGTTCGTGAAAGTAACTTGTTAGACTAAGGTGTTTTTGAGATACCAATAGTGTCACACCCCGGATTTCCAACCCCGAAATCCATACACCAGTGGGCCGGGTGGGGAGTATCGTCACGTTAGTTGATAATCATCATAGTCAATTAAACACGGCACAAAAGAAGTCTTGGAGTAAAATTACTATTACAAACCGAATGTTCGAAAATACAAAATAATATACAAGCTTGTAATAGAAGATCCACAGGTGGATCATAAAATGTACAAGAAACAATACAAAACAGACTTTAGGCAGATCTAAGGATTTGCAAGATCCTCTTACTCTCTACCGAGTAGCTTCCGGCCTATTTCGTATTGTACCTGTAGATTAGCCTTTGGACGATACGTCAGCTTACGCTGGTAAATACGCCCAACTGACTCATTTTGAAAACATTAAAAGGTTTTAAGTGCAAACGGCACCAAAATCTTTTATTAACTTGGGAAAGTTGACCTTGCAACCTTGTATCAGATTTACATGTTTGTCAATACATTTAGGGCCCAGTACAGAAACCGAGACATGATTAAATACACAACACTCAGGACTCACGAAGAAGTCATCCCCAACGTCTTGGGAACATTGCATATGAGCATCAAAAGGTGTATGCCTACACCCTGTGCTAAGGTCGTGGCCAATAACTAATGTATTGAGCCCAGGATATCCAGGACACGGTATTTTAACCCCCGATGTTTAAGTTATCAAACAAAACTGAATAAAACAAAATATGCGGGTTTGCTAGCCATTATACTTTAAATAAGTTAAGATATCAGTAGGATATCAACTTGTATGCCCATTTAGGTTTTAAAACGAAATTATGCCTCATAAGGGCATTTTGGTAATTATATACCGTATAAAAGGAACTTGAATATATTTTAGATTTATCATCATAAGTATTCTGGAAAAATATTTTATTTATGATACAATATCAGTAGGACATCAGTTTCAAAATGTGACACTTTAGCCCCTTAACTTTAAAAAGCTTCTAAAAACCTTTTTAAACACCTTTTTGGCACTTTTAGCCCTCCGTAACCAATACTTGGCATACCCGAGATTATGCCCGGACATTGTCGAGCTCTCGGTTTGTTAAAAGGTCACTCAGAGGTATAAATTAACATGTTAACACTTTAATCCCTCCATTATCCAACTTTCACATTTTTACAAAACTGAACTCTCTCGCTAACAAACGGCACGTATGAGAGTTAGGACTTCACAAAGGATCACTCAGAGGCTTATTACAAGCATGTTGATTCCGATGTCACTCAGAGGCTAGGCATGTTGACACAACGGTCACTCAGAGGCCAAATTTCAAGCATGTTGACATATCAGTCACTCAGAGGCTGTTATTTATGCACATTGACATCGGTTCGTCACTCAGAGGCTCAACTTGAGCATGTTGACGCCTTTAGTCCTTATTGGTCTTTAACAGACTATATTCAAAATACAACGTGTCACTATACTATTGGACACGATTTTACAGGGTGTTACAAATCGTAAATGTGTAAACGTGTATGTGTGTGTATGTAATAAAATGTTTGACTGAGTCTAGATAACTCATTGAAAGGGGTGTCTTAAAAGAGTGTGACCTAAGAGGGAGGTTTTTGTATGACTAAGGATGTATTTTGATTAAATGAGCGGTTCACATCGTAAGTTGTAAGAAAAGTTTTGTCAGTTCTAAGGCGTATTAATAACATCACTTGTTGTAGAAACGTTTATTGGAGAGAATTAGGATGGTAAGTATTTACGGTTTCTAAATCTTTTGGCATTAATAGGCCGACTAGTTGAAGTTTGTGAGTAGATAAGAATGAAAGATAGTTTTAAAAGAAGAGGAACATTTTGACAACATTGAACCGGTGGGGATGTTTATAAAAATGGTTGAACCTTCTAGGCTGATTTGTTGTAAATAAAGTTTGGATGAAAGGTTAAGAGAAGAATCGTGGTATGGTAGTGAATGATTCGGTAGGTATATGTGAGGGGTAAAATGGTATGAATATCGGATAAAATGCGACATGGAATGTGGCGGTTAAAGATAACGATTTTGAGAATGAAGCTTTGTCATGGGTAATCGAGTACTAATCATTTCGAAGTGGGGTCACCAAAGGTTGTTATGAATTAAATATATTAAACAAGGTCCGGGAGAACACCGAATTTCTCATGGCACGTTTTCGAAAGTTTGGTAACATGGTAGGGACACTTATATATAGGAAGTACCAGCGGCGTATCCACCATATTATGTCGTTTCGCTATTCGGTGTCATGTTACGTTCCATGTTGCGGTACACAGTATAACCCACTATGGTTTTCATGCGCCTACTAATATAATCTCGTGTGCACCCGCGATTATTTTGGTTTGTGCATGATCCGCATAGTTTGTACTAGTAGTGTACGGTCAGGTCACATTTAATAAGCAAAGGGTATGTAAGATAACGTATAAAAAAATTTAGGTATGCAAGCATGATTGTATGTATATATGAGCGTGTCAAACGTAGGCGAAACCACTCGGGTTATGCCTACTTATAGATTTCAAGTATGACTACCAAGAAGTGCGAATGCATAAATTTTGAGCATGATTGAAGACGAATACGTATAACATTAGCACGTAGTATCGAGTGTATATGTGGAGTAAAATAGGATTTAGCATATATAAGTTACCATGAAGTTGCGACTTGTAAAATACGAAGTGTAATGGTGATATATGTAATATTATCATGTAATATTGATTGTATAAATATAAACATATAAGGCGGTATGCATGTGTGTGGTTGCTTGAGTCAAAACACTGAGTTGGTTAAAATAAATCGGGTTTGTCGGGAATGAATGACCAAAATTGCGAATATCGGGTGAATATTGGGAAAATATTAATTTTCGATGTAAAATGTGATTTGTAAAAAGAAATGTTACTTTTGCTTTAAAATTTGTATTCATATAACATTTTCTTGCCCATATGTTCAGATTTAGTTTTGCGTATTTTGAAAATGTTGTAAAATAGTGAACTTGTTTTATTTTATTCTATTTTATTTTATTGATGCAAGAAAAGTCGTGTTTTGAAAATTCTCATGTAAAACTTAATTTATTTTTTAAAGTATTTTAGAAAGTACTTATATGTATGTGAGAGAAAGTTTGCGTCGGTTTCTTGTTGGAAAAATATCTTTAGAATGGTAGTATAAAGTGAGTGTGTTTTGGACGAGTTGTGAAAATGGAGGGCAAGAGGTTCGTTTGACCGACCAAGTTGATGGGTAGTATTTCATAAAGTTTCTGAAAATTTGTGAAAGAAAGGTTTAAAGTGTTATTAGGGGTTTCGTGTATGTGATTTAAGTAAGTTGTAGGGTGAGAAATCGTTTGAATAAAATAGTAAGATTCGAGGTTCATGCATGAATGAGAAAAATTAAAACAATGATAAAAGGTTTACGTATAAGTTTTGATATAATGATTGTTATGAAAATAGTCGGGTTGGAGTTGAACTTTGACTCATTTCTCCAACTTGGGTTTTGCAAAAAAGACATCTAGGTGATCGACAATAAAATCACGTTTGAGCATGTAAGTATTGTATAGCATGTATGAGTTGACATAGGTGACATAAGCATAACAAGTATTCAATAGTATAAACACGTATGATTGCGAATAAAAAAATATAAATTTAGTTTGTTCACGAGAATTAACATTGTTTTGGATTGCGGTAAACGTGCGAATCGTGCATCGGGTTTGAAATGAACGAGGCAACAAGTATAAAACCACATAGAAATTGAGATAACATAAAAGATAGGCTTAGTAAAAAAATTGGAGTGCCTTGGGTTGAGATGCGTCGACTATTCCAAAGTAAATCGAAGATCCTTTCAAATTAGAGGAATTTGCTTTGGCCTATAGGTAAAATGCTCTCGCCGAGAAGCGATTAACGGCATTTTACCCTTCCAGTTACTACACGTATCTAATCGATTGAGAAATCGAAACTCTGGCGAGATTGAAAATCGAGGAGTGGGACTAGTTGACAAGGTGTGGTTTCACCCTAACTCGACAACATCGTACCCTAAGTGTGGTTGGTACTTACCAAACGAGGAGCAAATTCCGACTCGTTGGTAAGGGTCCACTAGAACATGAAATAGAAATTTTTCCATCAAGTATGGATATCACTCCTAACTTGAGGGTGTAATTTCGTGAAAAATTGAATATGCGGATTGAGAGTGATCACCAAAGTGCGGGTTTCACCCCTATTTTGTGAGATCGTCTCGTTTGTATGAATGTCTTCAAGTCTTCAAGTGTGTATTGTGTAAAAATGCCTTAGGAAAGACATCATGTATATGTATTAAGACCAAAAGAATAAGAGGAGAAGCAAAGTAGGAAGCATAAAGTTTTAAGCATAAACAAGAATGGTCAAAATGGGTACTTAGAACTATAGACTAGGTCGAACATGGCAATTCTACCTAATCCCTATAGTTATGGCTCTGATACCAATCTGTCACACCCCAACCGATGGCGGAAACATCAGAGTGAGACGATATAGATTGCTCATCACTCATAACACTATTTGCGACAATAATTTAAATAAACCAAATTTCATTTCCAAAACAAATTGTCAAATACAACGAGAAACAAATATGACAACAACATTTCTTAATATTCTAAGTGAGTTTCTAAGCAATTCCTACCAAGTTCCATCATGATCAACATCTCTAACCTGCAACATGTTAAAAAAATAAAGTTCAATACAACAAGTATTGGCGAGTACACAAGTTTGTAATACATAGCATAAGTATAAAAGAATTTACTCAAATCCACATGGCGATTGTATGTAAGGTAAGCTAGCATGCAATACTTAATTGTCAAACCCAAGTGTCCACAAGAATGTATGTGTCCCTCGTCACACAAAGTAACGAGACTAAAGTATGAATGTAGCAAGAATGAATCAGCTTTAAGACATAACAATACCCCGACGGGCGTTGTGCTACTCCTATAGCGCTATATATGTTAAGTTGGGGCTAGCTAAGTTAATGACAATAAGCATGTATGAATTTAGCATGAACCAAAGCATAACAACAAGCATGTATAAAGGATTGAGTGTATAAAGCATGTAGTGTGTATTTGTGTGTTTTTGTATGATAACATGTTGCAACGCAAAATGTGTAAAAGGAAAATGGGTCAAGTGTACTCACGGTTTTGCAAGCTTCCACTTGTTAGTCCCATGAAGAGTTTGGGAGATGGAAGGATCACCAAATTATCCTACAAGAAGACGAATGGTTTGGGTAAGTATTCGAATGATAACGAAGGATTGGAAATGAAAAGACGTTAAAGTAGTTTATACGGGAAAGTAATCATCTAGACTTAATACTCGTTTTTGACACTATGATACCCATTCGGGTGGATGTAATTTCATGGGTTAGGATCCCATTAGAATCGTAACGAGCGATTAAGTACATAGGTGATGAAACCTAGTACCATGACGGATAACCATGTGATTACCATCAAGAGTTCGGTTAGTATTTATATATATAGTATATGTAGTAAGTAAATAAACATCATGTAAAATCATAGAAGTCATGCATGGAGGTAGGAGGATAACCTTCCTTTTAAAATCTCTCGTATAGTATACCAATGCACAAGTCGTCACAAGGACGACAAGGATCGTCATGAGTAACATAAAAGTGAAAGACAAAAGTAAACGAACACATCAAGTGAGGTGGTGGATCGAAAGTAGGATAGCCAAGGCTTCCAAGGGATCACACACTACCAACTCAAGTCGAGCTTGGAAGGATACAACACTTGTGGGTAAAACCCTTTATAAAAACAAAAGGTTCTTACACTTGGGTTCCTAAATATGGTGATGTTCCAAGTTAGTCTTCCATGGAAGACTTATGGAGACATTCCAAGGTACTCCAAGTAATAAGAAAGAAAGAGAGAAAAGAGAGGGAGGTGAGTTAGAACTCACTTGACTTAGAGAGAGGAGCTCTTTGAGCCTTTAGAGAAGAGAAGAGAGAAATGAGGTGTGAGTTGAGAGTGAAATGAGATGGGGTATTTATAGGTAAAGTTTGGGAGGTTGGTAGTTGGGGTAATTAATGCAAGAAAACCAAAACTAACCAATCCATGAGCTTGAAATGTATTTTTCCGGATCAAAATCCTCTCGCGGGCCGCGAGAGGGTTAAGGCTTTTCGGTCGCGGGCCGCTAGAGGCCTGGCAGGCCACGAAAGCAAGGAGCGGGTCGGTCGCGGGGCGCGAGAAAGGTTATTCCAGAATATTCTTTGGTTTTTATCACTTTTAGCCCTTGAACGTAGTTTTATCATCATTTTTGTATTTTTTAAGCATATGACGTGTATAAGTATCGAATGCATGAATCTTTGCACGTATAACAAGTAGTTTTCATATATTTAACGATTGAATGTATGTAAGACACGTATGTATCAATTTACGAATTCCACCACGATCAAAGTCTTGGATTACCAGACTAAATAAGAATATAAAGTTCCAAAAATAGAAATATGATTATACTTTCCAATTAAGGAAGGTACGAAAAAGCGAGGCGTTACAAAACTAGTTGTTTTAATTATTTACTAGTGATGATCCCGTTGTTAGGGGAGACCGTTGTTCCCGATTCTAACAAGCAAGAGGAGGTTGTGTCAAGTGTACAAGGAAATCAAAACAGACCATTTATAGATTTGAACAAGGTTCCTCCCGTTGAAGTAACATCTCATGTGGACGACTCGTATGAAGTTGATGCACCATGTTATCCTGCGCAACATGGGTTTCCGGATTATGGATACGGGTGTGAATACTCGTACGTGCAACAACACGGTACAGATGGATATGGAGGAGACTGTTACGAAATTTACAACGCAGCATAATCTTTGTACGGTCAAGAAGTCTATCCTGATGGTAGAGGATATGGTGGTGAGGCACCCCCATGTGTAGGCAATCCGTACCTCACAGAGACGGTATCAAAACTTATTTATTTATGTTGTGTAGTTGAGTAAACATAAAATCTAACGTAACGCTATCGATTTTACAGGTTCAACTCTCTAGATGAGCTAAAAAACTGGGCACAGGAAACAGCAAAGGCGGATGGTTTCGTTATTGTGACACGACAATCAAAGAAAATTGGTGGAAGGACTGGGAGGGTATGGCTTGAATGTGACCGTGGTGGTGAGCACCATACTACAACAACGGTTAGAAAAGCTGGAAGCAAGAAAACCAGTTGCCCGTTTTACCTGGTGGCTGTGTGAGACCATCCGTACAAAACATAGGGGATAAAAGGGGGGAAAGACTGAACATAACCACGAAGTCTGTCAGGACCTGTCGGGCCAAGCGTTTGTGCAAAGGTTTGCTCCTGACGAATACAGATTGATCGAGCAGTTGACGGCACAAAACGTGGAGCCGCGCAGAATTTTTCAAACGATAAGGAAGCGGTTCCCCGACAGTTTCCATGTTCAGAAAGACGTTCAAAACGCAGTTCAGAAGATTAGGGCCGAACAAAGATACGGACTGACTCCCATGCAGTCGCTAGAAAACATCCTTATTACAAACGAATTTATTTACGAGACACGGGAGGAACCTGGAACAGAGGTCGTTACAGAGATTTTCTTTGTTCATCCCTACACGAGTGAAATGTGGCGTGCGTTTTCGCATGTTTTGCTGATCGATTCCATGTACAAGACGAACGTATACAACATGCCATTTGTCCAGATAGTTGGTATGACGCCCACTAACTATTCGATTTGTATCGCGCATGCCGTTTTCTACAAAGAACATAGTGATAACTTTGTATGGGTGCTCGAGAGGATCAGGTCAATGTTGGACGAATGTATGGAACCACGTGTTATTGTAACGGATAGAGACCTGGCCCTAATTAACGTGTGTGCTAAAGTTTTTGCAAACGCCTCTCGATATCTCTACAGGTTTCACATTCAACAAAATATTTGTAAGCACTGCAAGAGTGCATTCACAGAAGAAGAATGGCAAAAATTTTTGTCATCCTGGGGGAGATTGTGTGAGTCCCCATCAATACCCATTTACGAGTACAACTTGCGCCACTTGCAAAAGCGACTTCTGGAGTGCAAACGTTCAAGTAAATTTTTGTAATACAATGTGACCTACCTATGTACATTAAACTAATTATTGATACCTTTTAGGGGTGTTTACGTACGTGTATGATAACTGGCTGAAAGACTACAAGCAAATGTTTGTCTTTGCGTGGACTGATCAGAGTCGCAACTGCGGGCAGCGTACCACAAACAGAGTTGAGAGTCAACACGCGAATTTAAAGAGATACGTCCAAGATAAGAGCTCGCTGGACCGTATAGTAGGTTGTGTCAAGGATACAGTGGAACACAATACGGGGAAATAATGAGGAGCTTTCGAGAAAGCATCGAAAAAATAATGAACCACCACAAAAACCCGTTATTTGACCACCTACGTGGAAAAGTTTCCCATACAGCGCTTGACTTGTTGAGTGGAGAGCTACTTAGGAAACTAGACGTGTTGCAGCGCTTCCATTCATCTTGTGGATGAACTTCCCCCACGCAGGGCTTATTATCGCCCAAAGGTACAGTATCGTGGTTCACCTGTTAAGCATCGATGGTTGTTCCACCTTCTTCCCGATAATTGTAACATTTGTGTAAAACGGGTTCCAAAAACCCGCTCCGTTTGAGAATCAAGTATTAATTTAAAAGTTCGTTGCGTATTTATTAATGTTATTATTCATAATTAATAAATATTACATAATTAAAATAATAACAAATAAAAATAAGTAAATTAATTAAACCTTGAAAAATAATAAAAAAGATAATGAAATAAATAAACAGAGGGAACCGGGAGTCGAACGCCGGTCACCCACAACTTCACACACTCAAAGCACCACTGAACCACACACACTTGTTGTGTAATATTGGAAACAAATAAAACTTAAATAAAAACTCATGTGTCACCTGCTTGAACAAAGACTGAAACCGCCCAACGAATGTAACTCCAAAATTCCACATTCAATGTCCGTTTCTCCTACGTTTTAACTCGGGAAAAAAGACCTCAAATCATGCTTGAAGACCAATTATGGTTTAATTCAGTTACAATGTAACCGTGGCCATCAAACTCATTAACTGAAAACGGTTGAAACCGAATTTCAAAAATTGAGCCCGTTTCCACCTATAAATATAAGACTTAACCTATTCTAAAACTCACTCACACTCCCATCAACCCACTAAATTCGCCGGAGATACTCTCTGTTCCTCAAGTCGCCGGAGTCAAGTTTTGTTCGCCGGAAACTGCCGCCGGAAAATCGGAGTTCATCGTCCAGTCGGTATAACACTTTTAATTCTGTGAATATTACCTTTATCATGTATTGCGAAGCTTACAAACAGTAATTAAAACTATTAGTTATGATTAATGATTGAATCGGGTTCTGGGTAATTTGTGTGAAGAAGATGAAGCCGAGCATGATATAAATATAATTAAATCCGTATGATACACCGGGTTAGACACACAGTTCAGTGGTGGATTGTGTGCAATGCTATCATGGATGCCCGGGTTCGAGCCTTGTGAGCACCGGTTTTCTGAAATAAAATTCTTTTTCTAAAAACTTAATTAAATCAATGCTTAGTAAGTCTATAAATATAATATAATTTCAGTAACTAATGGGTTAGACACCCAACCCAGTTGGTAGGGCTGGGTGCAAACGTATCAGCAGACGCGGGTTCGAATCCGGGGAGGTGCACCGGTTCAATACTTTCTAAAAACTTTTTAATTAAATAAATTTCAGAATTCATCTAACTTGTATATAAGAATAATTAAATCTGAGATTACTTTGTTAGACACGTAGCTCAGTTGGTAGAGTTGCGTGCACGTATAAGGGAGGTCACGAGTTCGAACCTCACACGCTGCCAATAATAAACGAATCCGGTCGTTGACCAGTCAACCCAGAAAAAAGGGTAATTTTTTTAATAATTAAAATCCTTTTATTTTTAAAAATTAGTTAAAAATACTTAAAAATAAGGTTTTAAAGCCTACAAAATTTGTATAAATTCCACAAAAATAACCTAAAAATCTAATAAAAAGCATTAATTAAAATATTAATTTCTAATAGAATTTATTTATTTATCGAATTATTACGTTATTATTTTAGGTTAGTGTTCTCTCGTGGTTAAATCCCAAAATTCGTGCGCGTTCGTCTTCAATCAAGGAAACGCACCCACTGTGAGTGACTCCTTACAAATTCCCCTTTTTATTCATGTTTTGGAGTGTATCATGTGTCGTTTATATATTTTATTTATTCGAACACTTGTACTAACACCATTATGTGATCTTGTGTGTATATTTTGTCGTTGTTGTTATATGTGGTTACATTATGTCATTTCAGTGCAAATCATTCATACAAGGCCCATCAGTTCCTCGTTGGATACGAGTTGAGCATCGCGTGCCTCATAAGATCGGCTCCGTTTGATTGAGCCTTGATCTCACAGTTCATCATTTATCATGCAAGTGTTCATAGTTGATATTATGTGGTTTGTGGTTTGTTTATATATACACACATATGTTCATATATGGTTTTTGCACAATCTTTTAAATTAATCAATATAATTGAATTGTTTAAATGTTTAAGTAAGATTCACTCGCCAACTTTTGTTGACCCAAACCTTTGTTTTTACACATGAGAAAGGTGGACAGGCTGAGGAGAGGAACACTTAGGATTGGCCTTAGAAGATGAATAAAATACTTCATGTTTAGAACAATATTTCTGATGTTTGAATGTTTTATTTGTGTTTGGATATATTTCTTTTAAATTTCAAATAATAAATATGAAACTTAATCATAGTAAATGTCATGAGCTTTGATGATAACTCAATTATGCCCTGACTTCTATTTCCGTTGCGGGTTAGGGTGTGATAATAATAAACCCTCCGACGGATCGAGAACCACGAACGATAACGATTGCACATGTTACCAACAACCACTTCATACATATTAAACTGGAAGGCCAGTTTCCAATACCTACAGTAAACGGTTTGTGGTTGACCTACCGAAGCGCCGTTGTAGAATAATGGCTGGACATGTACACGCCCCGTCTAGAATGGTATACGTCGATAATGAATCCCACCAAATCCAAACCCGAGTATTAATTAAACGTCGACAGTGAATCGGAAGAATGAGGCTTTTTGGTACATCTAATACAATTTTTTGTATATTTAATACGATTTTTTATAATTAATACAAAGATTTTTTATACAATTAAATTTTTTTTGGTATAATTAACAGGATTTTGTTTACTTTATACAACTTTGATATAAGCGGACATTCCTTCAGTACACCCCATACAAAGCCCATCTAAAAACCAACAAACTCCGAGTATTGACAGACATCAGTAATCATACTCTTCGAACTCTCACATCCCACCGTCGGCATCGACAGATGACCAAATGTCAATACTGCCGGTGGCGACGGTGTGTTGTAAGAGTTCGGAGAATATGATTGTTGATGTTGGTCAATACCCGTAGCTTATTGGTTTTTAAATGGGCTTTATATGGTTTAATTGATGTGCCTTGGATGTACTAGGAGGAATGTCGGCTTATATTAAAGTTATATAAAGTAAACAAAATCCGTTAATTATACCAAAAAAAATTTAATTGTACATATACGACTCGTCTAGGCCTAGATGCCCCGTCTGGGTCTAGCAAGAAGACCATTTTACCCCTACTTTGCTCTCCGTCTAGGCTCTAATCAGGGACAAAATGGTAATATTATACTATTAGACGACACGTCTAGAGCTAGACGCCCGTACAATTTGAGCGGCATCTTTTAAACTGGCCAGGTTTTGAATTTTAAAGGAAATGGCGAATTACTATTTTACCCCTGAGTGGCCACTCGTCTAGGCCCAATTCAGGGTAAAATGGTAATTACCACCTGAGTCTTTTACA
The DNA here is from genome assembly GCA_947069175.1 of Scalesia atractyloides. Lineage (NCBI taxonomy): Eukaryota > Viridiplantae > Streptophyta > Magnoliopsida > Asterales > Asteraceae > Scalesia > Scalesia atractyloides. Next base: position 11,625,820 of record CAMTDV010000029.1, read on the forward strand.
GCTCAGCGTGATTAATTATATTTTACCTCTGAATTGGGCCTAGACGAGTGGTCACTTACGTGGAGTGGTGTGGAGCCTTACACCACGCCGACACACCACCCCGTGCCATGACGATGTGGTGGCGTGGAGGGGTGGGCAGTGGGGATTTCCACCGGCATAGAGGGGGTGGGTGATGGTGACGTGTTGCGATGGTATTGGTTTTGTTGTTTTTTGGGTTGATTTTGATTGGTGATTGTTTATTTATTTATTTTTTTATAAATGCCACTTTCCACCCCGTGCTTTTTTACCATGTGCCCAGTTTGTTGTAGCTGCCACATGACGCTTCGTGTCTCTCCACAAGTACAGTATTAGGGTTTAGCTTTAGCATTTAGTTGTTTTTAGACGTTAACTTTTAGGGTTTTGCTTTTAAGGTATATTTTTTGGGTTTAGAGTTTATCTCTTAGGATTAGGTTTAGTAATGGATTGATAAAGTTTTCCCACAAATTATTTATATAATTTATATATATATATTATATTGTTGTGTGTGTGTGAGAATAATTTATTTATCATTCTAGTGCAAGATTTATTATCTTATATTGAAATATCGAAAAAAGATCGCCACTTACGCTTTGTAAATTGTAATTTCTTGAAGTTTTTCATATATCTTTAGATACTTATTATGAACGCAACTTGTGAAAGAATACTTATCGTTCAATTTTACAATTTTTCACTGATACAAGATGCTGCACACATATATAATCGATGGTAAATGTCTGCTGCATGGCTGCTTCCATGACAACGTCTCTTTACGTTGTTTGCCATCACATGCAAACCAAGCAGGTTATCAACTTTGGTAGGTGTTATCTTCATTTTATGGGTTCATATATTTAAAATGTAATTTATTTTAATATTGCTGGTTAACTACCAATATCCTAACACGGTTAGTATGGTGTATATGTTCATAGACGTGATAGGTACAAAGCCCTATTCTTAATGATTGCACATAAGCCTAATTGTGCGTTATAAAGGTTGTGTGGGGTGTTTCTTCTCTTAATTCTTTATTTGTATACGGTAAAAAAAATATTGTACTGTTGGCATTTTTCTTCCTTCAATGGCTTGTTCCTTGAACATTTTCCTCTATATTGTTTGGAAATACTCACTAGACCAGTTTGTGTTAAGGGGTGTTTCGGTTCGTTTCAAACCGTGAAACCATCCAAACCGATTATCAGTTTGATTTCACGGTTGGTTTTTAGTTATCTTTCGTTGTTCGGTTTCAATATTTTCAAACCATAGCAAAGGGCTTGGTTTACGGTTAATAGCAAAAACACCATAATAAACCGGACCGGACCGTAAGATTTTATTATATTTTTTAATATTATATATAGACATAAATAATTTATATCTAAATGTAATTTATAAGTAAATTAATAATGTAAACTAAAAATGGGCCCATATGTGAACTATCAATTTCAATTTTTAATATAGTACGTATCAATCTCAAAATTCCAATTTTCTAAGAATATTCACAATGAAACTTCTATTTCTAACTGAGTGTAACCTCTATATTTGTGAAAGTGATTGTAAATTATTGTGAGTTGAGAAGAGAGAAAAAGTTATGTTTATCAGTAAATTTGGAAGAGATTACGTTCACCTCAATAATTTTTTAGTATTTTTTAAAGTAAATGTGAGTGGAGTAGAGAGAAAAAAGTAATGATAAAAGCATAAAAAATATTATTTAATTGAAAAACATAGAGAAAAGGTGATGGCTTTTAGTGTAATTATAGAGATGGAGTAAAAGATTTGATTGTGAACGATCTAACCCTAGTAAACTAATTTGACGGTTACATTTAGACTCAAAAACTAAATCCTCTCAAAACCCTAGCTACTCTTTCTCTCCCTAGTTGAAGAACACATGGTAACAACCCTAAAAATCTGGTGATATTGTTTGTTTATTGTTGAGTAATGTTGTTACACCTTCAAGTTCCACATGCGGGATTCTACCGTAAGACGCGTGACAAAGCAAGATCATTGCTATTAATTATATTAAAGACCTCGATATGCTCTTTAAAATACCATGTTGCTCATTTAATGAGAAAATACTGTTCAGAGTTTGAAAATAATGCATATAGAAAGTTTAAAAGAATTTAATGCACAAAACAAGGGGCCCAAAACCCATGCAATTTGATTCAGAAGCATGAGCAGCTACTTTCTTTGTGGTTTTCCTCCAGGCCAGGGTTTGTAAGAAGATGAACTTTCAGTTTATTTTTATGTTCTAGATTAGAAATCTAAGCATTCGATGCATTTTGCTATATGATTTGTTTAACTAATTGTTACTAGTTGAGTTTTTATTCAAATCCTTTCGTTTATCTTTGAATTCCTAAGATTTCTAGCAATTAGGATATATTAGAAATATAGTAGGATTTGATATTATAAAATTGATATGTTCATGATAGTCTTTCATTGCTAATGCAATCCGGGTAATTTGTCTTCACATATCACAGCTTGTTAATCGAATTATATGTGTCTGTCTATGTGATTTCTCAAGCCGAATTGAATTAGTGAAACTACCGAAAACCTGAATACTGGAGGAATCACCTTTTCTCTAACTATTTACAACTCATAGTTAATTTAGTTTTCAAACCAACTCTCAAACATCTGATTTTACTTTTCAGTAATTTAGTTAATTAGTAAAGAAACAATTAAACAACGCTTTCCACAGTACTCCTCGTGATTCGAATCCCGACTTACATTATCTAATAAGGTAGCTAGGTTTGGAGTTTTTACTCATATTATTGACTGACCTTTCGACATCGATCAATACGTATATTTGCTCCATTAAAACTCAAAATTATAACATTTTGGATGCAATACCATTATTCTAGTTCAAGCTGCAATGTTTTTAAATTACGTATGCGTCAATAGTTCTATTTCGGATGCACCAATGTTCAACTTTATCCTCACTATTACTCATTTTTAGACGTGCAATTGTTCTTCTCAAATGTATAGTCTAATACGGTGTTCTATAAAAGACGCATTGTTCAAAAGTTAAAGACTCACTAGTATGAAGTACATACGCACCATGTCACACTTGCACATTTCGAACTAATGAATAATAGGACATTGTTTCAAGTTGGGTACTTACAAAAGAGCAAAATGATGTCAAAATAATAGTTACATAAGTACCTCACTTGCCATTTTTCAGTTTTGATCTAGTTACGTTTCGTCACGAGATGGATCACTTCTGAATGCCTAATTACAACTAGTTTTGCATTATTTTCGTAATGTATAACCAAACTTTACCTAACCAGACACAATATGTGTTTGACCTAATAGCAAATTGATTTCAATATACATCGGAGGATTATACAGAAAGTCTTTCTTACTTTGTAAGGCCTGAGGGTGAGGCTTCGTGGAGCAGCTCATGGAGCTTAGGTGGCTTTATGGTCACTAGTTGAACACTGCCTCTTTCATTGGTGAATGGTGATGATCGTGGAGATTTTCACAAAGCCCACATGTCTGATGAAAAGCAATTTAAAAGTGGATAATTAATCAAAAAAGATGGGATAGTGAACCACAACCATGAATTGTGAGGAGAGAGATGGTGGAAAAGAATGTTACGTAGTGCTGAGGTGGAGGATAATGATGGGTGTTCACCAATGAACCATACCTATCATCCTAATAAACAACATTAGTTTCTTGATGAAATGTCTCTATTTGAACAAGATTATGAGATTTTTAACAAACCTTTATGATTACATAATTTGGTGTGTAATGATAACTATTTTAGAGCATTAACAATCAAATCTCTTACTTCATTTCTATAATTACACTAAAAATACTACATTTTTTCTCCTAATTTGATTAAATAATATTTTTATAGTTTTATCATTACTTTTTCTCTCTCATCCACTCACAACATTTTCAAAAAATATTAAAAATTTATAGAGGTGAATAGTATCTCCTCCAAATTTATTAATAAACAGTAACTTTTTCTTCTTTTTCTCTCACCTCCACTCACAAAAATTTACAACCACTCTTCACAAATATATAGGTTACACTTATATAAATATAGATGATCCATTATGAATGCACTTAGGGTGTGTTTATGAGGGCTCAATTTGACACAATACCCGTTTGTCCCATATTTATTTCTGTTTAATACACAAGTTTACAAGTTTGTCATCACTTAGGTGGTGTTTATTTTTCTAAAAAAGATCTGCGCATGCTCTTTTGTTTGCAGCGCGCAGACCACGTGCACATATTGCCATTTGCAGACTATTTGTTTTTCCGAAGACGTTTCAATAAAAAAACGTCTGCGCGAGCTCTTCTAGGTGCAGACTTAGCCAACCACTTCAAGATCTTTTAAGTTTTGCAGAGGGTTAAACACCATCACCCACCACCTTCCACCACCCACCACCACCGTCCGTACACCACTACCAGTTTATTTTAGAAGTCTACATACGTTAAAAAACAAACAACATTCTTCTTGTAAACTGCAGAGGTTTGGTCCACCTCTTATTCTACAGATGTGGTCCGTATACTGAAGACATTTTACCTCTTAAAAAACAAACAACACCTTAATCTCAAATATAGATTGTATCTAATTTCCAGTGGACTTACCCTTCTTCATAATACGCTCTTTAGGAAAAAAAAAAAAAAAGTCTTTTGCAGGCCACTATATATCAATGACTTCACTTCATGTAAAATAACTTAGATCACTCTAGTGAAAAAGGCATTGGGCGTGGATGGGCAAAATAAAGCCCCATTCACAAGCAAACACCACCCACATGGACTTTGTTTTGAGCAATTTCAGTTAGTGTTTCCACAAAAACACCGAGCATTTGATTCTTTTCACAATAAAACCATTGGTCAATGGTCAAATAAAAAAAAAGATTTTCCAATTTTTTAAAATCCAGTTTTCTACCTATATAAATCTCAACTCTATCTCATTTTTATACACTTTTCTCTTAATCTTATAAATCCCTTTCTCATTCTTATTAAAAAAAATATCGTGCATCTCTTCCGCTCCCTTTTGGTCTTCCGTCTTGGCCTATGAATCCAAGTTCTTATCAATTAATTTAGTGGTAATGTAATTCTTATTTATTTAATGAAATATATTTGTTTAATTTTCAAAAAAAAAAGATGGGTAATCATTGCATGGAGTATTATATCACTACACCCATTTTACCTTCAAACCGCATACAAGCTCTATGCTGACTGAATTGTCACATGACAGATCATACCCAAAAGAAAGACTTGAAACTCCTAAACCAGTACCCATGATCTTAATAGTCTTACTATCAATTTAGAGAACTTTTTGTAAGAAAAAACAAGATATTACAATAGATGTATTGTTAAGATATTATAATCAATGCATTGTTTGTAAGAAACAACAATCTTTCTGTGTTTATACTCGAAAGTAACAATTTTTATCTCATTACAAGTTTAACTTTTTAATTATGACTTTCTTTGTGAACTCTTTAAATTTTATGCTTCAACCTTAAACATATATTAACTAGACTTTTTCTTGAAAGGTAAATATCATTTAATCAAAACGACCCATCTCAAACTGAGAGGACCAAAAAACAACAAGAATACTACTAATTACAAATTTACGTCAATCATGTCAAGAAATATATTTAAAACTAGTCTTATTTTTAAACCATAAAAAGCACGTAGCTGTTGTCTCGCTCATAATATCTAAAATTTTGACCACTTTGTTTTCAGATTTAGCTCTGACCTTCCAAATACACCAATATCTGATCCTATGATTCCTTTAAAAGCTTCCTTTTTAATATCTTTTAGCCCCCACATACTCGTGTATATCCGTAATGTCTTAAAAACTGAAAAAAAAAAACTGAATTTTGCACCACTTACTAATTTGACTCTAAATAACCGATGCCACGTAACAAGAGGAGAAGATATGGGCCACCGAGTTTTCTCCGTCCCTACACAATACACAAGAAGCATCATGAACTTCCATGTTTCTTTTCCTCAAAGCTTCCACCATAGTGATCTTGTTAATAGCCGTCCTCCAAATAAAAATATTACATTTCTCTGGCAACCATTTACAAGTCTCCGGGGTCCGGGATTATTTTGATTTATGTCTTCATTTAGCAAACTCTTCACCGCTCCCACACTGAAAACTTTATCGCTTGCTCCTATCCATTCCCATACGTCTCTGCTGTCCTCTAATCTGAAGCCATATATTAACTACACTAAATTGCTAGGTTCGTTCGTCATTGGTAAAATGGTTACCAATAATGTGCAAGTTGAGTGAATAATAGGGCCGGCTCTTGGGCCGGCCAACCTGTGCTGTCGCTGAGGCTCAAATTTTCAAAGGACCCGAAAGGTTTTTATAAGCTTTTATATATATAGTGAATTATATATTTAGTATATGCATTCATTAATTAGAATTAAAAGTGTTGGTGGTGGAGTGGGAGAAACCATATAGGAATATTGTAAAGGTCTAAGTTCAAGTCTGATTCCACCATTAAAGTCTTATTTTTTAATTCATTACCTCTTACCACAATTTTGGACCCAATTTTTATTCGGCTGGGGCCTAATTATTCTGAGAATTCTCGAAGACAGCTTTGGTGAATCATAAGTACTATAGCAGTAATTCCTCATGCTTACGCACGAAATTTGAAACTTTTTCCACATGGACGATCGGGTTTTTGCTCTATTATTCTATTATATTCTATAATTTTATAACATTTGTGGGCTAACAGAGTTGTATGTTGTGGTATTTTGATTTTATATGTTTTGTCATATTGTACAAAGTTTGTTGTATGTACAAATCGTTGATGCACATCTGCTGCCACGTATATTTTTCATTTACAAGGTATCGCTCTTTTCTTCTTTTTGTTTTCATTTTAACCATACAACTCACAACCCTAGAGAGAGAGACAGACAGTTAGAACTTAGAAGTGTGATATGAAGGTGGACCGGCGATTCTGCTCCGGCGAAAAAAGGCTAACCGAGACGACCTTTCTCCTTTTCTATTTATTTTGTTTTTACGAGTTTTTCGGCGTTGGTTGTTGGCAGTGGTGTGACATTGGTGCTACTTTGTTTGGTTTTATGCCACCATCACAGAGCGGGAGCCTTAATACTAATTGGTATTATTTCTAAACATTAAAGCTTTGAGAAGAAATTTTATAGAAGTTGCAAATACATGCATTCATTTATATAAAGATTTAATGCATGTTGTTCTTGAAAACAAAGAGAGGTTCGTTGAACCCCATTCACTACAAGGTGGGATCTCCCCTCGTATTCTTACAACGTCCGACACTTAGAGCTGCTGCCTTTTGGCCACTTTCCTATACACATGTATGATTGAAAGAATATTGTTGATGAGAAAATTGATATTAATTTGTCAATTAGAGCCTAATTTAGAAAATTAATATTAACTGTCTATAAAATATAACTAAACATGTGACCTCGGAGGGGGTGACTTTCTTCCTTCAGCGACCCAGTCGAAAGTCGGGAAAAAGGTGGTGCATGTTGCGGTTCTTGCTACAGTTTGGAGACTTTGAGTGTGAAAGAACGATAAAGAGTTCGAAGGTTGAGAGTTCCCGGTTCATAAGATGGTGGAATTGTTTAAAGAGGACGTGTACATTTGGTTAAAAAGCGGTCTAAACTCACCTCCCTTACATAGGATAAGTGGTTTGAAAAAACATGTCTAAACTCACTTCCCTTACGGGATAAGTGGTTGTCTTTTGATTAGGGTTGTTTACGAGTCGATCCGAACTGAGTGGACTTTTGCTTGTGCTTGGCTCGTTTACAACCGAGCGAAATCCGAACGAGCATATTCGAGCGTGTAATTTTCCAAGCGAGCGGTGAGCGAGAAGCGAGCGATGAGTAATTTGGACAACCATAGATTTAGCATGTTTCTTTCGATGCCTCCGTTATCGGGTCACGACTAAGGTCCAATTGTTCGATGATGACACTAAGATTGAGGTCGGAACTTCCGAGGATGAGGCTCTAGTTGAGTCAGGTGAGGCGATGAATTTACAACAAAAAACAATCGTCGTATTGTGGCGTATGGTGAGAGCAAGAGACGACTGACGATTAATGAGAGAAAGATGTCAAACATTGTCGCTTCACGACTTAGAGTTTTAGTTTTAAAATTGGTATTAAATTTCTTATTGGTTTGATTAGACTATTATGGATAAATATAATTGTATATTTGAGTATAGTGCTTCAAATCTAGGTATGTATAAAATATGAATATACATGTAATTTGTGTGTGCATATATTATTATATATGTAATAAATTAATAAAAATTAACTCGAGCCGAGTGCACTCTTGCTCGTGCTTGGCTCGTTTGCAAACCGGACCAAACCGAGCGAGCGATTTGAAAAAACCCTACTTTTGATATTGGGGACCTTTTATAATATGTAATTTTATATTTAAGGATTTTTCAAGTTCTTGATGGGTGCTATATTAATATAAGTTGATACCGTTCAAAAAAATAGTCTACATAAACATGTAAATTACTAAAATTATATTTTCACACAATGAAACAAATAATTTAAGATTGTTTAAACGTGATAAAATATACTGTTAAATTCAAACCTAGGTTACAGACGTAAGAATTTGAATCCGACGGTTGTGACAAACCTTGTTAAAGGTCTTTGTTGATAACAACTTTCAAATGATTTAACAATTTTAAAACCTCTTAACAACCAACCATTTTATTGATTTAACAATTTTGAAACTTCTTAACAACCAACCATTTTATTTATTTAATTTTTATTTAATATAACTTTAAAGTAGTCTTGTTATTAGTTATTTGTAATTTCATGATTACATATATCTAGTCACGTAATGAAATATAATAAATGACAAAACAAGTTCTTAAAATTTTTGAAGTTATAAATATGGGTGCAGTTCTAGAGTAAACACTAGCATATTTGTGAACTTAGTGAACAAATCATGATCATTGATTTACATCATCAAATTATAAATTACACTAGTGTATTTTTATCATCAAATCATGGCCATTCATTTAAACTTGTGTATTGATAATCAAGGGTTAGGATTAGTTCACACAGTTCACTATCAAGGGGTTCTTCATAAATGAATCTAACCCTACACACACACACACACACACTATGGTAGGGTTCTAGAGTGAACACTAGGTTGAGAGTGAACTATGTGAAATAATTTGAGCCATTGGATATATCATCTAGAGATTTTTAAACAATGGCAAGATTGTAATTATAATGTTGTAACTTCTCTTTAAATTAATTGACAGAAGGGTATTTGCGCCTTTTGTAAATTGCATCTATTAAACAAATATAATCAAAATTCCTAAAATCTTGCTAGTTTACGTATATACAAGATGCACAGTTGTTAGTGTATACACATGTGTACAGTCTCGATAGTATCAGTTTATACAAGATATACAGATGTTAGTTTATACACATGTGTACAGCCTCGCTAACTATCAATATATACAAGATACACCGTTGTTAGTTTATACACATGTGTACAGTCTCGCTAACTATCAGTTTATACAAGATACACAGTTATTACTTTATATAGATGTGTACAGACTTTTGACACATCTGTGTATTTTGTAGTCCACGACCTAATTCTGTTAGGAGTTTCATATACGGTTTGAATCCGGGAGGGACAGTTGGTGTAAAATACCTAGTTCCGTTAGGTTTTTCATATACGTTATTAGCAACTGATTCAACACGAGTTTAAAATAACTGAGAAATAATTAAAAATGTGTGAGAGAGAGAATTAATATATGAGAAATTAAGGGATTTTAATTAATAAAGAGAGAGCGAGAGCTAATGTCAATCTTACCCTTTTAATCTAAAAAATAATCAATGGTCAAGATTAGTTCACTCAGTTCATTTTCAAATGATCATAATCCTATATTATATGTGTGTGTGTGTGTGTGTGTGTGTATATATATATATGGTATGGTTCGTGTGATAACCACCCTTATCGTAAGAACCACAAGAACCAATGTGAACACAATCAAAATAAACTTACTCTACCACCACCCAAAAACCTAAACACCCGCCCCACCACTCCCCCCCCCCCCCCCCCAAAAAAAAAAAAAAAAAAAACTAAACCCCTCATCTATCCCACCCAAGCTAAATGTTAAAACCTAAACCCTAATACTAAATGCTAAAAAAATTAACAGTTAAATCGTGACTTTTTACAAAAATAAAAAAATTATGTTGTGATTTTAATATTAAATTTAAAAAAACATTGTATTTTTTAAGGTTTTTTAAGTAGCTTTGAATGTGTTCACATTGGTTCTCATGTTCTCACGGTAAAGGGTAGTTCCTAACAGATTCTCCTCTAATACATACATATATACATATATATACACATATATATATATGTATGTCGGTATGAACAATATATTTTTTTCCTTTTAAGTTTCAATTTCACCCCATACTATGTATGATATACCTCTTTAACGCATTTTAATTTTTATTTGATTTGATTTGATTTTCTTTAATAATTTATGCACGTTAATATTTAAAAACAGTTAACACACAATTATGTTTTTTTTCCTTAATGTTCTGGTATATATTTTGTTGAAAACAAAGTTGCATTTGAAATATAGTGTTTTTTGGTATCGTAAGCTTTATTGAGAAGTTGTACCATATACCGGTGTTGTGACAAACCGAACTGATTCTATCCTAACCACATCAATGCCGATATCAATATTATCTAAACTGTTTATGTATTCGTTTTTATGGTTTCTAATCAATGTAAACTCATATCTATATTCTTTTAGGCATGTCACGCTTTTTTTCAAATGTTATACCGAATGTTAATATAATATTGTAACAAATTTAACCGAATTTAAATTAGCTTTATAATTGGTACCTTTACATAAATTTTTTGTTATACTTCTTTTTAATAAAACATGCAATATGGATGAAGGTGCGTGGAAAAGAGTTAAACCGCGTGACAAAAGTTAACCAAAAGTGGGACCGACAAATAAATAAGTCAATACAAAGGTCAACTCATGTCTTTATAACTTTTTAGAATGAATTAAAAAGATACGTTCTTATAACTTTTTAGAATTAATTAAAAAGATACGTTCCTTAACTACTTAGAATGTCCTTTAAACAAAATCATCGTGTGTGTTTTCACTCTTTCATCATATTTATTTATCCGTATGTTAATTATCGTTGTAGATCATGATGTCACCAAGTTTATATGTTGTCATGTTAAAAGAGTATCCATGTCTATGTTTACCCTTATAATTATTTAATATTTAATTTATGTAATCATAAATAATACATAAATTTCTAATCCATTATAAAGCCAAAGAAACCGTAACATAATGAAATCTCTTTTTTTAACATCAAGGGTATTAGAATAATTTAATTGTGTGTTATTTATGGTATATGATCATGAGTTATGTTTTATAAGCATATCGCAGAACAAGATAATTAATTTCATATGACATTGATCTACTCAAAGAATCTGCATCAATATATTCGTTCCATTGTTGTTGATCGATTCCAAAAAACGATCGTTATCTGTTCCATTTCGTTTTAACACATGGCTAATGTGATTATAGACCAGGTTAATGAAAATTAAACACAAAGTGTACATGTACAGTAAAACCTCTATAAATTAATATTCGATAAATTAATAATCTCAATAAAATTAATAATTTGTCCAGTCCCAACTTGGGATCAGTACAAAACTAGACCCCAATCGATAAAATAATATGATAACTTTTTGAAATCTCAATGTATATATATATTGATCCTAACGAAACTATAAATTTATAATTACTAAACGATTCCAAATTCTAAGATTGTCTAGTAAAAGATGAATCTACTTTTTTTTAAACTTCAAATCTATCTTGAGTTAATATTTAAATCTCATCATTACACATAAGAGTTGGGGCATTGTCTTCTCGTATTACAACAAAATGTTGTGAAGAGTCGTTGCCGCTTGCAATGCACTTAAGAAATATACACTGAATTTCGTTTTTGTAATTTATTTTTTGGTACCATGAACTAACTTTTTTGTATTAAAAAAGCAATGAATTTAACAAATTCAATTAATTTGTGAATGTATATTAGACTTAGAAATTTAAAAGTTATATGTAAAAGCACTTTAAATTAAAATATTGTTAATTTATCGATAAAATAATATCTCAATAGATTAATAAAATATCTTAATCTCAACATTATTCATTTATAAAGGTTTTGCTATATAGATTACGAAAAAGAATTATATCAAGCTTTTATTGAAGAATGTGAAAAACAAAAAAACAATAAACAACATGAAGAACTAAAACACCACGCATAGTTCCAAATACTAAGAACAAATTGTTTTAAAACATGTAAGCGAATAAAAAATTACAGACCCTAAAAATTAAACTTTTTTGAATATTATATAAATATTTTTATATATATATATATATATATATATGAAAATGAATTAAAAACTTGTGGGAATCACCGGATGTTGCGACGGCCGCTTTAAACTAAAATCAATGTGGAAACTTAGATAAAAAAAAACACAACTCGGATCCTTTTGGTATTGAGGTGGATGAAGGGTCGGTTGATAGGGTTGCACGCGTAATCAATTATAACATGGGTAAACTACCTTGCAAATATCTTGATTTACTTGTAGGGGCAAATAATTGTTAAAATGGAAGACAAGTACGCTGTCAATGGGGGGAATAGTGACGTTACTTAAATCCTTTTTAGATAGGCTACCGTTGTATTATTTTTCACTATTTAAAGGTCCTAAATGTGTGTTGCAATCATTGGAAAAACTTAGAAGGGTTTTTTTTTTTTTTGGGAGGAAACGATGAGGAAGCAAAAATGACATGGGTATGTTGGGAATGGGTAATTAATCTACTTGAAAAGGGTGGGCTCATTGCGAATATGAACGTTAGCTTGTTATTAAAAATGCTTTGGTAGAAATGCGGTGTCATCAGTGGGATTGGAAACGGGTTACGGTATCAACTATGGAAAGAACTCAACCGGCAGCAGTTAATTTGATAACCAGTAGCACTGTTCTTAATCTGAATGAAGATAATTGGCTTGGGAAGCAGATAAGGATGGGTCCTTTTAGGTTGCGTCATGTCGAGATATACTCACCAAACATTCAGTACCATTTGCTCCCACTAACAGGGTGAAATGGGTACCTAAGAAAGTGAAAATATTTGGATGGCAAGCAGAGCAAAATCATCTCCCGACCCTAAAAAATTTGGTGAAACAGAATGTACATCACGGTTCGACTTTATGAAGCTTATGTGGGGAGGTTGATGAGGATGCGGACCATCTCCTAGTGTCTTGCTACATCACATCATTCCTCAGACTACAAGTCAGTGCCTGGTGCAGGCTTCCAATGGGGCACCGTCTGATGTGAAGGAACTGTTAAAACAAGACTCAAGTAAAGAGGTAGACACTAACAAAAAAGGTATGTTTAACTGATATTTTTAGTTCTCTACTAGGAGATCTGGAAAGCACCGAATGCACTTGTTTTTCTTCCGGAAAGTGAGTATCCATAGATCAAATATTCGGCGAAGTACAAGCAGTGACATTTATGTGAGTGAAACATCATGCAAGGCGACATGATTTGGATTGGGCGAAATGGTTGCGTTTCGAATTGTTGTTCAAACAACGTATCACAGCACATATAAAGGGCAGAAAATATGAGCGATGATGCAAGGGTTGGCTAGTTTCTTGCTTGTTTCAATCCTCTGAACATAATGTATGGTGATGCATAAAATGAATTTGTTGTTAAAATGCCTAGGTAATGAAAATTCAACACAAACTGTAAATGTAGATTTAGATTACGAAAAGAATTTTACTAGGCTTTATTAAAAAATATGTAGAAAAAAAACACCACAATAATTACTAAAACACCACGTATATATACAATCAAATCTAGATTAGGAAAGTAGTATTTCCACTTCTTCTGAATACGTAAGGAAGCATGATTGTCGCAGCAATTGAGCGTGACAAGGATTGTAGCAATTTAAAACACAATAATAATAAAAGTTAAATATATTAGAAAGCATGAGACAATAGATAGAATTTGAGTGTGCATCATCCATAACCTTGTGTACGTATACATGTTAAAAGGTTGATTGAAAAACACTGAATTGATGTGTATATTTTTGTATGTTACATTACAAAGAAAGGTATGCAATTTATAGCACAAAACCGTAATCTAAATATAGTAGATGAGCTCTGTTTACGGCTGGATTTGTAGCTGTTTACTAGCTGTCTTTGACCCTCTTAACTTGGGAGATGATGCTTGACTGATCCCGCAATCTTTGATATCTTTTATTTTTAACACTCCCCCTCAAGTTGAATAGTCGGATTTCCAAAATTTAACTTGCCCAAACAATCGCTGAAAATTTTCCCGTTAACTGCTTTTGTTAGAATGTCAGCGAGCTGATCCTTTGATCGAACGAACGGTAGTTCAATCGTACCATCTTCCAATTTTTCTTTGATGAAGTTCCTATCAACTTCCACGTGTTTAGTTCGATCATGTTGTACTGGGTTTTCTGAAATCTGAATTGCAGCTTTATTATCACACATAATCTTACTTGTTTCTTTTGACGGAAAACCAATCTCAGCTAAGAGTCTTCGCATCCAAATGGCTTCTGTTAAACCTCGAGCTATACCTCTAAATTCAGCTTCTGCACTTGAAAGAGCAACCACCTTTTGTTTTTTACTTCTCCAAGTAACAAGATTCCCCCCAACTAAAGTGAAGTAGCCTGTTGTTGACCTCCGACTTCCCTTATCTCCTGCCCAGTCTGCATCGGTATAGATTTGAACATTTAGGTGTCCATGTGATTGAAACAGGACTCCATGACCCACTGTTCCTTTGAGATATCTAATAATTCTCCAAACTGCTTCCATATGTGACTGTTGAGGTTGGTGCATGAACTGACTTACTACCCCTACAGCATAGGCGATGTCTGGACGAGTATGTGAGAGATATATTAGTTTTCCCACCAGCCGTTGGTATCTTTCTTTATTTGCTAACTTTGCTCCTTCTTCCATATAAAGCTTTTGGTTTACACTCATAGGAGTATCTGCTGGTTTGCAATCGATCATTCCAATTTCTGCCAACAGGTCTAAGACATACTTCTTCTGACTAATGAAAATTCCTTGTTTTGACCTTAGTACTTCAATTCCGAGGAAATACTTAAGCCTGCCCAAATCTTTCATTTCAAATTCAGCAAACAAGTTTTCTTTTAGTTTTACCATTTCTTCTTTATCGTTCCCTGTAATGATCATATCATCTACATAGATAATTAGGCAGGTTACGAATTTTCCTCTTTTTTTGAGAAACAAAGTATGATCGGCATTACTCTGTTTATATCCAAACTTTTTCATAGCAACCGTAAATCTGCCAAACCAAGCCCGGGGAGATTGCTTCAAACCATAAAGAGACTTCTTCAGACGGCAAACTTCTCCAGTTTTAAACTCTTTTGTGAATCCTGGAGGAGCATCCATAAATACCTCTTCATCTAGGTCCCCGTGTAAAAAGGCATTTTTTACATCAAACTGTTGAAGTGGCCACCCTTCATTTGCAGCTATCGAAAAAAGAACCCTAATTGTGTTCATTTTTGCAACCGGGAGAAATGTTTCAGCATAATCAATCCCATGTGTCTGGGTATACCCTTTTGCTACCAGTCAGGCTTTATATCTTTCAATTGTACCATCGGGTTTATACTTAACCGTATAGACCCAACGACACCCCACGGATTTCTTTCCCAACGGGAGAGTACACTTTTCCCAAGTATTGTTCTTGATTAGGGCTTCCATTTCTGTTTTAATTGCTTCCTTCCAATGTTTAGATTTTAAGGCTTGATCCACGTTTGTAGGCGTTTCTTCGGAATAAACAGATGAGATAAATGCTTTGGCTTCCTTAGTGAAATTTCCATTAGCCACACTAGCTATAGGATAACTAGATCTTCTTAGTTCTTTTTCAGGAGAATACCGTTTCGGAGGGACCCCTCTGTTTGTTCTAGGGGGTAACACATATCTTGATGGTGGTTCTTCTTGTCTGGATTCATCTGCCTGCAAATTTTCAGCTTGTTTTGTGGCAGTTTCATGGTTAGAAGTATTGGTATCTTCGGAGTCATTAGAAACTTCAAAGGTATCACCAGACTGAATAGGATGAGTATTACTTACCTCGGACACCAGGTTAGGAGGAACATTAGGGCCTTCAGTGGCACTGAAATTGGACTCTGGTGACTCTGTAGTTGGTACATAGGGAACATATTTCAACCAACTTAGTGTGTCTAAACATTCCTTCTCCCCCTGACCACTGAGTTGGGAATTGTAGTAATACTCGGTTTCAAGAAAGTCACAGTTTATTGTGGTGAACATATGACGTGTTTTTGGATTATAACATCTGTATCCCTTTTGATTCATTCCATACCCAACAAAGACACATTTTTCAGCACAAGGGTCACGTTTGGTTCGATCTGATTTAGGTATGTGAACAAAGGCAGTACATCCAAAGATTCGTGGTTGAAGAGTAAGAACTGAGGGTAGTTTGAAGAATTTTGAAAGGGTGTGTAACGGAGTGTTAAGTTTTAGGATATTTGTTGGGAGTCGGTTGAGAAGATAGGTAGCGGTAGCAAGGGCTTCAGGCCAAAAATATTTCGGGACCTGGATTCGATTAGGAGAGCTCGTGTCATTTCCAGCAAAATGCGATTTTTCCTTTCGGCGACACCGTTTTGTTCTGGGGTGTTTGGGCATGTAGTTTGGTGGATTATTCCCTTGTCTTGGAAAAACAATTTAAACGAGGTATTAACAAACTCACCGCCATTATCGGATCGGAATATTTGGATGTTTGTTTGAAATTGTGTTTGGATCATGGCGTAAAACATAGTGAATTTTTCAAAGACTTCGGATTTGTTTTTCAAAAAATAAACCCAGGTCATTCGGGTACAATCATCAACGAACATCACAAAGTAACGAAGGTTTTGCCCCCCAAGAACTGGGGCAGGACCCCATACGTCAGAGTGGATTAATGAAAATGGCAAAGCAGCCTTAGTATTATTGGGTTTAAAGGTTTTCCTATGGCTCTTTGCTAAAACGCATGTTTCACAATGTGACATAGAATTAACTGGAAATAGTTTTGGAAATAAAATATGCAAATAATTTGCAGAAGGATGACCTAATCTTCGGTGCCATAGCCAAGCTTCTCGTTCCGATGTCCCATGAGTCAACATCACAGCACCACTTTGAGTCACCTCATCCACATAATACAACCCTTGATTTTCAGTGCCACGCCCAATGATCACTCCCGTCCTGATATCCTGTAAAATACAAAACGTAGGGTACATTAGGACAATACAGTTGAGTTCTTTTGTGACGTGGCTGATGGAAAGCAGTTTATGTGATAACGAGGGAACATAAAGACAATTAGAGATTTTTATTGTGGGTGAAATCTCAATAGTCCCTCCCGATTTTACATCCATTATTCCTCCGTTTGCCGTTTGAATATGTGTTTTTTCTGGTTTGGTTGTTGAAATAATATCCGACAGCTCATAAGTCATTGTGTCGGTCGCGCCACAATCGAAGATCCATAGTTTTTGTTTTTTATGGTTTTCTTGGGCCATATTAGCATTTCCCTTATTTCTAGGGACTAAATGTGACAAATTTGGTTTATTATCATGGTTAAAACCACAAGGGTTTAAGGGCTGCGCCCCAAACCCGTTACCTGTTGCGTCTTCTTCTTCTTCATGTGCACCAGCCATTCCGCCGAAACCAGTCCTGCTTCGGCCTCCATCTCCGGTGACATCTCGGTTGCCGGTACTGGATGATTTCCCTTTTTCTTTAACCGTAGCCTTTGTGCTCTTCTTATGGCCATCCGACCACCATTCGGGATACCCGACGAGTTTGAAGCATTGTTCCTGGGTATGTTTTGTCATGCCGCAATGATCACATTTGAGGTGAGTTTTGTCATCTTTGTTACCTGATCCGGTTCTTTTTCCATCGATCCGTCGGTAGCCTTTTGATGCAAGCCCTAACCCTTCGATTTCAGAGGCCATTAAACCCACTGTGATACCTTGTGTGTCATTGAGAGGTGTTCCTAGAATATTCTGGTGAGCGGCCTCCTTGCGGACAGTGGCGTATGCAGTTTCTACGGTTGGAAGGGGTTCTAACCGGAGTATTTCCCTCTTTATAGGGTCATATTTCCGGTTGAGAGCGTTTAGAAACTGAAACAGTTTCTGTTCAGTCCTGATTTTGTGATATGCTTGGATATCTGTTGGGCAGGTCATCGGGTTTGGGTCAATCCGATCAATTTCTCCCCATACTCCTTGGAGTATAATCCACAATTCTTCAAGGGAGAGATTGTTCTGTTTGATTTCATTCGCCTTGACATGTAAGTTGAAGGTTTGGAGCTTGTCACGTCCGCTGCTATATGTTATAGCCAGGGCATCCCACAGCGATTTTGCTGTCGGAAATTCGGTTAGATTGCTGGCGAGGGTTGGTTCAATGTTTTGTATGAGCCATGAGAAGACGACTAGGTCATCTTGTTCCCATTGTTCATATTCTTCGCTGGTTTGGTTTGGTGGATTGGTTGATAAATGGTTTAGAAAGGCTTTTGATTTACCGCCTATGGCTACCCTCATCATCCGGGTCCATAGAGCATAATTCTGGCTGTTGAGCTTGAGGTTTATTTGAAGGTTATCGGACAATTTTGGGTTCCGATTTTGTGGGTTGAGGCCATTCTTGAGCAGATTGGCGATTTGGATTGATAGATCTTCTCCCAAGTTACCGGCTTCGGCCATGGCAGCTTGGTTGAGAGGATGATTGATTCGGGTAAGTGATGAGCAGGGTAAGTGATGAGCAGGTCGGTATTAGAACCGTGAACTCTGCTCTGATACCATGTTAAAAGGTTGATTGAAAAACACTGAATTGATGTGTATATTTTTGTATGTTACATTACAAAGAAAGGTATGCAATTTATAGCACAAAACCGTAATCTAAATATAGTAGATGAGCTCTGTTTACGGCTGGATTTGTAGCTGTTTACTAGCTGTCTTTGACCCTCTTAACTTGGGAGATGATGCTTGACTGATCCCGCAATCTTTGATATATTTTATTTTTAACAATACATAGTTACAATAACAAGAAACTAAAAATTATGTTATCAAATGGTAGTAAATACTTAGTCAAAGTAATAGTTTATGGGTTTAATGTGGTAATGGGGTTCTTCCCCTTAGACGTATTACCACTCATTATACACTATTAGCATCATATTTTAGGATATTGTTAAATCGGTTTTTCAGGACCTATAAAATAAATTAATACTTCTAGATCAATTATGTTGCATCATTAAGAACCTTACTAAAAAAACCTAGTGGGAAAACTTAATCAAGGGAAAAAGAGTATACTGTGTATAATGTTCTCCCTCAAACTAATACACACCCTTCAATATGTAGAGTTTTCTATGATAAGTGCTTGACTTGATCTTTGATGTAGCATTTAGATGAGTGGTTGTCTTGATCTTTGGTGTAGTATTCTCTAATCCAAAACAAGTTAATTACATTGTCTACATGGATGATCTTCAAGTCCTTGAGTTGAGCGATGTCGGTTCGTTGTCTTCAGGATATCCTCCATCAACATAATCAATTAGTTGAGAATCTTGTAGTTCTCTTGTAGGAAAATCTCATGTTTCAAGTCCCATAAGAATGTCAATTAATCTTTTTATGGTTGGCGACGTTTCCTTGTCAGAAACTTCACCAGGAAAATCTAGTGGCGTCAACTTCTTTCACACAAATTCTCTCTCTAGAAGTTCGACAGAGAGGCTTTATGGTCTTTAGATAATCTTTGTAAAGTGCGATTATATGAACTCCTAAAAAGAAGAATTCGGATGGACACATGTTTGACGTTGTCAAAGTTGTACTTCAAATTATTTACTTAGTTGAGGTATTAATTTTAATGCTTCAGGCATATTTATGTAGATGTCACTTTTAAATGTCCCATATAAAATCCTAATGGCAACATCTATATATTTCATCTAAAGTCCTTTTTGAGATTGCGAGGCCGATTCAACATTAAAAGGCTATCGCATCCACTACAAGGGAAAACGTTTTCTCATAATCAACTACTAGGAATTGGGAATAAAAACCTTTGTGTTACAGGTTGAGCCTTACATCCCATAATCTTATGATTTACGTTTCTTTTTATTTAAAGACATCCATTTATAACCAACTAGTTTATGTTTATTGTGTTCGAACTTCATGTTCATCGTGAACCAAAGAGATATGGATATCTTGTATCCACTTACGACGGTTGAACTGTATGGTGTTTGTGTTTTGATAAATACATCAACTCTGTTAAAGATGATGTAGGATAAAACCTTGAAAATAAATAGAAAATAAAAAATTTACTTGTGAATGTCATATACGTAATTAAACACTTATTGTTGGGTACATAACCCGAAACTATTGAAGTTTGTTACATAAAGTTTAAACTAGTGACAACTTTAATGCACTA
Organism: Scalesia atractyloides; assembly: GCA_947069175.1. Lineage (NCBI taxonomy): Eukaryota > Viridiplantae > Streptophyta > Magnoliopsida > Asterales > Asteraceae > Scalesia > Scalesia atractyloides. The sequence goes on from CAMTDV010000029.1 coordinate 11,646,292, forward strand.
TATTTCTTACTCTTAATTCTGTTGTTATTGTCTTAGTCAAATAGTTTTTCTATGGGTGTAAAAAAAATTCTCATTAAGCTTTGCATCATCATTTTAATATTTATCTGAGTGATTTGAGCTCTTATCAAGTCAAACTTGAGTCCAGCTATTCATATGAGATCCAAACATATTACAAATTTAGTTGAAGTTTATAAATAGGTAACTCGAGTTACTACTGAAATTTTATGTTGTTATATATTTTTTTTAACGTATGTATGTACTTAAAGTCGAATTTTGGTGTGTATTGTTTGGTTCAGCATGAATTATACTTCTCTTAATAAATATAGTTATGATATTTACATAGGTACATAGTTAGAATCCTATAAAAAAGATACTTTTTGTGAGAAGTGTGAAAGACATAAGAATTGACATGTAGGCATATTTTTTGGAATCGGGCATAATCTTTTAGGTTGTTTTGACAAGAAAAATGCCAAACATAGCAATTTAAGACACAATGCAATGAATTTTAGGCTTAAAACATAAAACACTATGCTAAGAACATTAAGTAGTGTGTTTTATCTATGTTTTAAATTTCATGCCCATAACATGTTGTATTGTGTTTTAAATTGTTAAGTTTAGTGTTTTTCTTGACAAACAACCTAAAACATCATGCTTATGTCTAAAACATGATGCATAGTTGTCAATTTTTATGTCTTCTCACACTTCTTACGAAAAAAATACTTTTTACAGGAAACTCACCCCATACATACATACATACATACATATATATATATATATATATATATATACATATATATATATATATATATATATATATATATATATATATATATATATATATATATATATGTATGTATGTATGTATGTATGGGGGTGAGTTTCCTGTAAAAAGTATTATATATATATATACATATACACATCTATATAAGTTCTTGAATCGCGTTTTTGTAATATATATAGTTCTGCAGGATACTTTCCAAATGTTCGAGATCCCAAAGGTGATCACTTGCAATTTTCAAAACTCCAAGATCAAGTTGAACGGAGCTCAAGTGCTAAACAAATTTGCATTCACTCTGTGCACTTTCATATGTCACATTGTTAACATTTTTTCTATTTATATCAAAAGTGCCTTTGGCTTGTATTAGACTAGATGAATAATTATATATGATATATTTATATTAAGCTTGTTCTAACAACTTAAGTTTGGTAAATATTTCTATAAGGTCGGAAGATGTAGGGCAACACTCCCAGCAACCTCAACTAGGAGGCGCCCCCAACACCACCCCGTCGTAGCCAAAGGGGGTGCTATAGCATGCCTCCGCTATTGTGTTAGCGGGCATAAGAGAGGAGAACGTGAGGACCCAACCAATAAGATTGTTTCTCTTTTTTTAATTTTTTTCCTTTTATATATATAGTTGGTCCTTCCGTGGTCGAGTGTTTTCCAGCGCCATAACCCACCATAATGCCGCATAGTGCCCCGGCACACCGCCCCCCCGGCTCTATGGCTTCGAATTGTTCTTGCTCACGATGGACATATGCTTGGAACATATTTGCCTCTCTCTCACACACATATATATACATACATATATAACCCCATATCTACATAAAACCGTCCATATATACATACATCTGGGCTATAACCCCCATAAACCCCCCATGAGGGGTTATGATTACACATACCCTTAATGGTACTTTAAAAGGACCTTATTGCATACCGTACAAGTTAACAATAAAGCTCTCTGCTTACCTAACTTGACAAAACCCCTAACATATAGCCTTAACCTCTCAGAGCTCTTGAAAGATAAAGTTGAGTCGGCTCCATACATTTGCATCCACTTTCTTTGCCCTCTGATTTATCACATTGTGTTAATTGTTTTTTTTTTACGACGTTTTTATATTTACGAAAAATGTGTCTTTGGTTTGTATTAGAACAAATGTGAAATCATCTCACCAATATACTTTTTATTAAATCTGTTGTATTTCTTTTCTCTAAAATATTCTAACATTAATAAAAAAAACTAAAATCTAATCCCATAGGTTTATAACCTTTTTAAAGACAGCAATATATCCCACTATCAACTTTGAAAATTTAGAGTATTTTTTCAATAAGTTTTATAAAAGAAAATTTTATCTAAAGCTTAAAACCATATATAGTAAATACAAATATTCAGATTTTTAAGAAAGAAACTCAAATCTTGGATTTTAGAACCTAGGGCCCAAAAATAAAAAGATAAGTTTAGTGGAGCATCAAGCCCATGAAAAATTTCTTAAACCTACACGTTGACACTTGCGCATTTATAACTTATATAAAATAAAATTTGTTTTTTCTAATGTCAAAAAAAATCAAACATAACGTTTCAACTATTTTTTCTTATATCATATAAAAAAAAATTGTAAATGAACTTTTATTCTGGCCTTATGGTTCTCGAAAAATACTACTTTTTTAACAGCGAACACAAATACTTTCTTAAAATATGTGTACTCGTTTTATGAGACTCGAACCACATTGCATGATGGAGATAATCAAACCAATACATGTCACCAGGCCAGTATTGACAGGTATTCTATCTATTACCCTCACATATATGTGTAAGTATGTGGGAAAAAAACATGATTTTGCTAAAAATTTACGGTGTAACGCTTCTACGTTGATTTTTTTAATATTAAACCTGATAGATTATAAGAAAAGAGTAACACTATATGATGTTATATTCTTTTTCTAAGTTAATTCAGTTTTTTTATCGTTTGCTAGACATAAATAGTAAATATGATACAATTCTTTATTTCTTTATAGAAATTGAAAGGAAACGTTATATACTATTTTATTTTTTAAACACTTCTATTGAAATTTGAATTGATTACACGAGTGGTGTACGTGCTTTACACATATTCCACAAATGCTCTGAATTTACATTGATGCTCCTAATTAGGGATAAGTAAGGTATTCGTTCGATATCAAACCAGTACTGAAAAACAGTACTGAATATCTGGTTCGGTACCGGTACCGATAAATGGTGTTTTACTCGTAAATACCTATATCGAAAATGGGAAAATAGTATTGATACCAGTATCGAATATACGCCGATGCCAAATTCATCCCTACTTGTAATGGTATGAATTTTGTAACTTTAATGGTCTTCAATTCTTTACCATGGATGATTGTTAAATTTTTATGTTAAGTGAGTATGAAATATCTATTTTACCTCTTGCTAAAACACAAAAATAGTTAAATTAAAATATAAAGTTAACTAAATCATAAACTAATTCAAGTAGGCCCAACTAATCAAATTGCCCCCAACCCTAATCCGTCCTCTTCCTCATCGCACGCCACCCCCACCCCACCTCCAGCCACGTTCATCGAAACTTCCATTTTCGATTTTAGATCAATGGAATTTTAAATTATGAAAGCTCGAGCAAGAGTTTGGCTCGATCCAAGCTTTGTTTCTAAAGCTTGAGCTTCGCTCGTAGTTAGTTTTTTCAAGCTTAAGCTCGGGCTCGGCTCGTTTATTATTTACTAATTAATGTATGTAAATGATAATTATTATTTTATATGATAGTTTAGTTATTTTTCATAATTATATATATATATATATTATATATATATATATATATATATATATATATATATATAGGATCATGAGAAAACTACATATATATGAGAAAACTAAAAAAATATAAAAACATACCAGTTTTTTTACGATTTTTTTTATAACAATTCGCTACTTATTATGTATAAAAAAAAACTTTTTTTCAAAAAAAAAACTTATACTGCACATGTGCATTATATGCTTAAAGTTATCATTTGAGTTTAGTTTAGCTTTTAAGGTTATGTTTTTTGGAGGTTTAAAATTAGGATAAGGTTTTTGGGTGTGGGGGAAGGAGGGTTTAGTTTTTTTTAAGGGGGAAGGGGGGGGGGGGGGGGGGGGGAGTGTTTAGGCTTTTGGTGGGAGGGTAGCTCGTTTAGAGCATAATGGGCTAGTTTGTCTCCTTGCTAGTAAGCTAACCCAAAATAAGCTTCTAAGAAGTTAATAAGTCAAAAGTAGCTTCAAAATAAGCAAACCCACTATAAGCCCTCTTTGTCTCCTTGCTAATCCTTCACCATCGTCTTCATCAGGTTGGTTGCCGACGAATTAGAGCAGAATGGGCTAGTTTGTGAAGAGTAGGTTGCAAAAGTGTGTTTTAGAGATGGGCATAATCGGGTTTTATTATTACCCGGAACAGGTTCCAACCCGGAACCGGTTCTGCTTGGATGTCATTGGAACCGGGTATGGTGAGGAACCGGGTCCGGTTCCTACCCGGGTTCACACCCAAGAATATGGAACCGTGTAGAACCGGGTACGGGTATTATGGAACCGGGTATGGTGTGGAACCGGGTATGGTGCGGAACCGGTTCCTGATAGTGTTCAGAACCGGTTCCTGATAGTAAAAACCTGACTTTTACTGTTCAGAACCGGTTCCTGACAGTAAAAACCTGACTTTTACTGTTCAGAACCGGTTCCTGATAAAATGTTACCGTTGGAACCGGTTCCTGATTAAAAAATCGTTTTTTTTTTGTATATAAACCCCTTCCTACTTACCGGTTCCTGATAAATGTTATCGTTGGTGTTTTAATAAAGTTTGTGTAATGTTTCTTTCTATTGTGTTTGTTATGTTTGATTTTTATTATTAGTTACATTGATAAATAAAAATAGTAACAATAATCGGTTAAAATTAAAAAACAAATTAATCGGTTACAATATATAAAAAAAATTAACCGGTTACAAAAAAAAAATAAAAAATTACTCAGAACCGGTTCTAGTAAGATTTTATTTCTTTGATCGTTTACTAGCGGCAGGTGCAACACTTTCTGATGAGTTTCTCTTAGGTGCGGGTACCTCGGTACAATCGTCGTCCGAATCGTTAGTCTCCACTTCTTCGTCCTCCTCTTCGTCAACAATTTTATGCTCTAACTCAACTTCATCTTCTAGACTAGTTTTATGTTGAACACGATCAACGACATCCAAATGGTCCTTTAAGCATATTGCCATCTCTAGCGATTCCGGAGTTAGTCTTGTTCTTCTAATTGACAAAACCCTGCCACTAAGAGAAAACACACTTTCCGAAGCTACCGTAGAAGCTTGGACCGTTAGTATATCACGAGCCATGGTGGCTAGAATCGGGTATTCAGATTCTTTCGATTTCCAACATGCCAAAACATTAAATTTCCTATACTCCTCGGTGGTCATAGTAAGCGAATACTGATTTTTTTTATATCTCCCAAGTTCACTTGTTGGTTCACTACCCCTTTGTTGTCTAGCGGTCTCGTCTCTAACGACATTCAACATGGTTATAAGTGGATCCCGCTTGTTTCATCGTTAGAGGCCGTGGACCGAGACTCAACAAATTTGTATGATTTTTTTCACCATATTTTTTTAAATAATGATCATAAAGTTTGGCCATACACTCATTGAATATTTTTTTTGTTTTTGCTTTTAAAGTTGGATCCTCCTCATGCATATCCAACTTGTCATAAATTTGATCAATTAAAGCTTCAACACTCGGTACGTTTAAAGCTGGATTTAAAGCAGCGGCACATAGAAAAACGGGTGGTAATTCTGAAAAATATTTTTAAAATTTTTGAATCATTGGTCTCGTCATATTCCTTAACATGTCACTAGAATTTTCAAACTTTTTAAAATTAGTTGTTATCAAATGCAATTGGTCCACAACTTTAGAACTAGTAGGATAATAAACACCGGAAATCAAAGTCGTTGTAGTTTTAAAAACTTGTAAAAAAGTACTTAGGTTATTAATATTTTCCCAAGCCGTGTCGGGAAAGGGGACGACAAGGTACTCATCACTTAAAGTTGTATGAAAAGATTTTAAAGTGCCCATTTGCTTTATAGCCATTTCAAACATATGACAAGTTGAATTCCAACGAGTCGGTATATCTCAATTCGGTCCAATAATTTTTTGGTTGACATCTTTACAAAGTTTTTTATTCTTGATATCTTTCTTTTCCACTTTTGAAAACATCTTGGAGCATAGCTCTAAATGCTATAATAAAATCCGATACAAATTGATCTTTTAAACCGGTTTGCACTACTAAGTTAATAATATGTGCAACACATCGTGTGTGAAAAAAAACACCATCAAGTATTGGTTTGTACTTCAACTTTAATTTTTCAATCGCCGTTGTGTTGTTTGAAGCGTTATCAAAGGATATTGAAAAATTTTTATCTTCTAAACCATATTTAATTATTGTGCCATTTATAATTTTATAAATATTTTCTCCTGTATGAGGAGAAGGAAACTCGTCAAACGCAATCGTACGCTTCATCATTTGCCATGTATCGGGATCAACCCAATGAGTGGTGATACATATGTACGATTCCGGTAAACCATGTGGAGCCGACCACACATCACTAGTTAGGTTTACACTAGTTTTTAAATTCTTAAAAAAAACAATTAAATCTTTTTTTGCATTTTCCCATAAACTTAAACAAAGACGTTTTAAAGTGCGACGACTTACATGTTTATAGCGAGGTTGTAGCGTCTCCCGAATAAGATTTGTAAGATCGGGGTCGTCGAAGTGTCCAAACGGCAACGCTTTTTGTATCACCAACTTCGTCATCCTATCGCGAGCTAATTTTTGCTCATAACGAAAAATGGTACCATCTTTGGATAGTGGAACTTGACCGGATGTCATTTCCTTTAAAACTTTGCAATACTTATTAATATGCTTCGGTAACGTTAAGTTTGATTCCTTGGCTAATAACGATCCACAATGTTTACATTGAGCTTTTTGCGAGCCGTCACTCATCTCGACCAACTCCCAATTGCTCCAAACTTCCTTACTGCGATTATGAGACAATGTTCCAACCACATATGGAACCGATTGATCTTGAGGAATATTGTTAACGGATTGGGAATTTGCGTTTTTGGAACTCTTTGAGGCCATTTGTTGATTAGAATGTGAAAAAGAACAAGAAAGAAATGTAACAAGAAGAATAGATATGAGAAATTGTGTGCTAAACAATAGATTTCTAAACAATATATATAGAATCGGTTCCAACGGTCAGGAACCGGTTCCAGCGGTAAGGAACCGGTTCCAACGGTAACATTTTAACGGCTATAACCGGTTCCAGCGGTAATATTTTAACGGCTATAACTGGTTCCAACGGTAACATTATAACGTCAGGAACCGGTTCCAACGGTAGGAACCGGGTACGGGTAGGAACCGGTTACTACCCGATTCAAATGGTAAAATTGTGAAACCGGGTTGGAACCAATGGGTATTTTGAACCCGGAACCGGTTTTACTTAATATCGGGTAGGAACTGGAACCGGTTCCAGTTCGGTTCTACCGGTTCGGGTTCGGAATCGGTTTTTATGCCCATCTCTACACTGTGGTTGTAAAGAAGAGGGGAGGGTGGGCTTTTTTTGGTGGGCCCTCACAAGTTTAATAACTTTAATACATAGTTTATTTATCTAACCTATTTGTTTTAATACGGAAGGGTTTTTGGTCATTGTACAAAACGAGTTAACGTCATCTCGCACGTTATGACGGGAGCGCAGGATATTGATTGTTAATATCTTTATGATTGAGAGTGATATATCGAAATTGAAACTTCAAATGAAAAATTTAAACATACAACGTCAAATCAGGGATGAACATAAGTCATATGACGATCGGAAATAGAGGAAAGAAGAAAGGGAAGAGAGAATCGGCGAGAGAAGAAATAAGAGAACACTTGAATATATGGTGGTGTTACCGTTATAGGTAGACGTAGATGGTGGTGGTGTAAATGGCGTTAATGAGCGTGTCCTGGTTGATAATAGGTTGGAAATTGGATATGCTATAAATGTAAGAATTTTTTAAATTGGGAATTTTAAATGATTTAACTGTTAACATATTCAATGTTTATCGTAAAAGGGTTATGTTAAAAATGGTGCAAGTTTAACATGTGTGTTTTTAAATAATATTTGATATAAAACTCACTATTTATATAACATGCTTACCATTTAGTTTTACTTTAAATAATATGAATAAACTTGTAGATATTATTTTAGTTTAAAACTAACGTCCAATTGTGACAAGTATCTTGTCACAATAAAAAATTAAACAACCTGTAATAAGAAAAAAGTATTTGATAAGCAACACTAGGTTATAATTTGGATTTAAATTGGTCTCTTTTCATGAAATCTGTCTAAAAGCATTAGTGTTTTCATTAACAGTCGCTTCAGTTAAACGACGGAAGCGACAATGTGTTAAAAATATTACAAATATAAAAAGATATCGTAGATAAGAAAGAAAATAATTGGATCTTTAATATTGTATGGTGTCTTAATTAGGAAAAAAATATTCAATGATGTCTTAATCGGAAGAAATGAAGACAAAGTAGAAACTATTGCCCGAAGAAAAAAAAAACATTTGAGTTTGTAACTCCCTTCAAAATTGAGTTTGTAACTTCGTTCCCATAGAAAAAATCACAATATTCGTACATATATACATACTATGCTTGTATATATGTTTGTGAAGAAAAAGAAAATAAATGTTAACTTTATTAATTAAAGCATCAAGTATTTTTCAGTTAATCATCATAAATTCCTACGGACACATGTAAAGTAATCGATGCTCATGTACTAATTTATTGGATTAAATTAAGGTCGTATGGCTTCATTGTAGGCGGCACTGGTTAATTGATTATATCTTCTAACCGTCAAGTAACTTTTTCAAGGGGCATGAAACGAAAGAATTATTATTCTGACGGTCAATTTATTTTTCTAACCATCGTGTATTTTAAATGAAAAGATGTAACCAATATTAGTAATTGCAGTTTATATATAATATAATATAAAATAAAAGGTGTGAGTAAAATGAACTAAAGTGTGTGACTTTTAAACAAATGAGACATAACCCAAGTTGCTAATTGTATAACGGTATAATTTTTACCGGGCATAGTAGACAGTCGTTATGCTTAGTGATTGTGACAATATAAATTTCAAAACACAAGTAGCATCTTTGTGATTTCAAAGTTTTGAGGATCTATGACCGATCTGGAAATAGGACGATCGGCAACATCGGCGGTTGTTGCAGTCATCGTCACCGCCATAGTCATCCTCGTTAAAGGTGAAAAACCCACAAGTTTTGAAATCGGGAGAGAATGAAGGTTGTTAAGCCTAGAAACTTGGTCGGATCTAACGTCAAGGAAACCAGTTCCCTTTACAGTTAACACACCTAATATTTGGTGTACCGACTTTCCATGCAAATTAAGGAATCAAACCCTTCATGGGCTTTGCTAAAAAATCTTTTTCGTCAATAATATCAAACGCCACTACAAACTTGTGGCTCGAAATATACTTCATCGCTTACGTGGCGACCACTTATTTGGTCGTAAAGTTTTTCTAATGTATTGATTATCATGTTTGAAAATCAGTGGGTGTATTCTCATATATTTCTCTATGGGATTTAATGCAACTAAAATATAAAAAGAAAAAACATATGTTTGATTCATACAATTTATTGAAACTAGTAGTTTAAGTTCTTTCTTATTATATTTGATTGATAACTTGTTGGAAATTTGGTGAATGGATATTTAATAGATTTATAATTTAATGAAACTATAAATATTGATTAGAATCTTCATGTGGTGAATAAAAAAGAAACTCTTGAGTAGAGCTTCTTATGACATTTAATTGGTTTTATTAAAGTTTTTAAGTCTCTAATTAAGTGACTAATTAAGTGAAATATTTTACTAATCCTTAAGTCTTGTACAATTAGTAGGCTATGTGCTTCTTTCTGTGTATATAAGAATATGGTATTGCTTGATACAAAAAGAATACTAGAAGGAGGATCAACACTTGAAGACCAACTAGAGAGGGGTACTCTCTACTTGTTTTCCACCACCATCACATCCTTATTTGTTCCATAAGTTCAAATACTACAATACCGGTGTAACCTCGGGCGCGTGAGCCATCTTCGGCAGTACATACTACTTCGGCTGTTGTATCCTGGGAAACAGTCGCGTCATCTTTAGTAGAGGCGTGAAATCTGTTTTAAGGGAAGCGTGTTGAACACGTGCCTTAACCAAAATCATCAACGTTTTAGTGTGCTCTTTGTTGCAGTCTAGGATGCTATCAAGTGCGGGTGAAGGACCCACCAGAGATGCGGCTTGAATCAAGATTGGTATATATAATTATATTTTATATTCTGTTTATTTAGTTATTGCAACCGATATTGTACTATGATATTTCCTATGAATAACGAGAGTCTCGTTATTATATATTTTGTAATTATATTTTATAAAAAGTGAACCTAGTTCCTAAATAACTAAATTAAGTTAGTGAAATTCTCTCACGCGGTGTTGCAGCGGGAATTCGGTATGTATTAGTTCAGTTAATTATGGTATCAATAATGTACAACAACAAAAAGAGAAAACCCAAATAATAAAGTTGTGATATGTTCAAGAGGATATCCACACAAAGGATCCCATATTGCAGGAGAATTTAGTTGGTATCGGTTCGGTTAGTTATGGTATCGATATGGTTAACAAACGAAAGAAAAAACCCAAAATAAAGTTATGATATGCCCAAAAGGATATCCACATGTGGGTTCCGTATTGGTTCGACTTGAACTTGGAGGTTGTGCCACCATTTTGTTGTTGGGACTGCTACGGGTTTTGATGTTTTGTTGGTGTAACTAGATATTTGTGGGTTGATTGAGAGCTGTTTAACTTTGCAGTAATGATTTTTAGATGTTGGACTTCGGCTATCAAAGCTTCGTTTAAAGTTGCCATGATGATAAAAGAATCAGAGTAAGAGGTTTACCAGATTGTGCAACTCAACAAAAGGATAGGCCGGTTTTTGCGCTTTGATGGTTTGGTTTTATCTCTATTATTTAAAATGGTTAGTTTGTATAAAATTTTAAAAGTGATAAATGACGGTTTCATGAATATAGCACATATACATATGTTCCAAAAAAATAATTGATAAACAAATGAAAAGAGTCCGTTGCAAGTTCAAAACCATTGGCCCGACCAATTAACCACGAAACCATAAAAATGCCACAAAATCGTAATCCTACAGAGGTGTATACCATAAAGCGTATGCATATGGTGGCCCGAAGCTTCGCATTTCCACCCGTAAATAGATGTAGACCAAAGCAAAAATTGCATTTCATCGTAACCCTACAGCGGTATACCATAAACCCAATTTGACACAAGACATGTCTATGTAAAACGTCACACAAAGTTATGCGACGTGTTTTTTCATCATCTTTTTTTCATATATTGTTGGACACATCTACGTGCTTCCTCACACATAGTCATGTATCCCACAAACCCATCTTTATAAACTCCAATTCAATAGTCTTATTCAAATGTAAGTGATGGCATACTTAGCCAAACACACATACAACTAATTAGTGTACTAAACTTGCACATGTCACACAATCTATTCCACCCTCCCCACACAAGTATTAATAATTTGTATAAGGTATGTAATATGTGTATAGTCGTTTTTGTATAAGTTATGTAATATGTATATAGTCATTAATAATTAGTTACATTTCACGATTGAACTGCACATCAACCGGACACTTCATTGTCGTTAAAAATATTTATTAGCCAGCCAAATAAGCTTTTATAACTAAATCACTTGTATTCTCAAAATGCAACAAGTACTTTATCTTTAATTCTCTTTCTTTTTTTCTTTTATAATGTAACAGATTTGATGACCATGTTGTCCATGGCTATAGTTTTTAGGAGGTGATTTATATTTCTTTTCTCGTAGTTATAGTTACTTTTTTTTTACTATTTTACCCTTAAGTAAAAATAATAAATTTTACCGTCAAGAAAAATTTATAAACGAGGGCACAATTTAGGGGTGTAAACGAGCCTGAGTGGGCTCGAACTCGGCTCAGTTCGAGTCTACTTATTTGAGCTCGAGCTCGGCTCGCGGTAAAATATAAAGCTCGAGATCGGCTCGAGTTATTTTGATAACAACCTCAAATGAGCTAAAAGCTCGGCTCGAGCTCGCTTCAATATCGCTTAAACGAGCCAAAGCTCGGTTCGCCAATGTTATCTTCATTATTATTGTATTAATATATAAAAAATAAAATTGTGTTTGGGCTGGAGCCTAAACGAGCTTTGTATTTCAAGCTCGGGCTCAGGCTCAGGCTCGCTAAGACTCAGCTCGTTTGAGTTTTAACCGAGCCAATCACAAGTAATTCTCAAGTCTCAAGCCATGTTTACACCCCTAGGCACAATAATAAAACAAAAATCAAATTTGGTGTATGTCACTAAAATATGATGTAAAAATCACCTATACACCACCCTTTAACTTACAATTAGGATGTTAGGGATACTATTTTCATTTTCTTTTTTGGCAAACTTAACGCTTTATCGTGCTAAAATATCTATTCTTGTTTGTTCCTTGAACAACTGTTAGATTTCAAAATTATACCCATGATCCCTTAAATCCATTAGATGCATATCTTTAAAACTATATCACTTCAAGGGGTAAATTTGGTATTTGATTATTATATAATGCGTTACTTGTACGTTTTAAACACTTTCATTTATTTTGAAGCTAGAGTATACTTGTATATAAAATTAGCGTAGTTTTATACATCTGAAATAAAATATATATATATTATATATATATATATATATATATATATTATATTAATAATATAGCGAGCGCGCGTGTATTATCAAATTCATAGTAACTTCTAAACAAATTAATATCAATTTTATTAGTCTATTTTTTTTGTCGTCAACTAAATTATTTTAACTTCAAAATGTTGATTTATGATATACTTTGTTTGATACTTAATAACAGGTGCAACATCTATTAATGGGGTGTCACAAACTAAATTCATATATACCTAAATAGATGGGAGTTACTATATTTTTTAAAAAGTTAACTGTCATATTTGTTCCTATAGTTTGTCTAAATATGTCAGTTCGGGCCAAATTTTAAATTTGTACAATTTTCGTTACTAACATTCTTGAAACATGCTAATTTTGTCCAAAAAAACATAAGTTAGCTGACATTTCCGTCCCTATGGTTTGTCTAATTATTCAATTCAACCTTAGTTTTTTAGACGGAACTGACATGTTTCAAGAATGTCAGTGACGAAAATAGTAAAAATTTGAAATTTAGTCTAAAGCACCATAATCGGACAAACTATAGGAACGAAAATAACAGTTAACTCTTTTTTAAAATATTTTCTAATGATAAGCATTATGAATACCTAACATCGATTAAAACATGATAACACCACACGTTTAGTACATAACCAATTTTAATTAAAGAAACGCAGAAATAGTATCATATAATTGTAAATATGTTGTATGTGTGTATATATAATAGAAGTAAATGATTATGTAACCGTCGTATATATAAGCTGAAGCAAAAGTATAAAAGTTTATAGTGTTTCTTGTAATTCTATGTTTAAAATTATTTCTGTTATAAAAATTAATATAAAGTTTTAAACTTGTTAGGACATAAAGGTTAACATTTTGTAACTCAACCAGACATCCGTCCTCTTTCTTACTTCAACAAATTATTATATAAAATAATGATGGATTGATACTTTGATGGAAGTATCCATTCTTTGCAACACTTCTGCAATTTGACGACAAAGGCCAGCCAGCCAATCACCATACATTACTCTGACCACCAGCAACCACCACCGGCAACCACCACCAGCCATCGAAAACAGAAGCTATGGAGGATCCTGGTATCAAGTTGTTTGGGAAGAAGATTGTGCTTCCTGGAATTAGTAAGAGTGTTAGTCTTCCGGTCAACTCCACCGCCGCGGTAGAGGAGTCGGAGCCTACTGGCAGCGGTGGAGATAAAGAAAGTGGCTCTGATAACACTGTTGGGAACGCTTGTTCTGAAGATGAGAAAGTGAACAGAGCAGGTGCAGATAAGGTAAACAGTTATCTATGTACAGATAAGACATGAACACACACTGTACTCACCTTAAGTATGTGTTTGCATTCCATAATTTGCAAATCTAAAAGCAACCCAATTGATGTAATCATTTTAAGAATTAGTGGGTCAGTTTTAGTTTTCCATTTTATTGATGTTTCAGTGGTTCAAGATTAGAAATTCAATGTTCTAAACGTAGGGTTTGAGATAAATCTCAACCGCCTTAACCGGCCGGCCAATTTGAAAACGGCTCAAAAGTGTTCAGCCAGAGCGTCGGTGTACACGGTTCCTAGTCCGACCGGTCTGGTTATGAAAACATTGATGAAAAGTAATCTATTTAACTCTAAAGAGTCAAATGACGGTAACAATTTGGCTTATTTGGAAAGGACTCAAAAGTGTTCGACTAGACCGCCGGTGAACACGGTTCCCAGTTCGACTGGTCCCGGTCCTGTCGTGATAACATAGTTAAAAAAACTGATCTAGTTGACCCTAGAAAGTCAAACTGCGGTAACGGGCCGGCCAATTTTGGAACGGCTCAAAATGTTCAACTAGACCGCCGGTGGTCATAGTTTCTGGTTCGGTCCTGAAAACATTGTTAAAAGCTAATCTAAATTACTTCTCTAGAAAGTCAAACTGCATTGTATTGCTCTTCTTGCATTAGAAACTGATAGTTTTATATTTCCAGGATGAACAAAAAGCAAATTGCAGTGAGACTAAAGCAGAATCCGACAACCCGAAAACTCCATCCATCGATGAAGAAACGAAACAAGAATCTACAAACCCTCAAACGAAAAACCTTAAAAAACCGGACAAGATTCTCTCCTGCCCTCGTTGCACCAGCATGGACACAAAATTCTGTTACTATAACAACTACAACGTTAACCAGCCGCGTCACTTTTGCAAGAGCTGCCAAAGGTACTGGACTGCCGGAGGAGCCATGAGAACCATGGCAGTCGGAGCAGGCCGCCGAAAAAATAAGAATTCGGCATCGCATCCTCGTTACATAACCATCTCCCAAGAAACTGTCACAACTTCTGATCCAGTACCCGAAAATATTCAAGATACAAATGGATTCCATTCCAAAGTTCACTCTATTCCTGGGGATGTTGCTTCTTGGCCTTATGTTCCGGTTCCAATTCCAATTCCAATTCCAGCCATTTGCTCTCCAATGCCAATCTACCCATCAACATATTGGAACTGTATTCCATTCTTACCTCCATCAACACCCACAATAACTGATTCAATCTTGGGAAAACGGTCAAGAGACGAATCGGTTATGCAATCTAATGATTGTGATGACAAGTCCAAGAAACCACAGAACTCGGTTTTGATTCCCAAGACGCTTAGAATCGATAATCCAGATGAAGCTGCAAGGAGTTCTATATGGGCGACACTCGGAATCAGAAATGAAAACTTTAAGGCGTTTCAGGAGAAGGGTGTCGAAAAAAAGAAACTTCACGAGACTACGTCTTCTCCTGTGTATCAAGTGAATCCGGCTGCTTTCTCTAGATCAATCTGTTTTCAAGAAACAGCATAAAAGGGTCCACTTTTTAGTTAGGCTCTTAAAATGGATGCTTTGTTTGTTGTAACTACACTTGTGGTTTATTGTAGATACAATGTATACTTTAGATGTTCCAGTTTTCAGTTTACTTGATTTTCTGTTATGTCTAACATCAATTGTGTTAGATTGTTTGCGGTATATGCATAAAAGTACGTTTTCTCATGCCCAAGAATCTTTTAACTCGACTAAGAAAACGAGCATATTCAAGGCCTAACTCTAGGCTCACTTGCATTTGTTGAATCCTAATGTGGATAATGTTAGATTGTTAGGTCTATGTCACAAGAATGTTAAGTACTAGAAAGTAATCCTTTGTTTGCATCATGTTACAGTACAATCCTATAATATAGATAAGATGTTACGGCACAACTTTCTTCTTCATTGTAAGATAGTGTTATAGTAAAACCCGATAATACATATGATAATAGCGATGGCTATGACATCGTCAAACATTCCCAAAAATCTTATTTTTTGTTCTAAGATACCAGCATTTTCCTAGATCTTTCTTCTTCGTTTTAAGATACTGTTACAGTATAACCCAATAACACGGATGAGATGATAATAGATATGACTATGACCTTGTCCAACATTCGCCAAAATCGTATTCTTCCTTCTAAAATACTGGTATTTTCCTAAATCTTTTTCTTTACTGTAAGATATTGTTACACTATAGTCCGATAACACGAATGAGATGATAATAGATATTACTTTGACATTATCTGACATTCTCCAAAATCTTATTCTTCCTTCTAAGATCCCAACACTTCCCTAAGTCTTCTTTTTTTCTTTTTAAGATTTTCTCACAGTTTAACCCAATAATACGAATGAAATGATAATAGATGCAACTATGACCTTATCCAACATTCCTTAAATCTTATTCATACTCCTATGATATAAGTTTTACCCATAATCTTATTTTTAATATTGTTACACTACAACGCAGTAACACGGATTGATAGATATAATATAACTATGACCTTGTCCAACATTCCCCCAAATCTTATTCTTCCTTCTAAGATACCAGAATTTCACCAAATCTCATTCTTCATTTTAAGATATGTTGATATGGATCATATGGGCCACAAATTAATGCTCTTTTTTTATGAATAGCCAATAGTCATTCAGATCATCCTATTAGGACCCACATGGAGATATTTGAAGCTCTGGCAAATTCAAGCCACATTTTAGATACAAAATGAGTTGTTATGTGGACCTAAAATGCCATGTCTCTATCTGTTGCCTTTTGCTTTCTTGTTTTCCTTTTTTTGCACACATTATTTTAAACCTCATTGGCACTTGTGTTACATTTCATTTATGGGCATGTAAAGTTCACCTCACAATGTATTTTTCTGTAAGTTGAGTATCCGACTATCTGATTCGAGCCACTCGTTATAGAAAATGTCTCACAAAGCTATTTTTATTTCCTGAAAAGACGCCGATCGATTTTAGTATCATGTGGTATGCCTTAATGGAAGGAAGTCCATGGCTGTCTCTAAAGGTTCCTATCAAGTATCATTAATGAGAACAAACCAAAAGGGTCACATCTTTAAAGAATTCATCCCAAAAAATCTCTACAAAATTATACAAACCTAACAATTCTTATGAAAAATCTAGGCTGTTTGGTCCATATGTAAGCTTGCTTACACTGCCCAAAAAGAATAATCTTGACCTTTTTATGTAAGCCACGCTACCTTGTCTTAACACGGCTTAAAAGTTAAATGTTCAAGCTAAACTGTTTTAACTCGTTACCAGACCATTTGACGCGTTAATTTTATCATCTATGCAAAAAGTCAACCATCTTAGTATGTAAAGTTCTACAATAAAGTTGACAAATGCATATTTTTGAAGTCAAACTTCCACTTGAAATAAATATCTTATGCTTAGTGCTTCTTAGGTCTTGAATTGAAGTGGAATTGAGGTGGGAACCATCATGCAAAAAAAGATTATAAGATAGTAGTGCACTTGAAACTGGTTAAATTGACTTGAATGGGAAAGGAAAAAAAAGTCAAAAGCACTTTCATTATGATAACATATTGATGTCAAAATGTATGAGAGATTAATCTGTTATTTTCTATATAGCATAGGCTTTCATTAATAGAAAAGTTTTATCTGGCCTACAGTTTTTTTTAGGTTTCTTGAAAATAATTTATAAACACAGAGTTTGAATCATTAAAAAAAGAACAAATTTGACATAAATATCCTTTAATCAATCTTGTTTCTTTGTTAATATGCATATATCTAGTGGAGTTGACATGTAAAAACCGTGTTCATCTTAACTAAAATTTTATATAAAAATAATATGTCAATTATGACTTGTATAGCCTTCACATCTTCACCAATACTAAATTAAAGATTTATTTGGAGAAGAAAGCATTCTTGTTAATTGATAAATACAAAGTAAAATGCAAAAAGTTGTCACCCACTAAAAGTGAATTTTGGCATTGGAGATAATTTAAAAGTCATAAAGTCAAAGCAAAAGTTGTGATGTGTTGGATTACCATATGAACATGTTATCAAATCACATTTTTTATACGTTAAATGTCACTTGAAACACTTTTTAAGTGGTACCATTATAATCCATTGTTAAGAAACTCTAATCTTTTGACGGTTTTTGCTTCAAAAGTTCTAGAACAAAACAAAAAAGTTTGGGATAATACAATGACTAATCACTTGTTGTACTTTTAAAAATATCTATCTAAATTATTGTGTATTTTTTATTTAGTTAGGTTACTACAGATTTAACTTATTAATTTACTGACGATAACTAGAATTTTAAAATCGATATTCGCCTAAACCTTTTAAAAATATATTTTTTTTATAAGAGTTGTGTTTAAACAATGCATTTTATTATATACACATATTTATTTATTTGAGGTATTCTCTTTTTAATTATTAGTTACTTTATAACATTTAAGGTTCAAAGATGTGGGCATCAGAGAGGAAGGGGTGAGGTGGCGGATAAGTTTATAACTCCCGTTAGTTATTTATATTTTTTATGAAACCCTCTAGACTAAAACAAGTTTACAAAGAAAATCTTATGATTTGTTTTCAATTACAATTTACCCTAGTGTTTATACCCACTTACAAGTTCAGTCCCTATTTTAAAAAATTCAACACTTCGGGTCATTTTTGAGCTTTTTGTCATTGATGATCAGTTTGGCCTATAACTGTTAAAGTAGGTTATTTGGGTTGATCAACTTTTGGGAATGTCGGATTAGTGATCAGGGGGTAACCCATGTTTTGGTACAAGGCAATGTAGTATGCAACAATGTAGTAGGACTTATGATCATTAACAATGATCCTTATTTAATTATGCTTACTATTGAATGTCTATTGAATGGTATTCTTGTTTTGAATGTGTATTTTTTTATGAGGGATTTGTCTGGAGATTGGAATGAAAATGTATAGGACAATAGATAAACATGTTCATTTACGTGTAAGGGATTATACAGTTTGGTTATAAGACCTCTTGATCGGTAATTCATAGTATTTAAGAGAGTTATACATAACGTGAGTTAGTTATATATAGCAAAGGGATTATACAATTTAGTTACAAGACTTATAAAAAGGGTTGTGTCGTAGGTATTGCATTGGTAGGTATTGCATATAACTTCAACATGGATTTGACAAGGGAATAAGTCAAGGCTGTGATTATCAAGGCCTTTTCTTGATTAGGGATTTGTAGGATTTAGGTGAATTTCAAACAAGGATGATACACTTTGGTTATAAGACTTATACTAAGGGTTGTGTGGTCAAGGCTTTTATAATTAAGGCTTTAGCTTGTTCAGGGATTTATATGATTTAGGAGAGTTATAAATATGGAAAATACAGTGCTCAAACCTGTTTGTAATTGAAGGGAGTTCAAGTTGGCAGCCATGGCTTATAACTTAACTTTGGTAGCGATAACCTGTTTCACTAGAATAGATGGTCAAACCTGTGAGTAATTGAAGGCAATTTAAGTTCTACAACTACAAGTCAGTTGTAATTGCGAATGTCAATCCCAATTCAACTTGTAAAATGAAAGCCCAAATCAAGTTCTAATAGCCCAACCCATTTCAAATTCTACAGGTTAAACCTCTCGAGTTCTAAAGGTAAAACAGAGTGTAATTCTACTTTGATATCTTAATACAGGTTTTACTAACTATTATTAACTTCATGTTGCTGATTAGTTAATGATAAACGATGGTTTGTTACTAGATTAGAAAAGATTTTTGAATATGGAGGGAATATATAACTTATAAGTTCAGGGACATAAATAGTAACTAAAGATATGGGGGTATGTTTGTCTTTTCACTAATTTACAAATGGTCAGTTACTGGGAGGGACCTGATTATGAGCAATCGACAACCATAGGGGCAGGAGTGTTGAATTTTTTAAAAAGGGACTAAACGTGTAAGGTGTTAACCGCAAGGACATAAATTGTACTTTACCCAAAAATAAATCATGTGATTTTTAAAAAAAGAGATTAATAATAAAAAGAAAATAATAAAAAGGAAGGGAGAGCACACCCTTGGATGGGGGAAAGCAGATGGGGTGGAAGGGGAAATTGAGGTGGTGCTGAGGTGGAGGATGGGGATGAGGGAGTGGGTGACCACACCCTGTAGCCTAACAAAATTCAAGTCTTCTATATCCCTTAGAGTATCCACAATGTTGGTCAAAGTTCAAAATCCAAACCCGCCACATCATTCTAAACCTCAAAAATTCAAAACTCACTTTTTCATCCAACACTATACTATTCCAAATCTCCACATTACACCCCACTTTTTACACTAAAGGCGTGTGTGTTTAGTCCTCACCATTTCAAATCGGACCACCATAGTCAAACTACTCCGACACATAGGAGGGTCGGAATTCTCGTGCACTACTTGGACTTCAATTCCAACCTAAACGTTGTTGATAATTATTCAAGAGCATTTACTACCACCATCACCAACGAGTCTAATTTTAATACCCTTTTCACGTTATGTAATGTGTGTATTATTATTGTTGTAAGCAACATACATGTAAAATATATCAATTACACAAGTTTTAAATTTATAAAAATGGAAATTACCTAAAACCAAACTACACACATAACGGGCAAGTGTACCTATCGTATACGCAGTATAGTAGTGGTGAGAACCCTGTATTGATCCTAAAGAGACAGTGGCTCCTAATACCTAATATCTGTCCATAGCTAATCGGTGTAAGAGTGTTTTGTAAATAAACGAGTGATTGCAAGTAAGCAAGAACTGTGGATTTAGAGAAATCTGATTAGAGAATTAATCATTTTGACTTTGATTCATATTGAATGAATGACTATTGGTTTTAATTGGGTATGGAGACTGTTTTTCTAATTGGTTCAAATAGCATTGAAGTGCTAAAATGGATTAGAGCCTGCTAGGGTTACTCCCACAAAACTATAGAATCAATGTTATAAACATACATCAAAACCTAGTCTTGTGAATCAAGTTTTAGTTATCATCCTTTATGACTTTGGGTTTCTATTATTGTTTTGAAACATAGATTCACAAACTGGGTGATTTACTATCTATGCTACTAAATTATAAGCAGATCCTAACTAGTTTCCATATCCTTTTATTCATACCCTTCCTGTAGGTAAGCTCACTAGTTTTATCGGTTATATCACTAATTTGTCTATTACCGATTAAAGGTTTCAAGCCTCAGATTATAAGTGCACTATTATAACCTAAAGATAATACGTGTTGAATCTAGCATGCATAACTTCATAGAAAGATCAACAAGACCACACAAATCATATTAAAACCAATAATAACGAGTAATCATATACATCACAAGACCAAAATTACCAACTTTACTAAAATCACACAATCATATGTAAAACCCAATGTATAAATCAAACCAAACAAGAATCATCATAGCCTAAATGGCTTACAGAAGTCTAGCCTAGCATAGTAATGTAAAACAAACCAAAACTAGATATAAACGAAGTCATGGGTGTATTAGAAAGTGAAAACGAAAGCAAACCGAATCGATATGTGCAATTAGACGTGAATTAAATGGCTAGATCTTCAATTCCTCAAGCTTCTAGAACTCTAAATCTTCAATTCTACTCCTAACCATCTTCTCAGCCTCTTTTTCGCGTTATGTAGCGTTTCCTACTGTCATAAGCCTTAAATACTGATATCTTTTTTTCACGCATCTGGGCCCGTTTGGGTTAGTTACCACCCGTAAACTTTTAGTGGGTTACGACCCATAACTAAAAGAATTAAGGCCCACAAAGCCTATATTTGGATTCGTCTCGTCGAAAAAGTAAAGATTCTACATCATGTAACTCACTTCCTACCTCAAGATATACTCATTTGAAGTTCAGCTTCTTCCTTGTCCCACTGCTTTGCTCAATTTTGCCTCTTTTCTTCAGGTTTTCATCTAAACTTTTCGCGAGCACCATCTAAACTTATCTCTTTTTTTTCAGGTTTTTATCCAAACTCTTCATGAACACCATCTAAACCTATAAATTCACACTATAAATGAATAGATAAATACCATAATCTTATATAATCTCTAATATAAACCCGTAATATGCACATGGAAATCACGTTGCTCTAAGAGCATATCAGCAACGTATCATTACTATTGGGGTGGTAAATAAATTATGTTAGGGCTCTAGCTCGAACACGAAAATACGCCAGCCACATGAACATTAACATAATTTGAATTTTTTTAAGTTGATCATTGTTGATGCAAATACGATTTGTTTAACCTAAGTTTTTTTTCTTTTGCATATTAATACTTATGAAAGTGCAATTTATGACGAGTGATATAAAATGTGTAAAAAATAATTACGTTTAACTCTAAAACAAGATTTTGTTTCTCTTTTAAAATAAAGCGTGTTAAACATGTTAACCCGCTAATCCGCTCTAAAATTCAACACAAAACTTGTTGGACACCTGCTTTAAATTAAACTCAAACTTACTAATTTTGTATTATGAACCCAAAGGCCAAAACTATACTTTGGACCTGCATTAAATTTGGACACCTAATTAATAGTGATGTTGCCACTACTCTAGTTTGGGTAAATAAAGGCTCACACCCATATGAATTTCACCCATAAAGGTGGAAGGGACATCTCATCTTCAGTGATCTCTTTAGTAACTCTCTTCACCGCTCGGGCAGGGTGCCTTCGTCACCAAAATCGCATGCGGGGAGTCCCCATTTCAGAGAGTAGTCACCGAGCAAGCCATGTTACCGTTGGACTTTTTTGGACCATTTCAATTGACCGTTTAGGTTTAAAAAATTATTTTTTTTATTTAAAACCCATATATTTCACTCATCGAACACACCACTCTTACTAAAATTACTACATACCACACCATGGATAAACAAAATAAAGGTGATCCCAAGAAAAAAGGTTTCCGCTAGCCGAGGCTCGGGTTCAAACTCAAGCGGACGCGTGTCGCAAACGAGACAAGGCGGTTCTAGCTGTCCCAGAGCACTGGTTCAAACCCCATACTCTCAACCTCAATATTTTTACCCCCACGCTTCACAACCGACTTTTTATAAAACCCAACCCCAACCTAATTTTACGCCACATATATTTTCACACCCACATGGTCCAACGATGGTCGCCCCCGGCATGTACGAATACTCCATGAAAGCGCAAAACTCATTCGATCCATTTGCATTTAGGACCCCGCCAATTCAATCACCAAGAGAGAATGCCGATCGCTCACTTACCGAGAGAGAATGCCGAGCGCTCAATTCCGATCTACAATGACAATGAAGACCAAGATGTAGAGGTTGTCCCCGAAACACAAGAAAATATTGCCAATGAAGAATATGTGGTTGAAGCCGAAGATAGCGGTGAAGCTAGTGAGCCAAAAGAAAAGGGAGGTAAGGCGGAGCGTCAAAGTTGGACGAACAACGTGAGGCGGTGAAATAACTTATGTACGATCGGGATTTAGAGACGTTTACTAAGTCACACGACCATGCTTCATCGAGATGTTGCCGTTTATTCTAACGCGGAAACGAGATATCGCAAAAAAATATAATTGGCCTTGTCATTTCTAAACTTTAGGTTTTATGGTTTTATTTTGTTTAATATATGTTCTATTTAATTTTAATGCATATGTTTAATATATATATTTTATTTGTTTTTAATGCATATGTTTCTAGAAATAAAAAAAATATATAAAAAAACAAATAAACACCCCATGTGTTTGAGCATTCATGTGTTTGAGTGTAAATAGAAAAGTAGAGTGATGAATTAACATGACATGATATTATGATTTAAAAAAAGGTTTACCACTCCCCGTATAAAAAATGTCCTTTCCACCCTAATATATCAAGAAAGAAAGGTTATTCTAAATATACCATAATCTATTTTCCATTTACACTCTCCTCAATATCATTTTATTAGGTTTTTATTGAAAAGTAACTATAACAACCAATTAGAATATGGTTACATTTGATGAGGTTTGACTATAATTCAAGTTTTAACTTGTTTAAAATTAAATTGCATTTAAAACAAAGTATTTGTTAATAATAATAATAATAAATAATGTCATTTTTCTATTTTGAAAGTAATGAAAACAAATTGCTGATATCTCAAACGTAACTATTAAACCAAAAGCTCACTAGCCTTAGAATTAAAAGCATCAGCTTGACGCACTAAATGAAAAAGTTTTATAAAAATTCTGGTATCATTTTTTTACCTTTCTACAGAAAATGCTTTTAATACGCATGACATGCGAACCTAAAAACACAAGCATAAAAAATCCATACATTTTTTTACTTTTTACATCTCTTAATTAAAAGTAAAAAGCTACTAACGTTTATCAAATCCGGTCAAACATTATGTTTTGTTCAACTCTAGTGATAGATGAAAAATGATATTTTCAGCCACACTAGCTACTAACGTGGAAGTGTAAAAAGCTGGTTATTAAAACTATAAATATGAAAAGTTAGTGGCCTAAAATATAAAGTTGTATTTTTGGTAATTTAAAAAAAAGAGTTTAGTTATTTAAAGTTTCTCTCAGTTAATTTTAGATACTAGGTGAAGTATAGGAAAAAAAACCTACTTGAGTTGGAAAAAACTTAAGAAAACTCTATGTAGTATTTTTTTTAAATATGCAATGTAACATAAATATATTTAAACATTTTTATAAAAATGTAAAACGCGCCGGCTAGTTTTTTTAATTGTTCAAAATATGTATGTTACATTTTTTGGGACATATATATTATTTAATATGATAATTTTAACATTTAAAAAAACTACTCAGCGGTTTTTTTGTTTTTTTTACAAAAATATTCAAATATATGTATGTTAGATTCCTTTTTTTTTAAAAATGTTACATAGTTTTTACGTTTTTTGGTGAATTTTTGTTTTATTCTTCCCATTAGATACTATTGGGTTTGGTATCCCAATAAAGGTCATGCTCCAAAAATAAAATTTTGTTGATAAAAAAGTTAATTTTGGATAATCATCGATAATCATAAATAATTAGAAGAAGACCATAAACTTCAATATAATCATTCAACTTACTAATATGGTTTGGTGACTTTGGTGTTTAGGCATATATTGCTCCAAAATAGAGATGGGCATAAAAACCGGTTCTGAACCCGAACCGGTAGAACCGAACTGGAACCGGGTCCAGTTCCTACCCGACAGTAAGTAGAACCGGTTTCAGGTTCAAAATACCCGTTGGTTCCAACCCGGTTCCACAATTTTACCATTTGAATCGGGTCGTACCCGGTTCCTACCCGTACTCGGTTCCTACCAGTACCCGGAAATTCAGTTCTAGAAGGAACCAGTTATACCCATTAAAATATTACCGTGGGAACCGGTTATACCCGTTATAATGTTACCGTTGGAACCGGTTATTAGCCGTTAAAATGTTACCGTTGGAACCGGTTCCTGACCGTTGGAACCGATTCTATATATATTGTTTAGAAATCTATTGTTTAGCACACAATTATATATATTCTTCTTGTTATATTTCTTTCTTGTTTTTTTTCACATTCTAATCAACAAATGGCCTCAAAGAGTTCCAAAAACGCAAATTCTCAATCCGTTAACAATGTTCTCAAGATCAATCGGTTCCATATGTGGTTGGAACATTGTCTCATAATCGCAGTAAGGAAGTTTGGAGCAATTGGGAGTTGGTCGAGATGAGTGACGGCTCGCAAAAAGCTCAATGTAAACATTGTGGATCGTTATTAGCCAAGGAATCAAACTCAACGTTAACGAAGCATATTAATAAGTATTGCAAAGCTTTAAAGGAAATGACATCCGATGAAGTTCCACTATCCAAAGATGGTACCATTTTTCGTTATGAGCAAAAATTAGCTCGTGATCGGATGGCGAAGTTGGTGATACAAAAAGCGTTGCCGTTTGGACACTTCGACGACCTCGATCTTACTAATCTTATTCGGGAGACGCTACAACCTCGCTATAAACATGTAAGTCGTCGCACTTTAAAACGTCTTTGTTTAAGTTTATGGGAAAATACAAAAAAAGATTTAATTGTTTTTTTTAAGAATTTAAAAACTAGTGTAAACCTAACTAGTGATGTGTGGTCGGCTCCACATGGTTTACCGGAATCGTACATATGTGTCACCGCTCATTGGGTTGATCCCGATACATGGCAAATGATGAAGCGTACGATTGCGTTTGACGAGTTTCCTTCTCCTCATACGGGAGAAAATATTTATAAAATTATAAATGGCACAATAATTAAATATGGTTTAGAAGATAAAATTTTTTCAATATCCTTTGATAACTCTTCAAACAACACAACGGCGATTGAAAAATTAAAGTTGAAGTACAAACCAATACTTGATGGTGTTTTTTTTCACACACGATATGTTGCACATATTATTAACTTAGTAGTGCAAACCGGTTTAAAAGATCAATTTGTATCGGATTTTATTATAGCATTTAGAGTTATGCACCAAGATGTTTTCAAAAGTGGAAAAGAAAGATATCAAGAATATAAAAAACTTTGTAAAGATGTCAACCAAAAAATTATTGGACCGAATTGGGATATACCGACTCGTTGGAATTCAACTTGTCATATGTTTGAAATGGCTATAAAGCAAATGGGCACTTTAAAATCTTTTCATACAACTTTAAGTGATGAGTACCTAGTCGTCCCCTTTCCCGACACGGCTTGGGAAAATATTCATAACCTAAGTACTTTTTTACAAGTTTTTAAAACTACGACTTTGATTTCCGGTGTTTATTATCCTACTAGTTCTAAAGTTGTGGACCAATTGTATTTGATAACAACTAATTTTAAAAAGTTTGAAAATTCTAGTGACATGTTAAGGAATATGACGAGACCAATGATTCAAAAATTAAAAAAATACTTTTTAGAATTACCACCCGTTTTTCTATGTGCCGCTGCTTTAAATCCAGCTTTAAACGTACCGGGTGTTGAAACTTTAATTGATGAAATTTATGACAAGTTGGATATGCATGAGGAGGATCCAACTTTAAAAGCAAAAACAAAAAAAATATTCAATGAGTGTATGGCCAAACTTTATGATCATTATTTTAAAAAACATGGTGAAAAAAATCATACAAATTTGTTTGAGTCTCGGTCCACGGTCTCTAACGATGAAACAAGCGGGGATCCACTTATAACCATGTTGAATGTCGTTAGAGACGAGACCGCTAGACAACAAAGGGGTAGTGAACCAACAAGTAAACTTGGGAGATATAAAAAAATCAGTATTCGTTTACTATGACCACCGAGGAGTATAGGAAATTTGATGTTTTGGCATGGTGGAAATCGAAAGAATCCGAATACCCGATTCTAGCCACCATGGCTCGTGATATACTAACGGTCCAAGCTTCCACGGTAGCTTCGGAAAGTGTGTTTTCTCTTAGTGGCAGGGTTTTGTCAATTAAAAGAACAAGACTAACTCCGGAATCGCTAGAGATGGCAATATGCTTAAAGGACCATTTGGATGCCGTTGATCGTGTTCAACATAAAACTAGTCTAGAAGACCAAGTTGAGTTA
This sequence comes from Scalesia atractyloides, assembly GCA_947069175.1. Lineage (NCBI taxonomy): Eukaryota > Viridiplantae > Streptophyta > Magnoliopsida > Asterales > Asteraceae > Scalesia > Scalesia atractyloides. The sequence goes on from CAMTDV010000029.1 coordinate 11,673,756, forward strand.
GAGCATAAAATTGTTGACGAAGAGGAGGACGAAGAAGTGGAGACTAACGATTCGGACGACGATTGTACTGAGGTACCCGCACCTAAGAGAAACTCATCGGAAAGTGTTGCACCTGCCGCTAGTAAACGATCAAAGAAATAAAATCTTACTAGAGGGGTTCTGAGTAATTTTTTATTTTTTTTTGTAACCGGTTAATTTTTTTATATATTGTAACCGATTAATTTGTTTTTTAATTTTAACCGATTATTGTTACTATTTTTATTTACAGTAAATGGCAGTTTTGACTGTTAGGAACCGGTTCTGAACAGTAAATGACAGGTTTGACTGTCAGGAACCGGTTCCCAACACTATCAGAAACCAGTTCCGCACCATACCCGGTTCCACACCATACCCGGTTCCACACCATACCCGGTTCCATAATACCCGTACCCGGTTCTACACGGTTCCATATTCTTGGGTGTGAACCCGGGTAGGAACTGGACCCGGTTCCACACCATACCCGGTTCCAATGACATCCAAGCAGAACCGGGTCCGGATTGAAACCGGTTCCGGGTAATAATAAAACCCGATTATGCCCATCTCTACTCTAAAATGGCATCAAATCAATTGGGTCAAACAAAATAGAATAAAAGTGAGCTTAGTTTGGGCCAAAACATTGGGCTTTTTTTTCACACGATGGGTCTGATTGTCATCAAAACTTTTCATTCATATTTTTAACTAGAGATGGGCATAAAAACCGGTTCCGAACCTGAACCGAACTGGAACCGGTTCCAGTTCCTACCCGACATTAAGTAGAACCGGTTCCGGGTTCAAAATACCCGTTGGTTCCAACCCGGTTCCACAATTTTACCATTTGAATCGGGTAGTAACCGGTTCCTACCCGTACCCGGTTCCTACCGTTGGAACCGGTTCCTGACCGTTATAATGTTACCGTTGGAACCGGTTCCTGACCGTTATAATGTTACCGTTGGAACCGGTTATAGCCGTTAAAATGTTACCGTTGGAACCGGTTATACCCGTTATAATGTTACCGTTGGAACCGGTTATAGCCGTTAAAATGTTACCGTTGGAACCGGTTCTTGACCGTTGGAACCGATTCTATATATATTGTTTAGAAATCTATTGTTTAGCACACAATTTCTCATATCTATTCTTCTTGTTACATTTCTTTCTTGTTCTTTTTCACATTCTAATCAACAAATGGCCTCAAAGAGTTCCAAAAATGCAAATTCCCAATCCGTTAACAATGTTCCTCAAGATCAATCGGTTCCATATGTGGTTGGAACATTGTCTCATAATCGCAGTAAGGAAGTTTGGAGCAATTGGGAGTTGGTCGAGATGAGTGACGGCTCGCAAAAAGCTCAATGTAAACATTGTGGATCGTTATTAGCCAAGGAATCAAACTCAACGTTAACGAAGCATATTAATAAGTATTGCAAAGTTTTAAAGGAAATGACATCCGGTCAAGTTCCACTATCCAAAGATGGTACCATTTTTCGTTATGAGCAAAAAATAGCTCGTGATCGGATGGGGAAGTTGGTGATACAAAAAGCGTTGCCGTTTGGACACTTCGACGACCCCGATCTTACAAATCTTATTCGGGAGACGCTACAACATCGCTATAAACATGTAAGTCGTCGCACTTTAAAACGTCTTTGTTTAAATTTATGGGAAAATGCCAAACTTTATGATCATTATTTTAAAAAATATGGTGAAAAAATCATAAAAATTTGTTTGAGTCTCGGTCCACGGCCTCTAACGATGAAACAAGCGGGGATCCACTTATAACCATGTTGAATGTCGTTAGAGACGAGACCGCTAGACAACAAAGGGGTAGTGAACCAACAAGTGAACTTGGGAGATATAAAAAAAATCAATATTCGCTTACTATGACCACTGAGGAGTATAGGAAATTTGATGTTTTGGCATGGTGGAAATCGAAAGAATCCGAATACCCGATTCTAGCCACCATGGCTCGTGATATACTAACGGTCCAAGCTTCCACGGTAGCTTCGGAAAGTGTGTTTTCTCTTAGTGGCAGGGTTTTGTCAATTAAAAGAACAAGACTAACTCCGGAATCGCTAGAGATGGCAATATGCTTAAAGGACCATTTGGATGCCGTTGATCGTGTTCAACATAAAACTAGTCTAGAAGACCAAGTTGAGTTAGAGCATAAAATTGTTGACGAAGAGGAGGACGAAGAAGTGGAGACTAACGATTCGGACGACGATTGTACTGAGGTACCCGCACCTAAGAGAAACTCATCGGAAAGTGTTGCACCTGCCGCTAGTAAACGATCAAAGAAATAAAATCTTACTAGAGGGGTTCTGAGTAATTTTTATTTTTTTTTGTAACCGGTTAATTTTTTTATATATTGTAACCGATTAATTTGTTTTTTAATTTTAACCGATTATTGTTACTATTTTTATTTATCAATGTAACTAATAATAAACATCAAACATAACAAACACAATAGAAAGAAACATTACACAAACTTTATTAAAACACCAACGATAACATTTATCAGGAACCGGTAAGTAGGAAGAGGTTATATAAAAAAAAACGATTTTTTAATCAGGAACCGGTTCCAACGGTAACATTTTATCAGGAACCGGTTCTGAACAGTAAAAGTCAGGTTTTTACTGTCAGGAACCGGTTCTGAACACTATCAGGAACCGGTTCCGCACCATACCCGGTTCCACACCATGCCCGGTTCCATAATACCCGTACCCGGTTCTACACGGTTCCATATTCTTGGGTGTGAACCCGGGTTGGAACCGGTTCCGGGTAATAATAAAACCCGATTATGCCCATCTCTATTTTTAACTGTTAATTTTTTTACATTATACGGACTCGACTTAAGAGTAGGTTTTTTTTCATGTCTAAATTGTTAAATAAAGATGTCTTGACAGTTAAAATAAAGATGTGAGGGATTAAATGATCAGATTTCGGTTAATATAATTATACAACTCTATTCATCAACCCATTTAGAATTATAATAAAAATCTAAATAATATATATTTTTGTAAGGTTAAATGACAACTCGTTCGGCCCATTTGTTACAACCCCTTCACCACCATCAACCTATTTGTCCCATTTAGATAAACAAGTTACATGAGTCGTATATAGGTTACACAATTTAAGCATGTGTGTATTGGGATTGTTGTCTTCAACAAGGATAAATATGAGACATGTTTTGAGTTCACCAATTCAAATGCTAACTTGAAGGGGCATGGCTTCAAATACTGCATGAATAGTCATTACGCATTCGCGCGATAGTACATAATCAGACTTAGCAGAAGTAATTCTTGTTGATCACTAGATGTGCGTGCAACCCCTTGACGGCGCACCCAACACAATAGAACAAGAAAAATGGGTGCTCAATAGGAAATACCCTGAGCAAACCATCACGCTAGGCCTGGAAATCTCTAAAAATATCCGCACGCACCTAAAGCAGCTCTGTTGGACCTCCAAAAGAATAGATGACATTGAAAAGCCAAAACATGATCATGTGATCAAGAATTAAATAAAAGCTTGAACCGGATTCTCCCCAAAGATAGTGAATCTTGAACACCTAAATCATAGTATCTGTTGAAGACAAACAAATATCAGTTCAAAGCTTTGTAACCGTTGTTCATGAAAAATAAGGTCTATCGAAAAGCTAAGGTATGTTGAAGCAAAGGTCTGACTAAACATCTGTCTAGCCAAACAAATGTTTGGATCAAAGCAATAGAGGATAACCTAAACAGATGTTTTCTAATGTAAAAGTATTTGTTTTGTATCATTGTTTTAGCATAGTTAGATCAAATGTTGGTTTTGCACAGATGTTTGCAACATCTGTGGAATCTATTATGTTATGAATGTTAAATGTCACTATCAGGGTGATGTTAGCCAATCACAAACAGAGCTTTTGTACATAGTATAAGTAGATCTCACTTGTTAGAGATCTATTTATTACTACACATCACCTTTTCTTTTGTATGAATAGTTCTGTTATAGTGATCAGTTTGAGGGGGAGTATGTAGAGTCAACATTCTGTAAACTTTTGTAATCATTTGATTATCAATGAAAAACAATTGCTGATGATGATTTCTCGTTTGTGATTACTCAACTTTCTTACAATACAAAATTGTTTTGAGCTTAATTGTTAGTTTTTCGCAAACCTTGTAAACTCAGACTTAACAATTGGTATCAGAGCTTGGTCACATTAAACTTGATTTCACAATCAGTTTAACATACAAAGATCAGCTCAACAAAGATCCAATATTGTTCATAACTCAGAGTTGTAAAGTGAAGAACTTAAAAGTGTCTATCACATACTCTGTTTTTCTCTAAAAAGAACAAAAAAAGGCACAAAATAATCCCAGTAACACCGGCTTCAGTAATAAACCCCCTATACTTTTCAGTTCCGAATTCAACATCTGGCAACGTAGGATGGGTCATATACTTGCTCAGCAAAATACAGGGTGTTGGAAATTCGTTGGTTTTCCGACCTCACATTCCAATGGTACCTAGTGCCGTGAACCCAAATGTGTTTGAGTTAAAGAACCGAAGAATTACTTAGAGCAGGATTATCAAAAATTCGAGCTGGATACTGAAGCCTTTAGTATCGAGCTGGATATACTCAGGATTAGGTGGGAGGTCAAAAGTGGGGTTGGATAAATCTAAAATCAAATGTATCAAGTGTAATAGATTAGGTTACTTTGCAAGAGAGTGCAAGAGTCAAATAAACAACTCTGAACCATTGATTACATATCCTAATCAAAAACCCTAATCTAATACATAACAACAGTTTTATCCATAAAATACATGTGGACCAAATGTGCAAAACACAGCCACTTTGCACAAAACATGAATCATGTGCCAGCGCATTATGTTCAAGCACCACAAGTTCCTCAGGTGAAGTATGTTCAGATGCCTATGGCACATGTTCAAGCACCATGAGTAGCTTCTATACCTGAACCTTCAGAGCCTAATCAACAAAGCTTTTTTACTCAAGGCTATGTTGATTGGAGCAGCTTGCCAGACTAGTTAAGTGACGATAATTTTGCTTTATTAGCAAATGATTGTGATAAACATGCAAATTTTTGTTTCATGGCACTTGAACATATCTCAGGTGAAGAAGATCAAGTTCAAACAACTGATGGTGAAGGTATTGTTGTGGAAACTACTGATAGCCCAGGATAAACATCTGTTTGTGACCAAGTTAGTGCATAGAGGATTAACGACGAGTATCCACAAAGTTTCATTGATTGCATCGTTATGGATCAAGTTCAAATGGTTGCCTCTAAGGTATTACCTCAAACTCTCAAACAGTTATGTTCTGACAAGTGTAACATAGCATTTGCTAATATCAAAGAGGTGAATAAAACCTAAGGGAAAGGTTCAAATCAGTGAAATAATTCTTGAAAAAATAAAAAGAGAGACTTTAAACAAAAATTTCTTAAAGGACCTTGAAATAAGCAGTTTCAAGCATGAAACAACCATAACCAAGGACCAACTCCAAATAATGATAGAAAAATATCAAATTTGTAAAAACAAGTTAGAATCTACATAGATCAGCTACGAAATATGAGTTGAATAATGTAATAGTTATGAGATGCTTTTAGAAAAACAAAGAAAAAGCAATATGAAGTTTGGTATTAGGTTTAGAAAATATAATCAAGAACAACTTACCAATACTTCCATTGACTCAGAAATAGTTGAGATTATACCAACCATATCAAATGGTGAAGAGATCCAGATCACTGAACCTAGTGGCAAGAAAATTATTCTTGAAAAGCCACAAGGTTCCATTCAATCTGAAACACAAAAGTATGAATTTAAACCAACTTGGTCAGATGAATGTGATGTTCTTGAAAACTTCAAATCAATGTGATGTTCTTGAAAACTTCAAATCAATGTGATGTTCTTGAAAACTTCTCATTGCCAATTGTTAAACAGATGTTAAAACATCTATTGATGGAAAGAGAGACAAAGGTAACAGAAAGGATAAGACTCCAGATCTTTATGTGAGTTTTGTGGAAAGAAAAATCATTGGACAAAAGATTGTTTCAAGTTAAAATCCTATGATGTTAACAGAGGAAACAACATATGTGAGTGTGCATACGGATGGCAAAAATACCCGAGCCTAACAACATCAATCAACATCGTTCTGCCCAAATCGATGTCGGCGACATAACACCACCACACCACAAGCCAAGTGATGGTTTCGTCAGGATATTAGGGTTCCAACAGGTATGTTTAGGTTAATCTTTTCAACTTTTAAGTGTTCACTAGGAAAACTCATTGGAATTGTTGTTGATTTTGTGATGGTGGGTATGCTTACAGTAAGAAGATATTGGCGGCGCAAGGTACGACTGTGACGGGTGTCCGTATAACTCCAGCAAGAATTCCGGTAAGCCTAGCTTCAATTGCAAGTTACTTTTTTAGTTAGATCGGTTTTCGTTGTTTCCATTTTAAGCTATTTTTGGTGTTACAAAACTCCGGTGAAGCTCCGATTTGCTCTTCGGTGACCGATCTGGTTGTTGTTATGTAGGTTTGATGTGTTGTCTGCTATGTTTCTCCTTGTCGTTTGTGTACATGTTAAACTGCGGGGTGTGGACTTAGTTTTTGGGCGTAGCTAGCCCTTTAACGCCAGCTGCTCCACCCGGGGTTGGCGTTGCCCTTTAGGCGTGGGGATTGAGCCTGGCGTGGGGCGGGGGTAGGGTGACATGGCTGGCTACTTTAATTTAAAAATAAATCCGCATGGCTGACCACGCCAAGCTAAGCCACGCCACCCCACACCCAAAGTTTTCAAAAATTCTCTCATGGTCCCCACCTCTACCACGTATCGACCCAAGCCCCCCACACCCCATGGTCTTAGGTTACCTTTGTAATTATTGTTACACTTTTCTGTGTTCATAAAAGAAACAATCTTTTTGTTCGTAAAGCAAATAATCATTTTTTTTTGTTTTAACAAAAAGCTTTTTCATAATGTGTTATAATAAGAGATGAAAAAACACACGATGTACATCACTTAAAAATATGAGTTTCATGAAGTTTTTGACTTAAGAATTCAATAGGCCCGCTTTAGTTGTAGAAGTGTAATCAGTCTAATTTAGTAATTTAATTAAATGCAGCTGATGAATGATGTCCCTATTGCAGCGAAATATAAGGATTTTGATGTTTTTAACGCATTGGATGTGATGCATAATGAAACATTCTTCAAGGAGTTGAAATCCGGCACGGGTGATGGTAAGATTCGCTATTATCTTTATAATTAGTGGATTAAGACCATGGGAACTTGGTCTTGTGCTTTTGTAATCTCAAAACTAGCCAATGGTTTTAGATTGTGTGTTGGTTTTAAATTCTAATCACTTATCTATGTACTCTGGGTGGTTATTTGATCTCTTGAATTCATGAACACCCATCCTTTTAAGTTTAACTGAATTTTATTTCCATTTTGGTTTGTTATATGTATCTGGTTTTAAAGGACAGGGCAACACATAGATTATTATTTTAGGACTGTTATAGCATTGGTACATGTTGATACAAGACAAGGTTACTAAACGGGCTGTATTCACAGGTTGAACATGGAAATATGTCCCAAACTGGACATGTCAAAATCCTGAAATTGTGACACAAACAACACGAATATTCATGGGTTTATACAGGAATGATCCTTTGGCCCACAATTTTGTAACTTTCTACATATACTTCTATAACTATAGCTTGTCTACTATAGATAGCATGTATAGTTAATTTGATATTGGTCATGTTAAGTTTACTCTGTAGAACAACCTGAAAATAAAACCCAATAATTATTTACCAACAACTATTACAAACTATATTTGGTGAATGACCTGACACTAACAATCAGTTTTAATTTAAAATATGTGAAGGTTTAATAATAGCATGGAAGTGCATAAAAGTTGGTGTAATAACCAAATTATATTTCCCTTATAATTATACTTTATATAAAAGATTTACATTAATATCATATAATTAATATCGTATAATGTAAAGAAACACCCCTTTTAAAAAGGGGTTAAAAACGAAATGTCCATATTATTGTATGGAGAAGATAATAGCATATCTTTGTTGTTTAAAAAAAACACACTTAGGGACATTAAGCCTTCTGTTACAACTCTTTTTTTATTATACACACATGGTTTACAAAAGATGCGGAAACTAAATCTTCATCGTGTTCGGTTCCTTGTTGTTGGCTTGATCATAATCCAAGAGTGCTTGCAATTACCTTAAACTGGAAATATGCAGTTAATTAGTATTATAATGCATAATGGAAAGTACGACAACTAATTTAACAAAATCAGGAAAAGCAGCTTCCGAGGTGGCATCGGCGACGGCATTTAGCCGCGTCGGCGACACCGCGAGTTTCTTCGTGTCGGGACAAAACTGCCGTCGGCAGTATTATTGGGCGTCGAACACCGATACCGCGTCGGCGACGCCACATGCTGCACCTATTTTGCTGGTGTGTTGTTTTGTTTGTCTGTTCGACCCGTTTCAAGTCCCGTACATTAAAACACGACTCGAGACTTGTATAGACACTTCCGTAAAACACCCTATTCCTGTTTTCATTCCTATATTACTTTTGTAACGAGAGTTTATATCCAATACACTTCATCGGAAACATAATCACGCATAACTATTTAATAGGATTATTTTCCGATCTACCCCTTAAGACTATTTAACACATACCCTTACGGATGGGATCTATTTCGATATATGATGACCCATTCCCGGCGTCCTTGTCTTACTTACCTCGCACTTTCATTCCCGGTTGCACTTTTAAAACATTTGACCATTTAGAAATCTAAGCGCATAGACTTTGATCATTTATAAAATATTACTTAGGATTACACACATCCCTTACTACCCTTTCCGGGTTCGTTACTTTCAACATTCACGCTTCTCTTACCGGGTTGCGTGCTTAATCGAATCATTACGCGTCACCCGGGCTTAACATTTATGGAATAAGTGCTCCCGTTACCCGGTTTGCACTTACCCTTAATTGACCCGTTTGGTTTTCCTTTAGCGAAATCCATCGCTTTTATATCACCAAACTTTTATCATTTATTTAGTTTGACTCGTTTGAATGATTTAGTGAAATCCATCACTTTCAAACATTAAAACTGGAGGGGTGATGTCCCAAAAACCCTGCGCCTGCGCAAGGGATCATACCCTCAACAACAACATACTACAGGAATAACCTTGCACGCATTGTGCAATGGTGCGCCATTCTTTAAACCAGCAGGTTGCCTAACAACCTTGTGCACAATGTGCAATGGTATTGCAACCTTGATACATGCAGGCACACAACGAACCTTGCGCACTCTGCGCAACGGCAAGTTAGACCGACACATGCAGGTCACACAACGAACCTTGCGCACTCAGCGCAACGGCAAGTTAGATCAACCCATGCAGGTCACACAACAAATCTTGCGCACTCAGCGCAACGACAAGTTAGACCAACCCATGCAGGTCATACAACGAGCCTTACGCACTTTGCGCAACGAAAGTTGGACCTGGAAATACAAGTCGCACAACGAACCTTGCGTACTTGGCGCAACGACAAGTTAGACTTAGAAGCGCAGGTCCCTTGACCCTGCGTGGATCAAACAACCCTCTAGCTGCGAAGTCTCAAAACCTTGCACAAAGACAAGACAAACATGAGAGCAACTCATAGTCTTGGGAACAAAAGGACTTAACCCCTACAACTCTGCGCTGGTCAGAAATCACTGAAAGCTACGCGGAAGGGAAAAGCACACAAGAGGCGGTGACTAAACAAAGGTACAAAGTGGCAGAGCTGTGACCCAATGGTCGCTCGACAAGTTGTGTCAGACTGCGTCGCATGAACAGTAATGCAGAGGACAGACTGTGCACCAACCACACTCACGCCAGCGACTGTGCACCAACCAGGGACAGCTGCCATAACACGTGGCACCATTCAACATCCGACAAAGCATACCTCCTGCCAGAGATCGTTAATGATCGATGTAGAGGGACAAACGGATATCTTGGTCGTCTGGTCGGGCCCAAGGCCCATCAGTCCGTCTCCTAACACACCTATCTTCGGCTATAAAATAAGGGTCATACCTCAAGGTAAAATCATCTATTCACATACGATCTTACTTACTACTTACTTGCTACCTTGCAATACTAAATACCTATTCTTACGCCGAAGTGTGGTCACGGAGAAAACCCTCCCTTTTTCTCTCGTGACGAAGCTAACGGCGTTGCTAGTTTTGCAGATTAGCTTGAAGTGAAATCACCCAGAAGAACGAATGAGAGACAAGCTTTCATGCAGAAATATTAGGCTTAAGTAAGATATCTTCAGAAACCTCTCAGTTCAGCCAGGGTTTCTTCATTGGCGCCATCCAATTTTTACTCGCTCTCGCATCCGTTTCCTCATTTCGTTTTTTCTCAGAACCTCACTTTCAAAATGGCTGATTTTCCATCTAACACACCACGAGGTCATCGGGCTGAAGCAAGAACCCAGTTCATGCCTCTTGACCCGATTGACAAGTTGAAGAAGTTTCTTCCGGAAATGCTGGTGTTCACCACGACTCAGGTCGTGTGAACATCCCAGTAACTCCCGGAGTTCAAATGGAGACTCCTTGCTTACCAACCACTTCAGTTTTGCCTCCGGGTGAAACTCCGATGTCTTGGTACATCAAGTCTCAAATGGCCCTGAATGCCGTCTATGAGCAACTCTGTGCGCAAACCAACACATCCGTTGCGCCGGTGTAGCCACCAACTACCCACGTGCGTGCTTCGCCTGCACCGCGGGTACTCAGCTATGACTCGCCGACTGGAGCGAGCATTCCATCACAACTCCGTAGAGAAACGGAGTACTCTCAACCACTGTCTAAACATGAGTCTCACACTCATAGGCGAGCGTCTATCCACTCACGTTGGGCCCGTGTCCTCTAGAGGGGCTGGACACCTAGCATGAGGAGGCGAGGGTGATAGCCGCGTGTTTTACCGGCTACCAAAAGATCATGCTGCTTACAAGTCTGCGCCACGGGCGGTTTACAACCCGGAGGCGAAGTACAACTATAACCTGATCTATAGGCTGGCTGAAGCAGCCGAAGACTCAAAGTTATCAAGGAGAGCGCGCTCGCACCAATGGAGCGCGCGAAGCTTCCCTCCAACATGGGAAAACACAATGGGTTGACAGACCCAGATGATCACCTGCGCCTGTTCACAGCGCAGGACTAATCGGAGGCTGGACGCTGCCCATGTGGTGTCACTTGTTTGTTCAAACTCTCATAGGCGTTGCGTGCCTATGGTTTGAAAACTTACCCATGGGTAAGCTTGCATCATGGAACGACCTCAAAGACAAGTTCGTGACACACTTCAGCCAGCAACGGTGGTACGTCAAAGATTCCTCTGACGTCATGAACATCTGGCAGCGTGATGAAGAAAGTCTCGAGGACTTCATCACCCGCTACAATAAAGAGGTGTTGGAGATTGGGGATGTACACGAAGACCTGATTCGTGCACAGTTCAAGTACGCTGTCTGCTGCAACGAGATGATCAAAAGTCTTGTCGACAACTACTAGCCTCCCAAAAAGCTGGGAGAAATTAATGGCGGCAGCAAAGGTCTATGCGCGGATGGAGCGCAACCTAAATAACAACAGACCTCCCTTATCCCATTACCGTCCCCAGGACATGAGCAACAGTTTTGGAAGAAGAATAAAAAGAGTTAGAGGGAATCCAGCCACAACCCTCCCTACTCACCGGTCGACGCACGCGCGACCATCAATAAGATTGCTACTTAGAGAGCAATCAAGCTGAATAATCCCGATCATCAGTGGACACCACTGACGAAAACACCGGTGGAGGTACTCAGCACCGAAGATCACCAATTCAAGCAATCGCCGCCGATGCACAATAAAAAGGTCAAGACCCCAACCTTTTTTACGATTATCACAAAGATAGAAGGCATACAACCGACAACTGTATCTCCTTGCGCATGTAGATCGAGAAGGCACTAAAAAGTGGGAAGCTCACCCACTTACTTCAAAATGTGCGCAAGGAGGTGCGCCAGATTACTCAAGGCGGAGAAGGCCCGAGTAACAAGAAGATGAAGTCATCTGTTCATCTGATCCAAGGTGGTCCGTCGCGTAAGCACGCCTCACTGGCGCGAGCAACAGGTCATCTTCCCCGCAGTCCCCCAGGGCCCACAAGAGGACCACCCAATCGTGATAACTAGCATCTTTGGCCATTATCGCACCAATTACATGTTCATAGACCCGGGAAGCTCTATGGACATAATATATGAACAGTGCTTCCAACAATTGGACCTAGAAGACAAGGCACACTTGGAGCCGGTGGATTTCCCACTAACTGGTTTCTGCAACGAAGCCGCCTTTCCACTGGGCCAAATCGCATTTCCGGTGACTCTTTCCGATGGGTGACATTCGCGCACGGTCTCGGTCAATTTCATGGTCATGCCCGCGACTTCGCGCCATGACGTGTTACTAGGCCAGCGCGCCCAAAAAGAGTTCAACATGATCACTTCCACTCCTCATGCTGCCTGTGGTATCCCATCAGAAACCGGGGTAGCCATCATTTACGCCGGGTAGGAGATCACGTTATCGAAGAGGAACCACCGATGAAGCTACCGAAGTCATTATCCAATGGCGAGCCAAAGAAATGGGTACTAAACAACAAGTACCCGGGACAAACAGTGTTGTTAGGACCCACCATGACCCCCGCTGTCAAGGCGGGGTTAAAACAACTTTTATTCCGCAATGTACATATTTTTGCTTGGTCACCGGCGGATATGACAGGGGTACCGAGGGAAATTGCTGAGCACGCGCTGCACACCTTCCCTTCAGTTCAGCCTATCGTTTAGAAAAAGCGCAACTTTTGTCCTGAAAAGACTCGCGCACTAATGAGCAAGTTTCAGAGCTCCTCCAAGCCGATATCATCCGAGAAGTACGCTATCAGACATGAGTAGCCAACGTAATCATGGTCCAAAAACACAACGGCATGTCCCAAGGATTGCTACTCTTTACCTGAAATCGACAAAAAGGTGGACTCCCTCGTTTCATTTAGGTGGAAATGCTTCCTTGACTACTACAAAGGATACAACCAGATATAAATGAAGAAAGAGGACAAAGATAAGACCTCATTCCGCACCGACAAGAGAATCTTTTGTTACACAAACATGCCCTTTAGATTGCGCAACACAGGAGCCACCTATCAGCATTTAATGGACCATGTCTTCGGGGATGACATTGGCGAAACCGTAGAGGTGTACATTGTGACCTTGTCATCATGAGCTCAGATGAGGAGAAGATGCTGACAAACATTCAGAAAATGTTTGCATCCTTGCGCAAGGCAAACCTGAAGCTGAACCCCAACAAGGAGATTTGTTTCTACGCCGGAGTGTGGTCACGGAGAAAACCCTCCCCCTTTCTCTCGTGACGAGGCTAACGGCGTTGCTAGTTTTGCAGATTAGCTTGAAGTGAGATCACCCAGAAGAACGGACGAGCGACAACCTTTCATGTAGATATATTAGGCTGTAACTAAGAAATCTTCGCGTACCTCTCGGTTCAGCCTGTGTTTCTTCACAAATCTTTCATAATAATCAATCATAGGATAATACAAATCGAATAAAGAGATTCCACGAAACATAAAGCTACATACCTTATAGCTTATCCTTTAACCATGTGTTTGCTCTGGCTCGATTTCCCGATGCTTCACTTGTGTTACCTAAAGTATACATGCCAAGTGTCGTTAGGAACTTTCGGCACATAATTAAGGCATATAAATTGCCAAATACACTACATCGTGTTTTCATTAACAATTTTCGTTCATTATTTAAAATTGGCAATTCTTTTAGGCATTTTGTCAAACATCTTATATGCACATAATTTAGCTAGCCATTTTAGTTTAATTAAACTATGGCTAACCAAAACCCTCAACTCAACAAGTTCAATTACTCATCATAACTCACATTAACATGCAATTCCAACAAACTCATGTTACCATATTCTTTACTTATACAAGATCATGGGGCTTTCATACTAGCATCAAAACCCACTTCTTCATACAAATCATAATAACTTCAACACACAAATTTTCATAACTATTTTCAATTAGGATTATGATCCTACACTTTGTAACATCCGTTGAAAAAAGGGTTGTAAAACCCAAACCATTTGTAAACGAGCTTTCGCAAATAATTACGATTGGAAAATTCATTTAATATCTTATATTATTTATATATATAAACATTTAAGAATTTTGATATATAAAGATATATACAATAATAACATAAATATAGATACATATATAATAATAATAATTTGCAATAATAATGATAAATAACAATGATAAATAATAATGATAAAAAAATAAATACATACATATGTGCAGACCACGGGACTCGAACCCCGGGTCTCACATTTAAACAACAACCAACAAACGGCTCCACCACCCCTTCTAGTTCCGAAGGAAACCACAACGCTAATATCTTATACGCGAACTCCGAACCGTTCAATTTCAAGTCTTTGCCACCCAAAAATCCTGTCGAGTGACAACCTAAGTTTCCAAACATAGGATACGCGTGATTCAATCTTTCCTTGTATGATTAGCATGAACCTAGCTCCTTTTTAATCCCCATATACTCACCAAATCACCTCGACAATCAATTACCGATCAAGACTTCCGCTCTTTTCCTTTCTGTTCGAATTTAACACGAGTCTAGGTAAATCAAACTCCTACAAGAATACACAAGTTTTATACTAGACACCGCACTGAACCATCAAGCACATGAGAACAAAAAAAATTGCGTCTTTGTCGGAATCAGAAACTCGCCGAAAAGTGAACCGGAAACCGTGCTACCTCTGTTTCGGTATATCTTCCTCCCCTTTTCTTTTCTTAGATCAAATACATCAGTATTGATTTCAAACAACAATTAGGATTGTTGTTTGAATCAAAATAACAGGGGAGGGTTCCATTCTGTCTTGGTTATAATCAAGAAGACGATCAGGAAGTTTAACTATAAAAGGAATTAAAAAGTATATTGTTACCGGGTTAGACTCACAACCCAGTTGGATGGGTTGTGTGCACACATACCAGAAGACTTGAGTTCGAGTCCCGACTCCACCATGTTTGAAATCCTTTTGTTTTGAATCAAGGACATAAGATTTTGAAACAGTTCATAAATGAAATTAAAATATGATAATGAACAGGTTAGACACACAGCCCAGTTGGTCAGGCTGTATGTCACACCCCAACCGATGGCGGAAACATCGGGATGAGACAAAAACGAGATTGCTCATTGCTCACAACATTAGTAAGTGACAATAATTAATTAAACCATATTTCATTTCATAAGAATTGTCAAATACATCAATGTAACAAAACAAAGAAACAACATAACATTTGCAAAGTCTTAACAAAATTGATACATCGACATTAAACCTAACATCTATTTCTGTGTATCTATCCTTGCTATATTGTTTTCATAGCATCATCTCCTTCAACCAATGCGAAAGCAAAGGCGAGTACACAAGTTTAGGCATAGCATACGTATATGAATAAGTTTAAACAATCCTCATGGCAACCAAATCTATACAAGAGCAATATCAAGGCATACAATACTAATAATCAAACCCTTAACACAGTCACGATATTTTAACATGACCTCACGAATAACACGATGGAGGTGGATGCGTGAATTCCTATAGCGCTAAGCATGTCAAACAAAGGCTAAAAATAGTTAATGACTAAAGCATAGCATAACGAATATCCAAGACAAGCATCAAGTATAAGATTCAAGTTTTCATGTATATGGGATCGTTTGTGTGTTTCATAAAGTTTAAGTGTTCGTGATTTTGTATATGGAAACATGTTACACCCGAAAAGTGTTATAAACAAAAGTAGGTCGAGTGTACTCACGGTTTTGCTAAGTCTTTTCTACACTTGACAATCCGTGAAGACGTTGGTTCGAGGATGACGCCGAATTATCCTACAAGAGGAAACGAGGGGTATGAGTATAGAGTTTCAACGGGAGATTAGGAATATTCGAGCATGATTAAAAATAAGTTTGATAAAGTATTATGATACGAAAGTATTCACTAAGTTGTAACACTCGTTCTTGACACTATAGTAACTCTTACGAGTTGGATGTGGTTTCATAGGTTCGGGACCTATTAGAATCGTGACAAGGAATTACATACTTTAGTGTTAAACTTAATAACTTGATAGGTGATTATAAGTTCATTATCAAGGTTTCAGTTTTAGAATTATAATATAGTTATATATATATATCATTTTATAATCATGTAGGAGGTGGGAGGATGAACCATCCACTTTGTAACCTCTAGTGTCATGTATGTCAAGTATGAGGTGGGAGGTTAAACCATCCACTTTGAACCTCGGATTATGTTCACCACTACACAAGTTACCATTGGTAACAAGGAGGGTACAAGAACTATATACTATACAAGAATGTAAAGACAAGAATGATAAGGTGTCATCTAGATACCAAGTAGCCAAGTATTCAACAACCCGACGAGCACACGAGGACAATCGTCAACGGCTTTGTGGGGTTGAGACACTTTAGGTCTAGCAAACTAGTTTGGGAACTTGATGAAAATAATCAAGTGATGTGTGGTCTCAAGTTAGGATAGCCCAAGCTTCCTTGTGGACACACATGAACAAGCATAATAGCTTGCATCACTTGTGAGCTTAATGCTCTTCAAAAACAGAAAGTTTGGAGTGTTAAAACAGCCCTTAGTTCATGTTAACAAGCTTGGTTAGGCTTTACTAATCATAAGCTTGATTGTAAGCACAAGAACACAAGTTTGTTGAAGTTAAAACACAAGTTTGATAAAAGTTTAGACAAAACAGAAAGTTTGTGGACATTTTGGGGCATTTCCAGGTCTGGATTCTCCATGGAGAACCCTAGGAATTCAACCCAAAGTTTATCCAAGCAAGTAGGAAAAAGAATGGAGTGATTTCGTTAAGAAATGAGTGAGTTACACTCACTTTAGTGAAGATGAGTAATTCTGCTCAAACTTGTAATTTTGCAGCTGATTTGGAAGGTTTTGAGAGAGATTTGAGGGAGATTAAAGTGTAAAAGTGCTTAGATTAGAGGTGGGTTTTATAGGGGAAGGATTAGGGTTAGTAAGGTGGGGTTTAAATAAGTACTAAAGGCTCAAAAACACAAAAAAATACAAAAAACCCACCCAAAAGGGCTGCTGTCCGCCCCCTTTGCGACCAGCCTACCCGGAAACAAAGCTTAACAGCTTTGTGTTTCCGGGTTCTAACACAAGTGGCCCGCTGGTGGAGTGGCTGTGTTGTTGTTTGTTGAACCGGAGGTCCCGGGTTCGAGTCCCGCGGATCCGGTTTTGTTGAATTATTTTTTTTTTCATTTAAAAATCATTAAATCAGGTTTCATAAATGACAAGAATAGCCCTGTAGTTTGAGAATCCAAGACTTACACTTTAAACCTTGGACTTATTAAAAAAGGTATATATTAACATCTAAAAATTAAATGTTAATATATATATATATATATATATATAATATATATATATATATATATATATATATATATATATAAACTAAATAGCATTTTAATTTTTTTGTAAAAAGAAATTACTTAATTTTATTAACTAATTTAATTAATTAATTTAATTAATTAACTTAATAAATGAATAGGTAATTATATTTTCGTAACGAATTTAGTTTAACGATTACAAGTTTCACGTTTAAGTCTCGATTACGCATACATACCCTGTTTGCAAGTTATCACACGTTTACGATTGAGAGTACCACGAATACGTTTACATGTTTAAAGTATGAACAAGTATAAGTGTAACAAGATTATGATTAACACAACATGAATAAAATACGAGTTTCTCATTACGATCCAAGTCTCGGTTTACAACGTTTACAACAAAAGACGAATACAAGATACAACGATTATAGATTATAGAAGTACGGTACAAGGTTTCCAAATATAGAAAGTATAGAAACGCTGGGCGTTACAGTCTCCCCTCCTTTAGGAAATTTCGTCCCGAAATTTAGGAAGATGTAACGAAGAGATACTGATACTTAGTCTTCATATCACTTTCAAGTTCCCAAGTGAATTCGGCGCCACGTTTACCTTCCCATCGAATCTTGACAATAGGAATACGACTGCGCCTCAGTTGCTTGGTTCCTCGGTCCATGATTTCAACCGGTTTCTCCACGAAGTGCAAAGTATCATTGATTTGAAGATCTTCGAGTGGAACTTGGAGTCCTTCTTCAGCTAGACACTTTTTCAAATTTGAAACATGAAACACAGGATGCACGTTGCTGAGCGCTTGAGGTAGATCCAGTCGATACGCTACCTTGCCAATCCTTTCGAGAATCTTGAAAGGACCAACATAGCGAGGAGCGAGTTTGCCTTTCTTACCAAAACGAACAACACCTTTCCAAGGTGCAACCTTGAGAAGTACGTGGTCACCTATGTCGAATTCCAAAGGTTTGCGTCTTCTATCAGCATAGCTCTTTTGTCGGATTCGAGCTTTGAGCAAGTTGTCACGAATCTGTAGGATCTTGTCCATCGTCTCTTGTATAAGTTCTGGACCGGTGAGTTGTACGTCTCCGATCTCATGCCAACAAATAGGCGAACGACACTTACGACCATAGAGTGCTTCAAATGGAGCCATTTGAATACTTGCGTGATAGCTGTTGTTGTACGAGAATTCTACCAAAGGTAAGTGCAAATCCCAGCTACCGCCAAAATCGATTACACATGATCGAAGCATATTCTCTAGAGTTTGAAGAGTACGCTCGGTCTGACCGTCAGATTGAGGATGAAAAGCGGTGCTAAGATTCAAACGAGTGCCAAGGGCGGATTGGAAAGTTTGCCAAAGGCGAGAAGTGAAACGAGCATCACGATCAGAAATAATATTAAGAGGAGTACCGTGACGACTAATGATTTCACTCGTGTAGATACGAGCCAGTTTCTCGACTTTGTAATCTTCACGAATGGCGAGGAAGTGTGCGGATTTGGTCAAACGATCGATGATAACCCAAATGCTGTCGTGACCAGACGAGGTACGAGGCAATTTCATGATGAAATCCATGGCTATGCTCTCCCATTTCCAGATAGGAATTTCTGGTTGTTCGAGCAAACCGGAGGGACGTTGATGTTCTGCCTTGACTTTGGAACACGTAAGGCATTTGGAGACGTAGAGAGCGATATCACGTTTCATTCCAGGCCACCAATAGTGTCACACCCCGACCCGCAGCAGAATAAGAGTCGGGGCATAATTGGGTTATCACCAAAGCTCATGATATTTACTAATATGTTCCATATTTATTAAAGTCAAAGTTACATTTCCAAATATCCAAACATGTCCATACAATACAAAGTAAATAAACCAAACATAACAATCCCAAACTCTAAATCATTTTATTCTTCTAGTCCAATCCTATGTGTTTCTGGCTGTTGCTGGTTCACCTGTATCATGTGTAAAAATGGGGGTTTTTGGGTCAACATAAGTTGGCGAGTGAACCTTATTAGATAAACATTTATTATTGATTTACTTGTTAGTTTATCAATGAAAAATTGTGCATAATCATAAATGAGCAAATGTACATAATCAGGCAGTGGCAATAGCAATCACAACTATAACATACAATAACATATGATAGCATACATAAACATACCAACATCATACGATAAATAACATAAATGAAACTGTGCGATCAAGGCTCAATCAAACGGAGCCGATCGTATTGCATGTACTGAAAATGAAAATGTCTGCGCGATCAAGGCTCAATCAAACGGAGCCGATCGTATGTGGGCACGCCAGGTTCACGCTCATAATGAAATGGGGAACATGCTCAACGCTCATAATGTAATGGGGAGCGGTGGCCTATGAAATTGCATGTACTGAAAATAATAAATTGCATCTAACAATAACTACACAACAGTTGAAACAAACTGAATACACATGTTCATGATATGATGTATGCACAATGGTTTAAATATAATATATATAACAAGACACATGATACACCCCAAAACGTGACTAAACGGGGAATTTGTAAAGATTCACTCACATTGGGTGCGTTTGATTGGAGACGATGAGATGCGCACGAGTCGGGAGAATTGAACAACGAGAATTACTAACCTAAATAATAACGGAAAAAAATATAGTAAATGAGTGGATTTTATTAAGGATTTTAATGGAATTTTTAGATATATTTTTGTGAGTTTAAGGCTATTTTCTATCTTTAAAAATGTTATTTTTAAGTATCTTTAATTGATTTAAATTAAATTAAATAAATAAAAATATAAAAAAAATTGTTTATTTTGCGTTGACCGTTGACTGGTTGACCTGTTGACCGATTCGTATGTGTGTATGTATGCGCTGAGTGAGGCTCGAACCCGAGACCTCCCGTACGCGTGCACGCAGCTCTACCAACTGAGCTACGTGTCTAACCCGAAATAATCTTGTTTTTAATTATATTTATATACTAATTCGATTTAACCAAAATTCTTTTAATTTCAAAAACATTTTAATTCAACAACCCGGTGCCAGTAACAGCTTTCGAACGCGTGACGTGCGACTTAGCGTTGCAGACAGTCCACCGCTGGACTGTGTGTCTAACCTGGTTAATACCTCGGTTTTTATTATACTTAACAACTAACGGAGCTAACCCGGTTCTGTTTTAAACAAAAAGGCATTTTATTACATCGGGAGTGCGTGTATCAGGGATCGAAATCGGGACATGCGTGTATATTTTGCACACAGTCCACCGCTGGAGACTGTGTCTAACCCGTTCATTTTATCGACTTTTATTAGTCTTATGTTATACTGCGTCTTCGTCTTCTTCGTTAATTTTTACCCAGAAAACATATTGCGACTGTTATGGCCGATTCATGACATATTCGATTTTTCAAACCTTATAAGTAATTTAAAAGTAAAGAATGGAGAGAGTTTGGGGAAAAGGATGTACCGATTAGTGTTGTTCACAGAATTCCGGCAGAGGTTCGTCGGTTCTGAAAGTGAACTTCGGCTGTTAAAATCAATTAACAGCTTTGTTCGATTATTTAAGAAGTTGAGGCACTTAAACAAAGTTTAACAGAAGTTTGGAAGATCATACCAGTTCCCGGTGTGTTTCCGGAAGTTTCAGAAGTTTTCCGGCGAAGGTAGGATTTTCGACAAACGTTGACTAGGATCGATTCTGATGGTGGAGTTGTGTTAGTGACCGATTAATCACATGATTGAAACAGAAAGAGTCGAAGGAATTACCGTGTGGATGTGAGTCCCGGTTTTCCGGCGACTTGCAGAATTTTTCCGGCGAGTTGATTTAAGCTTCTCCGGTGGACTGTAAAGTTGCGGAAATGCAATTGAAGGTCTTGCAAAGTATTTTGAGTCGCAGGAGAGGTCTAGGATTGAAGTAATTCAGGTTGTTGGATGGTTTTGGTTATAAAACCCATCATCATCCGAATTCAAGTCAATTCAAGTCTGAATTGATTAAAATCTGTCGGTTCATCGGTTATAAACGTGTATGTGCGATTAATCGAATGATTAGACAATTGAATTGCCGATTTCAGTTTCTCAGTTGGCGCAACCGGTTTAACTGAGTTTGTGTATAAATGTTATTTGTTTCCTAGGGATAACAGAAAACAACAAGTGGCGGAGTGGTGATGTGTGTGTGTGTTAAGTCTTTGGATTTCAGTTCTGGCTGACCCGGGTTCGAGTCCCGGCACAACATTTCATTTTTATTTATTTTGTTTTAACTTTTTATCAAATGTAATTTTTATAGTTTAGTTTGTTATTAATTATGTATCGTTATAAATCAAAATAATCATAAATATACAACGTGACATTTACACTTGATATTCGATCACAAAACGGAGCGGGTTTTGGAAACCCGTTTTTTACAAATATTACAAATAGGATGCGTGCAAGTCATGGTACATCTTATCAGCTCCAGGATGAACGGAGTATCGGGATTTGTGGGCTTCGTCCATCAAAGTAGTCCGAAGATTGAGACGATCGGGAATCCAAATGCGACTATGGTAGTAAAGAATAC
The DNA here is from genome assembly GCA_947069175.1 of Scalesia atractyloides. Lineage (NCBI taxonomy): Eukaryota > Viridiplantae > Streptophyta > Magnoliopsida > Asterales > Asteraceae > Scalesia > Scalesia atractyloides. The sequence continues at coordinate 11,695,824 of CAMTDV010000029.1, forward strand.
CATCAGGCTTAGCTTCGAGTGGGTTTTCGATTCCACAATTCAACTCGTTATCGAGGTTACCCTCGTTAATGACGGCAAATTGTGCTTGTCGAATCAACTCATTGAGTTTTCCCATGATTTGGTAGCAACGAGCACTCTTGACATGAGTCTTACGACTAAGTGCATCGGCCACGACATTCGCCTTACCAGGATGGTAGCGGATATCACAGTCGTAGTCGTTTAACAATTCTACCCAACGACGTTGACGCATGTTGAGTTCCTTTTGATCAAAGATATGTTGGAGGCTCTTATGGTCGGTAAAGACCGTACACTTTGTACCATAAAGGTAGTGTCGCCAAATCTTTAATGCAAAAACAACTGCACCAAGTTTAAGGTCGTGAGTAGTATAGTTTTTCTCATGAATTTTGAGTTGTCTCGACGCGTAAGCGATTACTTTGTCCCGTTGCATGAGAACGCACCAAGACCCTGGTTAGAGGCATCGCAATACACGACGAAATCGTCGTTCCCATTGGGGAGAGTGAGGATAGGAGCATTACAAAGCGTGTCCTTGAGTGTTTGGAAAGATTCCTCTTGTTCGGGACCCCAAACAAAAGGTTTATCTTTTTGAATCAACGAAGTCAAAGGAACGGCAATCTTCGAGAAGTTCGTGATGCAACGGCGATAATACCCAGCTAGGCCAAGAAACGAACGAATTTCAGATGGCGACTTAGGTGCAATCCAATTCTTCACAGCTTCTATCTTTGCAGGGTCAACATGAATACCAAGTTCATTGACGGTGTGACCTAAGAATTGAACCTCTTTTAGCCAAAATTCACACTTGGAGAATTTGGCATAAAGACGTTCGGTTTGCAAAAGCTGAAGAATAAGACGCAAATGTCGTCCATGTTCTTCTTTCGTCGTGGAGTAGATTAGGATATCGTCGATGAATACAATGACGAAATGATCGAGAAAAGGCTTACACACACGGTTCATGAGATCCATAAACACTGCAGGAGCGTTGGTCAAACCAAAAGGCATGACCACGAACTCGTAGTGTCCATAACGTGTGCGAAATGCGGTTTTGGGTACATCTTCCTCGGAAACCCGAAGTTGATGATAGCCAAAACGGAGGTCAACCTTTGAAAAGCACTTCGCCCCTTGCAATTGATCAAAGAGATCGTCGATACGAGGAAGTGGGTATCGGTTTTTTACTGTAAGTTTATTGAGCTCACGATAATCAATGCATATCCGAAAAGACCCATCTTTCTTCTTGACGAACAACACGGGAGCGCCCCAAGGGGAAGTACTAGGGCGTATAAAGCCTTTATCAAGAAGCTCTTGAAGTTGGCTTGATAGCTCTTGCATCTCCGAGGGTGCTAAACGATAGGGAGCTTTCGCAACAGGAGTTGCGCCAGGGATCAGATCAATACGAAAATCGACAGCTCGAGGAGGCGGAGGACCAGGGAGATCCTCAGGGAAAACAGAAGGAAACTCACAAACGACAGGAACATCACTTATGCTAGGACCTTTGTCTTTCTTTTCCACAACGTGGGCGAGAAAGGCAAAGTACTCCTTACGCAAGTACATGTTCGCTTTGATGCACGACATAAGCTTGAGACCCTTAGAAGGTTTCTCACCATAGACATGTAAAGAGTCACCTTGAGGTAGGGGAAGACGAATGAATTTCTCAGAACAAACGACTTCAGCACGAACTCGCTTAAGCCAGTCCATGCCTACTATGACGTCAAAGCTACCCATTTGCATAGGTATGAGGTCGATGGAAAACTTATGATCGTTTAAGATTAGGGAGCAACCAGAAAGAACAGAGTCAACGGAGATGGTCTTACCATTAGCGACTTCGACATCAAAAGGATTAGGCATTTTAGTTCGTTCGCACTTAAGCAAGGGTTCAAATTCAACGGATACAAAACTTCTATCCGCGCCAGTATCAATCAGACAAGTAGCATAGATATGGTTCACAAGGAACGTACTAGTGATGACATCATTCGAACTTTGGGCTTGAGCTGAGGTGAGAACGAAAGCTCGTCCTTTCGCAGGTTCGGTTTGTTGTTGCTGCTGGTTGTTGGTGCGGTTAGGGCAAACGTTGGCGAAATGGTTAGGATTGCCACAATTGTAGCAGGTGCGACCAGGTGTAGCTTGGGTTTGGCGGTTTGGGTTAGGATTGGGTAAAAGGGCTTGGGTTTGCTGGTTCTGGTGTAGGCGACAGTAGTTGGAGAGGTGTCCCAGCCTATTACAGTTGGCACATTTTCGGCATGAGGTGCCAACAGGGTGATGGTAGTTGCAAGTGGTACACTTGGGGTGAGAGCCAATGTAACCTTGTCCAGGTTGGTTGGTGTTTTGGGTAGGCGGAGTGATGACCGCATTGTTTTGAGAAGAAGCCTTCCGCTTCTTGTTCTTGTTGTGGGGCTTTTTGGCTGGAGGGGTAGGTGATTCGGTGGTTTTGGCAATGGCTTGGTGCGCATGCTTCATAGGGACCTTGTCGTAGGCCCCCTGAAGGATGCAGTTATGGTTGAGTTGGAGGGTTATGGCATAGGCTTCCTCGAGGGTTTTCGGGTTTGCTGCGGCTACATGGTTCATGATCACCGATGAGAGGCAACGGATGAGCTTGGCGATTGACTTGGGAACAGTATCGACTTGCCCAGGGCAAATGATACTTAACTGTTTGAAGCGCGCGATCAATCCTTCAGCGTCGCTCCCCTGTTGTGTGAGATTCCAGAACTCGTTTTCAAGTTTCTGGGTCTCATGGGGAGGATAGAATTGCTCCTTCATGAGCTCCTTAAGCTCTTCCCAAGTCATCGCATGGGCTGCTTCGTTGCCACGCGTGTTTCGTTCGGTGGTCCACCACTCGAGGGCTCTCTTGCGGAAGACCCCGGTGGCATTAAGGGTTCGGAGTTCCTCAGGGCAGCCGCCCTGAAGTAAGATAAGCTCCATTGAATCAAACCAATTGATCATGGCGGTAACACTGTCCATGCCAGTGAATTCCACTGGTTTACAAGCCATGAAATGCTTGAATTGGTAAGATGGTTTGGGAGTATCGGCTTTGGAATCAGCGGATGATTTAGGTGTGGCTTCGGTGTGTATGGTGTGGATTTGGCTAACAATGTCGGGTATGATCTTAGCCATTTGCCCGGCCATTTGCTCCGAAACGAGCCCAATCAGTTCTTGCTTCGATATCGAGTCCTCGTTGTTGGATTCTTTATGGGAATCCGTCTTCTTGGACTTCTTGAGGCGGTTCAACGAGTTACGGAAATGAGGCATCTAGAGGTTGTAAACAAGACAAAAGCATGAGACTTGATTGTAATAAAGAAAATAGGTTTTACATGCATGAGTATGAATAAAGTTCACATAAGTTTTACATAAGAAGCATGTGTTCATCAAGTATGGTTCACATATAAATAGTATAAATTTAGTTTGTTCACGAGGATTAGTATTGTTTTTTATTGCGATAAACGTGCGAGTGTGTAACGGTTGGAAATGAACGAGGTAACAAGTATTAAAACACATAAAATTGAGTCACATAAAAAGAATAGGCTCATAAAACATGGGAATGATTCGGGTAGAAAATCGTCGACAATTCCAAAGTGAATCGAAGATCTTTTCGAATTAGAGAAACGTGCTTTGGCCTATAGGTAAAATGCTCTCATCGAGAAGCGACTAACGACATTTTACCCTTCCAGTTACTACACGTCTCTAACCGATCGGAAAATCGAGACTTTGGCGAGAGCGAAAATCAAGGAATGAGACTTAATCGACCAGGTGCGGGTTTCACCCCTAACTTGACGATTTCGTACCCTAAGTGTGGTTGGTACTTACCAAACGAAGAGCAAATTCCGATTCATTGGTAAGGGTCCACTAGAGTTTTGAGTTGGAAATTTTCCATCAAGGTTTGGATTTCACTCCTAACTTGATGGCATAATTGCGTGCAAAAAGAATAAGTATAGTGGATTGAAAGTCATTCACCAAATTGTTGTTTTCACACCGATTTTAGTGAAGTCGTCTCGTTTATATTACGAGTGACTTCAAGCGTCCAAACTTGTATTGTGTAAAAGTGTCTTAGGAAGACACCATGTATATGTATTAAGACCAAAAGGAAAGAGAGAAGCAAAGTAGGAAGCATAAAGTTTTAAGCATAATCAAGAATGGTCACAACGGGTACTTAGAACTATAGACTAGGTCGAACATGGCAATTCTACCTAATTCTCTATAGTTATGGCTCTGATACCAATCTGTCACACCCCAACCGATGGCGGAAACATCGGGATGAAACGAAAACAAGATTGCTCATTGCTCACAACATTAATAAGTGACAATAATTAATTAAACCATATTTAATTTCATAAGAATTGTCAAATACATCAATGTAACAAAACAAAGAAACAACATAACATTTGCAAAGTCATAACAAAATTGATACATCGACATTAAACCTAACGTCTATTTGTGTGTATCTAGTCCTTGCTATATTGTTTTCATAGCATCATCTCCTTCAACCTGTAACATGTTTTAAAATAATGTCAATGCGAAAGCAAAGGCGAGTACACAAGTTTAGGCATAGCATATGTATATGAATAAGTTTAAACAATCCTCATGGCAACCAAATCTATACAAGAGCAATATCAAGGCACGCAATACTAATAATCAAACCCTTAACGCAATCACGATGTTTTAACATGATCTCACGAATAACACGATGGAGGTGGATGCGTGAATTCCTATAGCGCTAAGCATGTCAAACAAAGGCTAAAAATAGTTAATGACTAAAGCATAGCATAACGAATATCCAAGACAAGCATCAAGTATAAGATTCAAGTTTTCATGTATATGGGATCGTTTGTGTGTTTCATAAAGTTTAAGTGTTCGTGATTTTGTATATGGAAACATGTTACACCCGAAAAGTGTTATAAACAAAAGTAGGTCGAGTGTACTCACGGTTTTGCTAAGTCTTTTCTACACTTGACAATCCGTGAAGACGTTGGTTCGAGGATGACGCCGAATTATCCTACAAGAGGAAACGAGGGGTATGAGTATAGAGTTTCAACGGGAGATTAGGAGTATTCGAGCATGATTAAAAATAAGTTTGATAAAGTATTATGATACGAAAGTATTCACTAAGTTGTAACACTCGTTCTTGACACTATAGTAACTCTTACGAGTTGGATGTGGTTTCATAGGTTCGGGACCTATTAGAATCGTGACAAGGAATTACATACTTTAGTGTTAAACTTAATAACTTGATAGGTGATTATAAGTTCATTATCAAGGTTTCAGTTTTAGAATTATAATATAGTTATATATATATATCATTTTATAATCATGTAGGAGGTGGGAGGATGAACCATCCACTTTGTAACCTCTAGTGTCATGTATGTCAAGTATGAGGTGGGAGGTTAAACCATCCACTTTGAACCTCGGATTATGTTCACCACTACACAAGTTACCATTGGTAACAAGGAGGGTACAAGAACTATATACTATACAAGAATGTAAAGACAAGAATGATAAGGTGTCATCTAGATACCAAGTAGCCAAGTATTCAACAACCCGACGAGCACACGAGGACAATCGTCAACGGCTTTGTGGGGTTGAGACACTTTAGGTCTAGCAAACTAGTTTGGGAACTTGATGAAAATAATCAAGTGATGTGTGGTCTCAAGTTAGGATAGCCCAAGCTTCCTTGTGGACACACATGAACAAGCATAATAGCTTGCATCACTTGTGAGCTTAATGCTCTTCAAAAACAGAAAGTTTAGAGTGTTAAAACAGCCCTTAGTTCATGTTAACAAGCTTGGTTAGGCTTTACTAATCATAAGCTTGATTGTAAGCACAAGAACACAAGTTTGTTGAAGTTAAAACACAAGTTTGATAAAAGTTTAGACAAAACAGAAAGTTTGTGGACATTTTGGGGCATTTCCAGGTCTGGATTCTCCATGGAGAACCCTAGGAATTCAACCCAAAGTTTATCCAAGCAAGTAGGAAAAAGAATGGAGTGATTTCGTTAAGAAATGAGTGAGTTACACTCACTTTAGTGAAGATGAGTAATTCTGCTCGAATTTGTAATTTTGCAGCTGATTTGGAAGGTTTTGAGAGAGATTTGAGGGAGATTAAAGTGTAAAAGTGCTTAGATTAGAGGTGGGTTTTATAGGGGAAGGATTATGGTTAGTAAGGTGGGTTTAAATAAGTACTAAAGGCTCAAAAACACAAAAAAAATACAAAAAACCCACCCAAAAGGGCTGCTGTCCGCCCCCTTTGCGACCAGCCTACCCGGAAACAAAGCTTAACAGCTTTGTGTTTCCGGGTTCTAACACAAGTGGCCTGCTGGTGTATTGGCTGTGTTGTTGTTTGTTGAACCGGAGGTCCCGGGTTCGAGTCCCGCGGATCCGGTTTTGTTGATTTGTTTTTTTTTTTTCATTTAAAAATCATTAAATCAGGTTTCATAAATGACAAGAATAGCCCCTGTAGTTTGAGAATCCAATAATTACACTTTAAACCTTGGACTTATTAAAAAAAAGGTATATATTAACATCTAAAAACTAAATGTTAATATATATATATATATATATATATATATAAACTAAATAGCATTTTAATTTTTTTTTTGTAAAAAGAAATTAATTAATTTTATTAACTAATTTAATTAATTAATTAAATTAATTAATTAATTAATTTAATTAATTAACTTAATATATGTATAGGTAATTATATTTTCGTAACGAATTTAGTTTAACGATTACAAGTTTCACGTTTAAGTCTCGATTAAGCATACATACCATGTTTGCAAGTTATCACACGTTTACAATTGAGAGTACCACGAATACGTTTACTTGTTTAAAGTATGAACAAGTATAAGTGTAACAAGATTATGATCAACGCAACATGAATAAAATACGAGTTTCTCATTACGATCCAGGTCTCGGTTTACAACGTTTACAACAAAAGACGAATACAAGATACAACGATTACAGAAAATAGAAGTACGGTACAAGGTTTCCAAATATAGAAAGTATAGAAACGCAGGGCGTTACATTGTATGCATACATGAGCGGAGAGACCCGGGTTCGAGTCAGGTATGTTGTTCTGATCGCTGCCATAACATCCCTTTTTAATAAAAGCAAATCATGAACCATGGCAACAAGTAGATAAAAGAATTAAAAACGGTCTATCCTCGGGTTAGACACGCAGCCCAGTTGGTCAGGCTGCGTGCACACGAACGGAAGGTCACGAGTTCGATCCTTGGCAAGGCCGGTTCTGGACGGTTTTCAATGCTTAATGTTGAAACGTTTTTTTTTATATAACAATAATAAAACTATTAAAATACCTATAAATAATATAATTCTTACATTTAAAAAAAATAGGCATATTGATTAAATATTTCAACACTCACGCAAATCACTAATTAATTAAGAATCAAGATAAATACTTTGCGAGCGTAAGAATATTTGTTTAACTTAGTCGTCATGTGGGTATCTAGGACAAAAGTTCGTTCGTCTATTATATCAACTTCACACTCATGCGCCATCTTCAAGAAACCTTAATTGCACTGTGAGTGAATCTTACAACTTCATTTTATTTTACACGTTTTTAGGGTGTGTCGCTCTGTATTATATCCTCTTTATTTAATTACGTGCAATTACCGTTATGTGAACTAACGTGTTATGTGATAATTGTTGTTTGTCATTTATTGATTTACATTCATTGCAATTATTTTCTCATTATAGGTCGTCCGTTCCCCGTTACCTTTGAGCGAAACACGACGTCGCTTATTATACGAGATCAGCTCCGTTTGATTGAGCTTCGATCTTGCAGCACACCGCATTACCGTGCACACTTGTACATTTTTATGTTACTTGTTGAATGAGTTAGCTTGTGGAAATTAATAATTGACGTGCGCGATATTCACGTATTTTGGTTAATGCGCATTTTTTCCTAAATAGAAGATTTAATATAATATTTTTTTACTAATAACAAAGAGGGATTCACTCGCCAACATATGTTGACCCAAACTCTTCTTTTACACATGATACAGGTGTCCAGGATTGAATCATGGATCACATAGGATTTGGCCTTAGAAGAATAAAAAATGTTAATTGAAATTTGTTTGAAACTACATTGTGATTTGTTGAATATTGTGTTGTTGGAATTTCTTTTAATTAAATTGACATATTAAATATTGAAACTTTAAAATTAGAAATGTCATTAGCTTTGATGGAAACTCGATCATGTCCCGTTTACCTTATCGTTGCGGTCGGGGTGTGACAGATTAGTATCAGAGCCATTGACTACATGGATATAGGATAGGTTATTAGACCCCTTAGAACCTATACTATAATCAATTAGAAATTTAAATGCTTATACGCTAAATTAGTTTCGTTCGAGCTTATGGCATTTATTTATTCTACATTTTAAATTTCTCTCACACACAATTGCATACAATCACTTTAATTGCTACTTGATTAAGTGAACATACAACGTGTTATAAATTTTGCCAATATAGCATATGTACATATGTAGATACTATCTTTATAATGCACGTCTCGGTTTTCACGTACTTAAACATTTTCTTTCTTCTCTTTTTCTAAAAACTTGTGATGTTTTATTTCCAAATCTCATTAAAGTGAGTTCATACAACGTGCATGTAGCAACGGAAGGGTTCAAGTACCGGTAGTCGGAACATCCTTTCTAGGATTGGTTATAAATCCAAAATAACGGACCAGTTTGCCTACATGGTGACTAACGATGAGAATACGAAGGACCTATTAGGCAAAAGCATGCCACACCAAACGTCGTGTGAACTAACCTCACTTTGAGTTGTCACCGTGTCCACACCAGGATACCTTCCGACTTTATACTTCACAATCATGTTTTATGATTTTCATTCGGGTTGTGCGTGTGTTAACAGGCCAAACCAATGTACACCCTACAAGCCAGTAGTCATGGGGGCCCACATGATTACATAGGCAAGGTATGGGGGACATATGGGGCCCATGCATGAGCAAAGCCCAAGGCACCCTGTGGATGCAATGGATTTATATTTTCCTTCCATTTTGTGGATGTTTAATTTAATTTCTTACATTTATTCCCAATTTAATGCAACACCCATTACACCTACCCGCCAAACTCACAACCTTGTTGCGTTATTTCATGTAGATGTCTTCTAGGCACCTTCGTGGAGGGAAGAGATCCGGAAAGTCTGGTGAACGCATGGCTGCCAAATAGCCAAGCAAATGGTCGTCGTGATTTCAAACATTGTGATTCAGGTTCAATAAGCTCTCACTGCTAACCCCGTTAATCAAGTCAACCAAGATGAACCCAATGCTGCCAACCCTCCCGCAAACGCCACCAAGTGCACTTACAAGCACTTCAACTCCTTCGATCCTCCAAAGTACAAGGGAACCGAAGGGGTCACTACTCTCCTTTGATGGTTCGAAGAAATGGAAAGCACTTTTCTCAACTGTGACTGCCCTAATGATCGCAAGGTTCGCTATGCTACTGGTTGTCTCTTTGGAGTAGCTTTAACTTGGTGGAACGCTGAAAAAGGAAAAAGGGGTACGGAAGCCGCGGTAGCACTAACATGGGAACAACTCAGAGAACTTATCACGAGGCGTTTCTGCCCAAGGAGTGAAATCAAGAAGTTAGAAGATGAATTTTACTTCATGAAACAAAAAGATGGGTATCACGTGACCTACAACAAAACGTTTCTCGAGCTAAATCAGATGGTCCCAAATCTGTTCACCCCTCTCTACCACCTTATTGAGCATTATATTCAGGGTCTTCCTTTGAAGATCCAAGATTCTGTGATGAGAACCGTACCCGCAACCTTGGACGCAACAATGGAACTAGCCACCAAGCTCACCGAAAACCACATTCGAAATGGAGATTTCGAAGATGAAAATAAGAAGAATGTGAGTAACAAAACCTCGACTGAACCCCCCCAAACCAGCCCAAAGCGGTTCTTCTTCTCGTTTCAATGCCAAGAGAAAGCGAAACGGGGAAAATTTATGCCGTCACCCAAACCCATATAACCAACCCATCCCAGCAGTCCCAATCACCCAAGTTGCTCCTCCTGCCACACCATTCAAGAGGCAGTATTCAGGAACACACCCAAAGTGCAACCGATGCCAATACCACCACCCAATTGAGAACCCATGTCCCCACTACAGAGGGTGTGGTCGAGGAGGCCACACAATCCAAATATGTCGTACCCTTCAAAGACAGGCCCGAAATCAACATCAAGCCCGACCCATAACCAAATTGTGGGCTAAGCCCCTTACTAGTCTCCTCCACTAATGTTACCACCTGCTCAGGTCTTAGCCCAACCCTTTTACCAACCCAACTACCCCATGATGCCACAGATGAGGGCTTGTTATAATTGCGGTGACCCAACTCAATTCCGCAACACATGCCCACGATTGGTGAACATCATCAACGCTCAGGCTCAAGCTAATCCTATGAATCAAGCAAACCAAGCCAATCCGCCAGCCAGGGGAAGGGCATTCAACAACAACGCCAACCAAGCCAGGGCAGATCACAATGTGGTTAACGGTACGTTTCTCATTAATGGTAGCTATTCATCTATTCTATTTGACACGGGCGCGGATAAGAGTTTTGCGTCCCTAGAGTTCGAGTCTATTCTTGGTCTACCTCATGTTGGGTTAGCTGAAGCATTCATAGTAGAAGTAGCTGACGGAGAACCTATTTCGCTGGATTCTATAATTCGTGACTGCACTCTTACTCTTAACAAGCATGAATTTTCAATCGATCCCATCCCCATGAAATTGGGAAGCTTTGACGTCATCATTGGCATAGACTAGCTCAGTCAACACCATGCCGAGGTTGTATGTTATGAAAAATACATTCAAATTCCACTCATCGATGACCAGACCCTTCGTATATTCGGTGAAACCCCATCCAAGGGACTTAAGATGATGTTGTGCCTACAAGCCCAAAAGTACCTTCGCAAAGACTACATGGCGTTTCTAGCCCATGTTGTCAAGAAAGAAGGCAATGAGAAGAAGCTTGAAGATATCCCTATCGTTAGAGATTTTCCCCAAGTCTTTCCGAACGACGTATCGGGACTTCCTCCTATGCGAGAAGTCGAATTTTGAATTGATCTTGTACATGGTGCCACCCCAGTTGCAAAATCTCCATATCGATTAGCTCCATCCGAAATGCAAGAATCAGCTAGTCGGTTGCAAGAGCTGACGGACAAAGGGTTCATTCGCCCTAGTTCATCACCTTGGGGTGCGCCGGTTCTTTTTGTCAAGAAGAAAGACAAACTTTCCGAATGTGCATAGACTATCGGGAGCTCAACAAGCTAACCATCAAGAGCTGTTATCATTTACCTCGCATCAACGATCTTTTAGATCAACTTCAGGGTGCAACATGTTTCTCAAAAATTGACCTTCGTTCCGGCTACCATCAGCTTAGAGTACGTGAAGAAGACATCCCAAAGACCGCATTTCGAACTCGCTACAGCCATTATGAGTTCATGGTCATGCCTTTGGTTTGACCAATGCCTCAGCTGTCTTCATGGATTTAATGAATAGGGTGTGCAAACCCTATCTCGACCGATTTGTCATTGTATTCATTGATGACATCCTTATTTATTCCAAGACTAACTCAGATCATGAACGACACCTTAGGCTTATCCTAACACTCTTGAATACCAAAAGCTTTACGCTAAGTTCTCAAAATGTGAATTCTAGTTAAAAGAAGTCCAATTCCTTGGTCATGTTGTCAATGACAAAGGAATTCACGTTGATCCATCAAAAATCAAAGCAGTTCAAGAATGGCAGGCCCCACGTACTCCTACTGAAGTCAGATCATTCCTCGGTTTAGCGGGTTATTATCGGCGTTTTATCGCCAACTCTTCTCGCATTGCCTTGCCACTCACAGCTTTGACTCATAAGTGTAAACCCTTTGATTGGGGTTCTAAACAGGATGAGGCTTTCCAAACTTTGAAGTAAAGACTTTGTGATGCACCTGTCCTTACCCTCCCAAACGTTTGTGCTGACTTTGTAGTCTTTTGTGACGCATCAGGGCAGGGATTAGGATGTGTCTTAATGCAAAGAGGTAAGGTGATCGTGTATGCTTCAAGGCAACTCAAAGTCCATGAATGGAATTACACCACTCACGACATCGAACTCGGGGCAGTCGTGTTTCGCTCTGAAGATATGTAGACACTATCTCTATGGTACAAAGTGTGAGATCTACACCGACCATAAGATCCTCCAGCACATCTTCAACCAAAAGGAGTAAAACATGAGGCAACGATGATGGGTCGAACTTCTGAACGATTATGACTGCGAAATCCGTTATCACCCAGGCAAAGCTAATGTCGTAGCAGATTCCTTAGTCGCATAGAATATGCTAACTCCATCCATCTTCTATGTTCTAAAATCGTAACCGACCCTCAAAGACGCATTCGTGAAGCACATCATACTTCGGTTACGGAAAATGATTTGTGAGACGAATTATCATGTGGAGCTGAAACCAAATTAGAATCAAAATCTGATAGCATCCTTCACTATCTAAATCGTATTTGGGTACCTAATCATGATAATCTTCGCACATTCCTTATGAACGAGGCCCACAAAACACGATATTCCATACACCCAAGGGCTGATAAGATGTATCAGATGTATCAGGATTTAGATACTCCTACAGGTGGCCTGGAAAGAAAAAGGACATCGCCGTTTTTGTCTCCAAATGCCTCACATGTTCGAAGGTTAAAGCAGAGCATCAAAGACCCTCAGGCCTACTTTTTTAATCCGAAATACCCGTCTGTAAGTGGGAAAATATAACCATGGATTTTATTACTGGGTTACCTCGCACCTCCAGTGGGCATGATATGATATGGGTTATTGTCAACCGCCTCACTAAATCCGCTCACTTCATTCCAATCCGCGCAGACTACAAAAATGAGAAGTTGGCTCGTATCTTCATCAATGAGATTGTGAGTCGACACGGTGTGCCTTTAAACATTATCTCGGATCAGGATGGACGTTTTACTTCACGCACATCGCAAGTCGTACAGTCAGCATTAGGCACTCAACTAGACCTCAGCACCGCCTTTCATCCTTAAACTGATGGTCAATCCGAGCGCACCATACAGACTCTCGAAGACATGTTACGATCGTGCGTTATCGATTTCAAGGGCAATTGGGATGCCCCTTTACCGTTATCAAATTCTCTTACAATAACAGTTACCACCAACATTGGAATGGCTCCTTTTGAAGCTTTATACGGTCGCAAATGCCGATCACCAGTATACTGGCACGAAATTGGTGAGGTTCAAATCACCGGACCGGAACTGATACAAGAAACAACCGATAAAATCCTCCAAATTTGCCATAATCTTTTGGCAGCCCAGAGCCATCAAAAGAACTACGCAGAAAAACGGCGAAAGCCGCTTGAATTCAGTGTTAGTGACCAAGCACTGTTGAAGGTATCGCCATGGAAGGGAGTTATTAGATTTGGGCAAAAGGACAAGCTGGCACCACGTTACGTTGGCCCCTTTAAGATACTCAAAAGAGTTTCCTGTAGCCTACAAGCTTGATCTACCCGAAGAACTCAGCAAGATCCATCCAACTTTCTATGTTTCCAATTTGAAGAAGTGCTTTGCCGACGGGAATCTTCACATAACGTTGGAGGATATACAGATTGATGAATCAATGTACTTTGTAGAGCGACCAATTGAAGTCATGGAATTTGGTGAAAAGCGCTTAATAGAGTTCGTTGGGAGTCAAAACATGGACCCGAGTTTACTTGGGAATGCGAAGACTCGATGCGCGAAAAGTACCCCCACCTCTTCCAAGATAATCCTACTACCACTTAAATTACGGGACGAATTTCCAAAAGTATGGGATACTGTAACATTCATCGAAAAACGGGTTCTAAAATCCAAACCATTTGTAAACGAGCTTTCGACAAATAATTACGATTGGAAAATTCATTTAAAATCTATTATTATATATATATATATATATATATATATATATATATATATATATATATATATATAATAACATTTAAGAATTTTGATATATAAAGATATATATAATAATAACATAAATATAGATACATATATAATAATAATAATAATGATATGCAATAATAATGATAATATATAATATATATATATATATAATAATATATATATATATAGATGATTATATGGATACATATATAATAATATTGAATGCTTGATGATTATATAATGTTTATTTCTTATATTTGGACCAATTTCGGGTGCATCTTATAAGTTATAAAATGTTTAATGATCTCATGTTCAACATGCTTGATTATTACTTCTGTTATTAAAAACATATATGGTTTTTAAAGAACATTTTTTGTGAATTATGTAACTAACAATGTTGTTGGTTTGGATGGTTTTTGATTTGGGCTTACAAAAAGGTGTATCCTTTTGGTTATATGTTAAATTGCTTATACTTTAGGGTGCCAGTCGGGTTTCCTTACTGCTTACAGTTTAGGTGTATCCTAATTACGCGTTTGTGTACCATAAGAATGTAGAGGATTCAAGGAGGACGAAGGATAATTTGCACGACTTTTTGCACGATCATGTATTGAATATTGCTTTGGTGTTTATTGATGACTACGGTTAAATATGATATGTATAAATGTTTCTATGCGTGTTTTTAAATCAGAACCATTAGATATATATTTGGTGTTAAATAATAGGAATCGAACATAGTTTTTTTTTCTAATTTGGATCACATGTTAATTGATGACTATGATTTTCCATGAGCCCTTCCATCCTTTTTGCCAACATATTAGATTTATTAATTTACTATTGTATCAAGAATAGTACAGTTTCACAGATCCGTATTCATAGAAACTTTCTTTTGTATGTTTACATGACGTTCTACTTGGATATATTTGGGTTGCATTATGGAATATTTTATAGAACGATGGGCGAAATTGCTTTTAAGTATAGAAATCACTTACCTCAAAGCAATAAGTTGTCATTTAATATGGTTTCGATTGGTATTGGTTTAACATATAATCAAACACTTTTTGTCGGTTTTATTATGCCCCGCTGCAACGCGCGGGTTAGCGTCAACTCGTTATAAATATGAACCAATATCTTTGCTTTCTAACAAAATCAAATTAAAAACAAACCGAGCCTATATTCTAGTTTCATTCAAGTGCCTAATATTTAGAGCGAATTACAAAGATTGTCCTTTATTTTTATACCCCTTTCAAGTCGTGTCCTTTATGTTTAAAATTTGTGAGTTTTATACTTTATGTTTTAAAATTTTGCACGTTATGTCATTTAGGCCTAACCTAGTTAATTTTTTCAGTTAAATCTGATCATGTGCCTAGCACATGAGGGTAACTTTGTCATTTCACCTTTTAGGGACTAATTATATAAATAAATAACTTAAATAAAAAATTCTATTTATCTCCCTTGTACTTCATCTTTCTCCCTCTGCATTTCAACCAGACCACCACCACAATCTCCTTCACCACCACAACCTACTTCCACCTGTTTCAACCACAACCACCACCAGACCCTCCTTCCACCACCACCGGCACCACCACAACCTCCTTCCACCACCGCCGCATGTTTCCACCATAACCACCAACCCACCATGGTTGCAACGGCCGATTAGATATAAAAACCCACCTCGTAAATCCCTAGAACTAGGTTAAATATAAACGTACCGATTAGATGTTCAAAGAACCGTTATTGATGATTATATATACCTTTCACACCAAAGACACCAATCTATTTACTTGCATACCAAATTAACAACTCAAAACCACCAATTAGCTTAGGCTCACCGAGGTTCTGGGATTAACTAACGGTGAGGTTTCTGACTTGTTACTGATTCAGGAGCACCGACATCTATCTTTTAGGAATAGAGGACTAGGGTTTGAGTGACACTGATTTATCTAAGGAGGAGGCGAATATGTGGTGGTGGTTGTTGTGGATTTAACCTGAGGCGGTGACAGTGAGGCTTAGATTATGATGAACTGATGAAGAAGGAGGTTCTTTCCGACAAACTGATGGTAATTGTTGTGGATTTGATCGGAGATGTGGTGGCGGCCTTAAGTTAAATGTTGATTGGTTATGAACTGATTATCTAAGGAAGATGATAAGGCGAGGATGTGGTGGTGGTTGCTGTGGATTTAATCGGAGATGCGGTGGTGTCTTGCCGGAGATGGTGACCGGAGCAAGAGATATAGAAAGGGTCGGTGGCGCGATGGAGATAGGGTAAAGAGAAACGAATGAGAGAAAGTGTGTTTCTATATATATAAAAATTAGTATTTTAAATTCAGTTTTGTTTTACTAATTAAATATTTTTTAAATAAATTTATAAAACTGTAACGCCTCGTATTCTTGTACTTTCCTTATTTGGGAAGTATTGTTATATTTCTATTTTTGGAAACTTGTATCGTATTGTACCTTTCATTTTCAAGGGAGATTATGATCATAATGGAAACTTATTTGATACTTACACATGTTATATACTTAAACTATACGTCGCAATCTTGAATACGTGATTATATGCAAGAAATTCATACTTGGAACATTAAAATACTCAGTTTTATGTGAAATTATACTTATACATCATTCACGCATGCTTAAAATACTTAAAACCAGCTAAAATAGGCAAAGACAACCCAAACTAACACCTCCGTACAAGATGGAACCACTTCGTTCGAGTGATGACCACCTCGCACGGAGTGGACACTTCGCACAAACAACAACCTTTTTCCTATAAATACCAGCTCACCTTCTCACTTCAATCTTTCCGAATCCCCTCACTTCCACTCTCAAAACACACGGATTCGTAGAAGAATTGATCCCCTCACTTCCACTCTCATAACGCACGACTTTTCTTCTACTTTTCTTTCTTTTTCTTTTGTACCAAGTGCGTGAGCTAAACCAAGTTCTGATGAACTTTCGGTTCAGCTAATGTTAGGACGTTGGAAGCTTGGGCAGTCCGAATTAAGTTCGACCACCACTTGTGCATGCTTTTGTACTTTACCTTCTGTACGTTCATGACCAACCGGATTTATCAACTATCTTGATAAATCTTGTGCTTTGGTGAATCATATAACGAGGCATACATGCCCCTATGCTTGACATCTATGACTAACTATACGTAACCATTTTACTTTCTTAATAAACTTGCCTAGACATGATATTAATCGTATTTTGATTAAGTATTATGGCCTTAGAACGCTCTGCCTCGTCATCAAAATCCTGGTTCGCAGAAATCAGGGTCGAAATGGGTACAAGACGGGCTAACACAGGGCCGTCACTTCGCACGAAGTGGACAGCTCACTTCGCACGAAGTGGCATTATTTTTTCCCATTTTCTTTTCGTACTTTCTAATTCAGAATGTGGACCAATCATTCAACTCAGTGTATTCACGGCTACCTGTTTGCCCCATGTAGGGTAACTTCGGGTTGCATCACTTCGACGCTCTACGCACGGAATACTAGAAAGCTTGCAAAATTGTGAGCATACTCGACTCCCCTCTTAACTTTTACACTTTTTAGGTGCAACATATTGCCTTATCAAACTCACTAAATCACTATACTTTATGCTAATCACAAACATCATTCTTACATACATGCTAAATACGCATACTTGCTACTTGTTCATGCTATAATCGAATGCCTTATGCTACGTCACTAACTGTGTACAAGCATCCCTTAACATGTATAGCGCTATAAGAGTAACGCACCGCCCGTATTCGTGAGGTCATGTTAAGTAAACAAAACGGTCTATTCATTGTATTAATAGGTTACGCTAGTGGTAAAATTTGGGTTGACATGTGTATCGCATTACTAGTGTTGTATGATAGCCTAAGTAGACGTTTATGCCATGATGAACGATAATCTGTATCTTATTTAGTATTTAAACTTGTATGCTCGTCAATACTTTCGTGTTGAACTATACTTTAATATATGTTGCAGGTTGACAGTGATGATATGGATGCATGGAACCTAGTAGGAAGACTTAGAAACTCACCTATAAATTAGACTTTTGTTGTACTTGTACCTTTGATTCTATTGTTGTATTTGAATTTCAATGTTGTATTTTGTTTCAAATCAATGTACTAAAAATCTTAGTAATGAAAGAAATATGGTTATCTTTAATTCTTGTCACATTCTAGTGTTATATTGTCCCGAGCAATCTATTTACGTCCGCCACGATGATTCCGCCATCGGTTGAGGTGTGACAAAAAGGACTAAATTACCCTTTGTGATCTGATTTAACAAAAAAAATTAACTAGGTTAGTGCCAAAGAACATACCGTGCAAGATTTTGAAACAATAAGTACAAAACTCATCAATTTTAAAGACAAAAAAACACTGCACGAAATTAGGTATATAGATAAAGAACAAAACTTGCAATTCACTCTAATATTTATCCATAATCCACATTTATTAATTCACCAAGATTAATGAAGAAAATAATAAAATAAGTTAATTAGCCAATCAGGTGCGTTTTGTCTTATTATGTTCACTCCATGATCCCAAACTATTAACCTTGTTCGTCACCTGGTTTGGCTAGATCGGCTTGCAATGTCGGGGGAAATCAACCACAGTCGCCGACGTCGTTATGTTTGCGCCGGAACCCTAACTGGTGACATCATCTGAAACCAGATCGGCTATGGTATACCGTAAGGTAACCGACCGAAACCCTCGTTCCAGTTTGCGCAGCCAGTCAACCCGTACAACACCATGGGAATAGATCCATTGTCGCTTGCACAACCGAACCGACATCACTCTGCGGTCAGCAAGTTGTGATAGTGTACGTGCCAGATTGTGGTGTCATCGCCATTGGTGGTCGGGCCCTTTTTCTCCTGTTTCTCTCTCTTCCTTATACAAACGAAATGGCAGAAATGTAATTAGCATTCTGTTTTTGTCTGATAAATATACTATTCCTAAGAAGATACGTGAATTGTTATATATAGAAATACTAACGTCATACACCCACAAACACATTGACAAGTATCCACTTATACCGCTCCTTGGTGACGATCGCCAGCTCCGTAATCTCAGCAGAACTGTAAGCCCTTTCCCGTGATCAGATGCAGAAAACAAACCTTTGGATGAAAGTCGCAAAACTGGCCAAACCTCAGGGACGAAAATGGCATTTTACTCTTAACATTAAAATGTTTTATAGTTCTAACTTTTAAGGTTATGACTTTTTGTAGCCACCGGATCATCTGATGACAAACAACCAAAGTTGAGCATTGTATACCGACGACGAAAAGTTCACACAGTTTTCTCAAGTTTGTTTAAGATATAGTTGAGCAAAGTTTTTTAGTTGTATAGTATGAATCAAGACAGTTATAATGACAGGTGACAATAAGTTGAAATAAATCATGAATTAACGTCTCATATTCCACTGTACATTAACAAAACAAAGCTTAGATCATGGTCTCTGGGTCACACAGCCCATGGTTCACAACATAATTTCCTTCTTTCTCTTCTATTTTTCAAGATTTCTTAGTTCCCTGAAATAGTTTGGACTATGGTGTTCTGCCATGGGTCTGACAGGTGTTGCAATAGGTTGTCGAATGGCCCTTTTCCGGTCACATTGTGCTGAACGATGAACCCCAAGAACGCCAACATAGCCAGTCTCCCTGAAATTGTAATAAAGTTATTAATAATTTAAGTTAGGTAGCAATTTTGACTCGTTTATATGTAAATTAATTGAATTAGGGGAGTTTTCGATATGGTTTGGCTGGTTTTGACACCAAACCAAACCAACTGACTTCGGTGGGTGACCAAAACACTGGTTTTAGTGGTTTGGTGGCTTGTTTTTTTTTAATGGCGAATTTGTATTAAAATCTATTAAAGTAGAAAAGATATGCATTAATATAATACATATATACACTTTCTCATTGTGTAAATTAAATTAAAATAAAAAGGTCAAAAAGGCTGGTTTGATTTACACGCATGTTTCAACTATGTAAATCTTAAACCGACTGACTTGCTTTTATTTTGATGACTCTGTTGGGTGTTTTTTTGTTTATAAACATCCTATAATGAGTTAATAATTTAAATAAAACCCGGTCGTCTGATGGTTTCAACTTGTATAAATCTCAGACCGACCAACTAGTTGACTCGTTTTATTTTGGATGGTTTCATTAGTTTTTTTTAATTTATGAACACCCTAGAACGAGTCCTAATGTACATAAAACCCGATATCGATTTATAATACATAGAATATCTAAGAAATAACAAGATGGTAAAAATATAAATTTTACCGTTGGCAAGCTCCTTCTCTTTGGCCTCAGCAGTGGGTGCAAAGTTAAGTGGGTTGAATATGCCACCCGGGTACCCGACTTCATTCGGAGGCAAACTGTAGTTTTTAAATATCGGATCTTGGTTAACACTTCCCGGGTTCTTGATATCTTGCCATCTTCTGATCTCGACATAGTGGAACAAGATGAACTCGATCACGAACAGAGTCGAAGACGAAGCGAAATACTCGGATTTTCCAGCGTCATACCACTTAGGGACATTCAGTATCCCTATGCTTGTGAAAACCTCAGGCAGCAACATTCCAGCGACGCCCAACATGGCCCATCGCCCGTTTACTAGCTCGGCTTGAACGAACCACTTTAGGTTCTCTGGGTCTTCCGCTAGTCCCAACGGGTCGAACCCGTTGTCACCTGGAAGACTGCAAAGACAAATGGTTCATGGACCATGGTTAGTTAATGCACTAACCAAAAGGCTTGCAGTTTAGCAGTATTAAATTACGTGCTAAAGGTGTTTCTCTTTGAGTGGTGGTTTGAGGTTTGAGTGTTATGGTTCCATTAAAGGGGTGAACAACCTGAGTTCTGCTACACTCGTTTAACTTACGAGAGCGAGAGCTCTATTTTTAAAGTTCGAGTTCTCCTGGTGACTAGTTTTTGTAGCTCGAACTCTAGTTCGTTTATTATTTCAAATAATTTATATACATTTATAACTATTTGCTATAATTATTTTCATTATAACTTTTATATGTACTTTATAGTTATAAATTTTATATATAAAATGATATATTTTATCATAACACTATGTATATAAAATAATAATAATTATAAATATAACTTTAATATATTAAATAAGAACTATATAAATAGGGTGAGTATTCTCAAACTGCTCCCCTTTATGGCTCTATCTGAATTCTCTCTCTCTCTATATATATATAGATAGATATATAAAAGATAGGGAAATGTTCATTTAAGTAGAAATTTAATATAAGAAGAAAAGGAAGAAATGACATAATGGTAAACCATTAAATAGTTTATAACCCCTCTCATTAATTATGTTATCTTTAATTAATAAAACAAAATCATTTTATCCTACACATTTTCAGAATTTATCCTACATATGTCTTACATTTATCGGAATTTATCCTCCACACATGTAAATTTACCCTACACATTTCAAAATTTATCATACACATACTAAAATTTATTTTACACATGTCGAAAATTGTCCTACACCATAAATTATTTTATCTTGAAAGAGTATATGAAAAAAAATGAGTTACAAGTTTAATTAATTAGCTAACTAATGACAATTATAGATTTATTTATATGTCCATTTTCATAAAATTAAATACATATATTAAATAGGGTAAATGGAGAATTTCTATTGGTTTAAAAGTTATTCTTTTTATTCTTATAAAATTTTTCTTCTCATTTGACATCTCCGCTAGAAAGAGATAGATATATAGATAGATATATAGAAAGACATAGAGTGAAAAGAGTGTGGGAATAAGATTCTAGGGGTGTGAGAATAATGGGTGAGTATTCTCAAACTGCTCCCCTTTATGGCTCTATCTGAATTCTCTCTCTCTCTATATATATATATATAGATAGATATATAAAAGAGAGGGAAATGTTCATTTAAGTAGAAATTTAATATAAGAAGAAAAGGAAGAAATGACATAATAGTAAACCATTAAATAGTTTATAACCCCTCTCATTAATTATGTTATCTTTAATTAATAAAACAAAATCATTTTATCCTACACATTTTCAGAATTTATCCTACATATGTCTTACATTTATCGGAATTTATCCTCCACACATGTAAATTTACCCTACACATTTCAAAATTTATCATACACATACTAAAATTTATTCTACACATGTCGAAAATTGTCCTACACCATAAATTATTTTATCTTGAAAGAGTATATGAAAAAAGAAATGAGTTACAAGTTTAATTAATTAGCTAACTAATGACAATTATAGATTTACTTATATGCCCTTTTTCATAAAATTAAATACATATATTAAATGGAGTAAATGAAGAATTTCTATTGGTTTAAAAGTTATTCTTTACCTCTCCACTAAAAGAGATAGATATATAGATAGATATATAGAAAGACATAGAGTGAAAAGAGTGTGGGAATAAGATTCTAGGGGTGTGAGAATAATGGGAGTCTATAAATAACATGTTAATTTAGGCTCATCAGCTAGCTCGAGCTTAAACAAGCTTAGTTTTAGGCTCAAGCTTATAGCGGGCGAATTCGAGTGGCTAACAAGCGGCTTGACTCGTTTACACCCGAGTTTCATAGTGGACACCAGATATTTAGTAAGTGTGTGAGTTAGGCGTTACTACTATCAATGCATAATGCATACGTACCTTCCATCGAGGTAACCGGGTGAGGCTAATCCGGGTAGCCACTCGCCCTTTTTCGCTTCAACCTTGAACGAACCGGACGAATAGGTATTGGCCGGTTTGACTGCTAGTTCTCTGTTCAACTTCCCTGATGATCCAGTCAAGAATCTGGTCCGGGAGGCACATGGCTGGGAAACTGCAACGGAAGCTTGCGTGACGGCGGCCATACGTTGCGGCGGTAGTAAAAGGTGGAGGTGAAGGGTGGTTTGGAGGGATGAGTTGTAAATGTGTAATGTGTGTTCATCCTTTTGTAATATTGGTTGGAGTGATGATCTTGTGGTTGTGATTTAGTGTACGATAAGTTGTTAGATATTCAGGGGATTGATTGGAAACTGACCAATGAGGAGCATTATGTTCTTATCCTTATCTCCCAATGTCATATCCACAAAATCTTTTACATTGCTTTTGTTCTTCACAGGTGTCTTGGAGGACCCCACTTGATGCCACATAGGAATCTTTGCTGCCCAATCACATGATGACATGTGTGTGTTTGTTAAATTAAATATCATGAAATTAGCTATCTAGATTCACCTTTATAACCATTTCACAAGATAAGTTACCTTATCATGGTGTAATGGAACATTAATATGTTTCTTGAAACATGTTGGTAGAATCATCCTTATCACGTTCCCTAGTGTATTAAGTATTAACGTATATTTGATATAGTAATATTTTTATACCCTAACCATCTATGTATTGTGTGAAATCGGTGAACAAACACATTCACAGACATTATTATTATTTAGGATTAAAAAATTAAACGCTTAAAAAACACAATTCTACCTATGAATTACCACTTGGCTCCCCCTTGTGAACCCCCTAGACTTCCATCATGTACTTAGGATCAATCTCAGTATACAACATGACGATATATAACATCACCACGTTGAACTATATGGAAGAAGACTTGACGATTCGTGTCCACCCTTTATTGTCTATTGGGTCTTCAGTGAATTGTGTTTTCCGATGATGGAAAATGAGCCGTTATCTATTTGTTGAGTGTTATAAGGTGGCATGTGCTTCTTGTGTCACCTTTCGGTTCCCTCTTTATAGTCCTTGACATCATGGGTCGAAATGGTGATCCTCATCCTTCATGTTATATCTAATGGTAGGGGCGTAAAAGATATCTTACAATATTTTGATGTTAGTTAGACATTTACTTTTGTTTCAATAATAGA
Source organism: Scalesia atractyloides (assembly GCA_947069175.1). Lineage (NCBI taxonomy): Eukaryota > Viridiplantae > Streptophyta > Magnoliopsida > Asterales > Asteraceae > Scalesia > Scalesia atractyloides. The sequence continues at coordinate 11,719,672 of CAMTDV010000029.1, forward strand.
CATAATGCATAACAATGTTAGCAATAAGATCCCGAATAACTATAAACTTATAAGTAAATATGTAACTTTACAAATTGATGTCGTGTGTTGAAGTGATTCATCTTATCTGCTACCATTAACATAAATAATTATTGAGGTATATCAAAAGAAATTATTAAACGAGTATTTTATGTGAATTTATAAGCAAGTGGTCTTAACAATGAAAAGAAGTTACATTGATTTATATTCTCTAAATCCCAAAAAGTTTTACATACACATTTGGAGCATATATACACGATTAAGTGACCCGTTAGTGTACTTGCCTACTTGGGCTATATTTGGATTGTTGGCATTTACCGCTTTTTTATGAAGGCCCGTAGTAACACAATAGTCCGAAAGCACTCTTATTTTCCGTACCACAAAGAAGATGTATAATAAAGAAAGAAAAATATCCATATAGGATTATCCAAAAGCAAGTAGAGACGGGCATAATCGGGTTTTATTATTACCCGGAACCGGTTCCAACCCGGAACCGGTTCTGCTTGGATGTCATTGGAACCGGTTATGGTGTGGAACCGGGTCCGGTTCTTACCCGGGTCCACACCCAAGAATATGGAACCGTGTAGAACCGGGTATGGGTATTATGGAACCGGGTATGGTGTGAAACCGGGTATGGTGCGGAACCGGTTCCTGATAGTGTTCAGAACCGGTTCCTGACAGTAAAAACCTGACTTTTACTGTTCAGAACCGGTTCTGAACAGTAAAAGTCAGGTTTTACTGTTCAGAACCGGTTCCTGACAGTAAAAAACCTGACTTTTACTGTTCAGAACCGGTTCCTGATAAAATGTTACCGGTGGAACCGGTTCCTGATTAAAAAATCGTTTTTTTATATAAACCCCTTCCTACTTACCGGTTCCTGATAAACGTTGTCGTTGGTGTTTTAATAAAGTTTGTGTAATGTTTCTTTCTATTGTGTTTGTTATGTTTGATTTTTATTATTAGTTACATTGATAAATAAAAATAGTAACAATAATCGGTTAAAATTAAAAAACAAATTAATCGGTTACAATATATAAAAAAATTAACCGGTTACAAAAAAAATAAAAATTACTCAGAACCGGTTCTAGTAAGATTTTATTTCTTTGATCGTTTACTAGCGGCAGGTGCAACACTTTCCGACGAGTTTCTCTTAGGTGCGGGTACCTCGGTACAATCGTCGTCCGAATCGTTAGTCTTCACTTCTTCGTCCTCCTCTTCGTCAACAATTTTATGCTCTAACTCAACTTCATCTTCTAGACTAGTTTTATGTTGAACACGATCAACGGCATCCAAATGGTCCTTTAAGCATATTGCCATCTCTAGCGATTCCGGAGTTAGTCTTATTCTTCTAATTGACAAAACCCTGCCACTAAGAGAAAACACACTTTCCGAAGCTACCGTGGAAGCTTGGACCGTTAGTATATCACGAGCCATGGTGGCTAGAATCGGGTATTCGGATTCTTTCGATTTCCACCATGCCAAAACATCAAATTTCCTATACTCCTCGGTGGTCATAGTAAGCGAATACTGATTTTTTTATATCTCCCAAGTTCACTTGTTGGTTCACTACCCCTTTGTTGTCTAGCGGTCTCGTCTCTAACGACATTCAACATGGTTATAAGTGGATCCCCGCTTGTTTCATCGTTAGAGGCCGTGGACCGAGACTCAAACAAATTTGTATGATTTTTTTCACCATATTTTTTTAAATAATGATCATAAAGTTTGGCCATACACTCATTGAATATTTTTTTTGTTTTTGCTTTTAAAGTTGGATCCTCCTCATGCATATCCAACTTGTCATAAATTTCATCAATTAAAGCTTCAACACCCGGTACGTTTAAAGCTGGATTTAAAGCAGCGGCACATAGAAAAACGGGTGTGGTAATTCTAAAAAATATTTTTAAAATTTTTGAATCATTGGTCTCGCCATATTCCTTAACATGTCACTAGAATTTTCAAACTTTTTAAAATTAGTTGTTATCAAATACAATTGGTCCACAACTTTAGAACTAGTAGGATAATAAACACCGGAAATCAAAGTCGTTGTAGTTTTAAAAACTTGTAAAAAAGTACTTAGGTTATTAATATTTTCCCAAGCCGTGTCGGGAAAGGGAACGACAAGGTACTCATCACTTAAAGTTGTATGAAAAGATTTTAAAGTGCCCATTTGCTTTATAGCCATTTCAAACATATGACAAGTTGAATTCCAACGAGTCGGTATATCCCAATTCGGTCCAATAATTTTTTGGTTGACATCTTTACAAAGTTTTTTATATTCTTGATATCTTTCTTTTCCACTTTTGAAAACATCTTGGAGCATAGCTCTAAAGGCTATAATAAAATCCGATACAAATTGATCTTTTAAACCGGTTTGCACTACTAAGTTAATAATATGTGCAACACATCGTGTGTGAAAAAAAACACCATCAAGTATTGGTTTGTACTTCAATTTAATTTTTCAATCGCCGTTTGTTGTTTGAAGCGTTATCAAAGGATATTGAAAAAATTTTATCTTCTAAATCATATTTAATTATTGTGCCATTTATAATTTTATAAATATTTTCTCCCGTATGAGGAGAAGGAAACTCGTCAAACGCAATCGTACGCTTCATCATTTGCCATGTATCGGGATCAACCCAATGAGCGGTGACACATATGTACGATTCCGGTAAACCATGTGGAGCCGACCACACATCACTAGTTAGGTTTACACTAGTTTTTAAATTCTTAAAAAAAACAATTAAATCTTTTTTTGCATTTTCCCATAAACTTAAACAAAGACGTTTTAAAGTGCGGCGACTTACATGTTTATAGCGAGGTTGTAGCGTCTCCCGAATAAGATTTGTAAGATCGGGGTCGTCGAAGTGTCCAAACGGCAACGCTTTTTGTATCACCAACTTCGTCATCTGATCGCGAGCTATTTTTGCTCATAACGAAAAATGGTACCATCTTTGGATAGTGGACTTGACCGGATGTCATTTCCTTTAAAACTTTGCAATATTTATTAATATGTTTCGTTAACGTTGAGTTTGATTCCTTGGCTAATAACGATCCACAATGTTTACATTGAGCTTTTTGCGAGCCGTCACTCATCTCGACCAACTCCCAATTGCTCCAAACTTCCTTACTGCGATTATGAGACAATGTTCCAACCACTTACGGAACCGATTGATCTTGAGGAACATTGTTAACGGATTGAGAATTTGCGTTTTTGGAACTCTTTGAGGACATTTGTTGATTAGAATGTGAAAAAGAACAAGAAAGAAATGTAACAAGAAGAATAGATATGAGAAATTGTGTGCTAAACAATAGATTTCAAAAAAATATATATAGAACCGGTTCCAACGGTCAGGAACCGGTTCCAACGGTAACATTTTTAACGGCTATAAACGGTTCCAACGGTAACATTTTTAACGGCTATAACCGGTTCCAACGGTAATATTATAACGGTCAGGAATCGGTTCCACGTAGAAACCAGGTACGGGTAGGAACCGGGTACGGTTAGGAACCGGTTACTACCCGATTCAAATGGTAAAATTGTGGAACCGGGTTGGAACCAACGGGTATTTTGAACCCGGAAACCGGTTCTACTTAATGTCGGGTAGGAACTGGAACCGGTTCCAGTTCGGTTCTACCGGTTCGGGTTCAGAACCGGTTTTTATGCCCATCTCTAAAAGCAAGTAGACTCTATGTTTACCAATTTGAGAACGAAAAAAAAGGGTTTGTTACATAGATGCTAAATTTATATAAATTGATAAAATACCCTTGACTAACTAAGGGGCTATTTTTGTAATTTTTGCTAATATAATATGAGGGACTATATTTGTAATATATATACACACACTAAACCCAACACCGAAGCACCGCTACGTCATGATGAAACAATTTTTCGAGCTAGACCTGTTGGCAAACATTGACAAACGGTTTGTCCAACTCTCGAACCCAAATTCCTTCATACGAAAACCATTTGAAATTCAAACTCTTTTCCATTTTTCCCGCTTTCATGATGTTTATTTTTCCATCAAATTATGATATTAAATTTAAGGCATTCTAAAATAGCATCAACCGTATTAGGTTTTGTGTTTCCATTCTTGTGCAGCATGCATACACACTTGGGACTTTAGGGATCAACTCCATTTTAGACCATGTGTAGTAGCGAGTGAAACAAATGTCTCACCCTTGGGCATGAAGTGACACGTCCGTCTAGTCCCGAAAGGGCATTACGGGGGTTGTAGTTAAAGGAGTGTAGTGGTATAATGCCCTATGACGCCCCAACAATAATTACCCAACTATTATCTTTTTTGAAATAAAACAAATATAAGTTGGAAATTTGTTATTGGTCAAAATTTCAACGATCTGGCTTTTTTTGCCACGGCCAACCAAAAATTTTCGAAAAAAAACGCCCCGGGGACGGTCAATTGGACTTTATGGGGCGTTTTAGGCGAAAAAAACGCTCAAACCACCTCCCACTACAGATGGGCTCATGGTTGAGAAATTTCAAGCACTAATTTGTTTGGTAAATTAAAACCATTAACCAAAAGGGTTACAAGTAGGGCTTGCCATAAACAAAAAATCTTGAAAAAGCCCATTTTAAATGCCCACCCCCCACCCAAACCCCGATCCTCGGGCCCCGGAGGATTAACAAAAATTTTTAAAACAAGTAAATCTTGCAAAGAAAAACTTTTTTAAAAAATGCATTTTAAAACCCCTAGGAAAGAAGAAAATTTCTTGTGGATGGGTTCTTTTTTCTTAAGATCCAAAAAAACCTATTTTGACTTTAAAGGGGAAAATTATAAAAAAATTTTGGGCCCAATTGATGCAAACCCCCAACAGCTCAGACTCCTCTAATCCTTTAGCGGGGACCAAGTTTAACATCCATCTGGCTTGTATTTAATAATGCACCCTTAAATTTTCTTGATCTGTTAGCTTTAAAATAAAGTTTCTCCCCTTTAAAACCAATTTTTCTTGTTAATTTTTTGTCTTTTTATTATTTTTAAAAACAAAAAAGGTTTGGAAAAAATGGGGTGTTGGGGTATGGAACCTAAAGGGATAAGCCCGAAGGATTACCAACCCTGACAAGATTCCCTTCCCCGGCCCTTTTAACCCCGTCTGGGTTTAACTTTGGAAGGGAAAGGAAAAAAACCCCACAACTTTTTATCTGGTTCACTACCCCTTTGTTGTCTAGCGGTCTCGTCTCTAACGACATTCAACATGGTTATAAGTGGATCCCCGCTTGTTTCATCGTTAGAGGCCGTGGACCGAGACTCAAACAAATTTGTATGATTTTTTTCACCATATTTTTTTAAATAATGATCATAAAGTTTGGCCATACACTCATTGAATATTTTTTTTGTTTTTGCTTTTAAAGTTGGATCCTCCTCATGCATATCCAACTTGTCATAAATTTCATCAATTAAAGCTTCAACACCCGGTACGTTTAAAGCTGGATTTAAAGCAGCGGCACATAGAAAAACGGGTGGTAATTCTAAAAAATATTTTTAAAATTTTTGAATCATTGGTCTCGCCATATTCCTTAACATGTCACTAGAATTTTCAAACTTTTTAAAATTAGTTGTTATCAAATACAATTGGTCCACAACTTTAGAACTAGTAGGATAATAAACACCGGAAATCAAAGTCGTTGTAGTTTTAAAAACTTGTAAAAAAGTACTTAGGTTATTAATATTTTCCCAAGCCGTGTCGGGAAAGGGAACGACAAGGTACTCATCACTTAAAGTTGTATGAAAAGATTTTAAAGTGCCCATTTGCTTTATAGCCATTTCAAACATATGACAAGTTGAATTCCAACGAGTCGGTATATCCCAATTCGGTCCAATAATTTTTTGGTTGACATCTTTACAAAGTTTTTTATATTCTTGATATCTTTCTTTTCCACTTTTGAAAACATCTTGGAGCATAGCTCTAAAGGCTATAATAAAATCCGATACAAATTGATCTTTTAAACCGGTTTGCACTACTAAGTTAATAATATGTGCAACACATCGTGTGTGAAAAAAAACACCATCAAGTATTGGTTTGTACTTCAATTTAATTTTTCAATCGCCGTTGTGTTGTTTGAAGCGTTATCAAAGGATATTGAAAAAATTTTATCTTCTAAATCATATTTAATTATTGTGCCATTTATAATTTTATAAATATTTTCTCCCGTATGAGGAGAAGGAAACTCGTCAAACGCAATCGTACGCTTCATCATTTGCCATGTATCGGGATCAACCCAATGAGCGGTGACACATATGTACGATTCCGGTAAACCATGTGGAGCCGACCACACATCACTAGTTAGGTTTACACTAGTTTTTAAATTCTTAAAAAAACAATTAAATCTTTTTTTGCATTTTCCCATAAACTTAAACAAAGACGTTTTAAAGTGCGGCGACTTACATGTTTATAGCGAGGTTGTAGCGTCTCCCGAATAAGATTTGTAAGATCGGGGTCGTCGAAGTGTCCAAACGGCAACGCTTTTTGTATCACCAACTTCGTCATCTGATCGCGAGCTATTTTTGCTCATAACGAAAAATGGTACCATCTTTGGATAGTGGACTTGACCGGATGTCATTTCCTTTAAAACTTTGCAATATTTATTAATATGTTTCGTTAACGTTGAGTTTGATTCCTTGGCTAATAACGATCCACAATGTTTACATTGAGCTTTTTGCGAGCCGTCACTCATCTCGACCAACTCCCAATTGCTCCAAACTTCCTTACTGCGATTATGAGACAATGTTCCAACCACTTACGGAACCGATTGATCTTGAGGAACATTGTTAACGGATTGAGAATTTGCGTTTTTGGAACTCTTTGAGGACATTTGTTGATTAGAATGTGAAAAAGAACAAGAAAGAAATGTAACAAGAAGAATAGATATGAGAAATTGTGTGCTAAACAATAGATTTCAAAAAAATATATATAGAACCGGTTCCAACGGTCAGGAACCGGTTCCAACGGTAACATTTTTAACGGCTATAAACGGTTCCAACGGTAACATTTTTAACGGCTATAACCGGTTCCAACGGTAATATTATAACGGTCAGGAATCGGTTCCACGTAGAAACCAGGTACGGGTAGGAACCGGGTACGGTTAGGAACCGGTTACTACCCGATTCAAATGGTAAAATTGTGGAACCGGGTTGGAACCAACGGGTATTTTGAACCCGGAACCGGTTCTACTTAATGTCGGGTAGGAACTGGAACCGGTTCCAGTTCGGTTCTACCGGTTCGGGTTCAGAACCGGTTTTTATGCCCATCTCTAAAAGCAAGTAGACTCTATGTTTACCAATTTGAGAACGAAAAAAAGGGTTTGTTACATAGATGCTAAATTTATATAAATTGATAAAATACCCTTGACTAACTAAGGGGCTATTTTTGTAATTTTTGCTAATATAATATGAGGGACTATATTTGTAATATATATACACACACTAAACCCAACACCGAAGCACCGCTACGTCATGATGAAACAATTTTTCGAGCTAGACCTGTTGGCAAACATTGACAAACGGTTTGTCCAACTCTCGAACCCAAATTCCTTCATACGAAAACCATTTGAAATTCAAACTCTTTTCCATTTTTCCCGCTTTCATGATGTTTATTTTTCCATCAAATTATGATATTAAATTTAAGGCATTCTAAAATAGCATCAACCGTATTAGGTTTTGTGTTTCCATTCTTGTGCAGCATGCATACACACTTGGGACTTTAGGGATCAACTCCATTTTAGACCATGTGTAGTAGCGAGTGAAACAAATGTCTCACCCTTGGGCATGAAGTGACACGTCCGTCTAGTCCCGAAAGGGCATTACGGGGGTTGTAGTTAAAGGAGTGTAGTGGTATAATGCCCTATGACGCCCCAACAATAATTACCCAACTATTATCTTTTTTTGAAATAAAACAAATATAAGTTGGAAATTTGTTATTGGTCAAAATTTCAACGATCTGGCTTTTTTTGCCACGGCCAACCAAAAATTTTCGAAAAAACGCCCCGGGGACGGTCAATTGGACTTTATGGGGCGTTTTAGGCGAAAAAAACGCTCAAACCACCTCCCACTACGGATGGTCTCATGGATGAGAAATTTCAAGCACTAATTTGATTGGTCAATATAACCATTAATCACAAGTTACAAGTAGGGCTTGTCCATCAACTAAAAATCTTGCAAGCCCACTTAAATGCCCACCGACCCGACCCGACCCGATCCATCAGGGCCCGGATGGATTAATCTAAAACCTAAACAAGTAAATCTTGCAAAGAAACTGTTTTCAAACTAGCATCTAAAACCTATGCAAGAAGCAAATTCTTGCTGGATGGGTTCATTTTCTTAAGATCCAAATCAACCTCAGTTGACTTTAATGGCGAATTATACGAAATTTGACCAATTGATGCTAAAGCCAACAGCTCAGACTCCTCTAATCCTTTAGCTGGACCAAGATTACATCCATCTGGCTTGTACTTTAATAATGCATCCTTGAATTTCTTGATCTGTTAGCATAAAATCAAGATTCTCCCCATTAACCAATTATTCTTGTTAACTTTTGTCATTATTATATTAAAACAAAAAAGGTTTGGATAAATAGGGTGTTCGGGTATGGAACCAGTCAATGGATAAGCCCGACAGGATTACCAATCTGACAAGATTACCTATACCTGGCCCATTAACCGTCTCGGTTAACATGGAATGGATGGATCAACCCACAACTTTTTATCTGTCTTTTTTTATAATAAATTATAAATATATCCCATATGAGAATTAAAAAAAACCTACTATTTGTACCAATAATCTTATTCTTTTCAATTAATAAATTCAAAAGCTTGTATACATTACAACTAATGTTTGCCCAATTGATCATTTGATCCATTCAACCTTGAAAATCTTTTTTTTTGGGACATTTAAGTTAATGTAGCTCAAGTCTAAGCCTTTCAACATTAAATTCAAAATTAAAATGAAAAAAAAAACTTACAGTTGCAATAGTGCAGCTAAAGCTGCAAATCTTGCCCTCATGACCTTTGTAGAATCTAAAAAATGGCAGAACATGAATATGGAGAGATTGACACATGGGTTTGAGTTCTTCATAGTTCACTTGAAGGAAAATTGCTTTAGGGTTTGACTCAGCTAGTTGACAGATCTGATAATAAACCCAAAAATAAATAAATAAATTAAAAAAATAATCACTAAAATCTTAAGAAAAAAAAAAGGGGATTTTAAAAGTTCATACCTTGGGATGTAGAGCTTTACAACCACCACAACCAGGTGAATAAAAGTCCACAATGACCAATCTATCCCCTGAATTTGATAATGTATCCACAAACTCTTGGGCTGAATTGATCTCAATCATGTTGGGCTTTAATGTCTTTTCCCACCATCTCATTGATTTACTAATACATATTGAAGCATGTGCCTGTATAGTCACGAAAATAGAAATCAAAATGATGTTTAAACATTAAACAAACCCCATTTTACAAAAGAAAAAAAATGATAACATTGAACATACAAGAACAGGGGTTTTGGCATTCCAAGAACTTGAACTTAAACCCTTGTGATCTGAAAAAAGCTGTGATCTTTGGGTCAAATCAATGGGGAAAACTGAAGAAGAAAGAGACCCATTTGGGTTTATTAAAGTTTCTTTAAAAAAAGTCAGATAACCAGGCAAAATAATGGAGTTTAATGAAGAAGCCATTGGAGAGATGTTAAAGATTAAAGATTGAAAAATGCGGCAAGAACCCCTTTTTTAGTTACTATGATATGAAGCAAGACAAAAGACCAATTGAGGTTTTATGTAATCCAGATCACGAGAATCCAAGTAGCATAACTTGGAGCAAGAAGAGATCAAGAAAACCCACAAAAGGATGTATCGTTTTGATGAGAGAGAAGTGTGGATGAAGAAGGTTTGGGAAAAGGAAAAGTAACAGGTTGGTTTTATGTGGGGTTTCAGTTTCATTAAACTCAACTTTATCCACTCACAAAATAGTTGTGAACCTATGTGTGAATTTATTTTCTTTATACAAAAAAGTAAAAACTAATAATATAATTATAGAAAAATTATCAAATATAAATACGTTTATCATACAAAACATATGAAAGACGTGAAAAAGTAAAATATGGCGGTGGAATTTTCGTAATTATTCTATCAGTAGAGTAATTATAATACATTTGTAGAGTAATTTTTGAATTTTATGTTGTATGATAAACTTGTAGAGTAATTTTAAATTTTATGTTGTATGATAAACTTGTAGAGTAAATGTGTCTATTCTATTTTTTGATGAACCGGTAGAATAATTATGATACACTTGTAAAATAATTTTGAATCGTATGTTGTTTGATAAACTTGTAAAGTAATTGTGTATGTTATGTTATTTTGATGAATTAGTATAGTAATTGAATTAATATGATAATCCTAAGTGATTCACGTTAAATTTGAAACACCCTAAACGCATATTGATCCAAAACGACACAGCAGAAATACTGACTCGAAAATTCTTTCCAATTTTTGTCTATATAACCTACTTAAAGGTTCCTTTAGTAAAAATGTTGGACACTTTCCTGAAATGATTTACAACATTTATTCTTAATTAAAGGTAACACATGGATACAAAACATGAGACTACTCTTCCCGTACAATCCTTGCTCTTTGACTCGATCTTCAACCTTTTAGATTCCATAGTTATGTTAACTCGGTGCAACCTGCAATCACTACATACATTCACATTATCAATATCCGATGACAATATACATAGTATTAAACGTTCATAATTAAATGAATCACTCCCTATTTTTCTATTCATGAAATCCTTTCGATTATCGTTCCATATATGATCTTGTATTCCAATCGTCAATCTTCAAAGATCAACATAAGTAAACCTGTATTTTCCATTCATTCTCCGAGCAATAATTAGTAACATTAATACTCATACGTATTGAAGCAGTGTATACATACATACAGGCCCTTATTTACCCATAAAATTATACTAACATGTAATTTAGCCACACACACACACATACATGCTTACTGTAACATTTGTGTAAAAGGGGTATCAAAAACCCGCTCTGTTTGAAAATTTTAGAATTTATTAAAAGTTTCGTTACGCATTTTTATATAAAATGTAATTTTCATGATTAATAAATAAATCAGATAATTAATTGATTAAATAAAAGAATAAGAAATAAAACCAATAATTAAGATTTTCAAAATATTAAAAAAAAAAAGAAACAGGGGTGACCGGGAGTCGAACCCGGGTCTCCCGTCTAAATACACACACCAAACACCACTGCACCAAACGCACACTTGTGCTATATCAAAACCACTAAAGTCTTATATTAAAAAAAACCCGCTTGAACCTGCAAATTCGAAATCATCAAGACAGTAACCGCCAGCAGATTCAATGGGAAATCATCAAACCTCCATTTCGAATTTGTCAATTATAACCGAAATCGGAGTCATTGGAATTAAATCGAATTGCAATCATTGCCGCGATTGAAACTGAAAAATCATTGTCGGTCATGACACTATAAATACCAACCAATTGCTTCTCAGTCAGAACACACACACTCACTCGCTCATCACTCGTTTTTCCCTCGGAAGTTTCTGTTAAATTTGGTCATCAGATTTGTTCTGAGCCGTCGGAATTAGTCACCGGAGGCATCAAGATTTTCGTATTTTTCCAATTGGTAAGCGACCTTAAAACCTTTTCTATGTTATTGAACAATTCTTTCAAATAACCAGAACTGATACAAATTCATATAAGTCGAAGTTCAGTTCTGGGTCATGTTCTAGGAAGAAGACGAAGTCAAGTCGTGTTTATAATTAATTAAAAACGGGTATTTAACCGGGTTAGACACACAGTCCAGCGGTGGACTGTGTGCAATTACAAAGCACACGTCCCGGATTCGAGTCGCACATGTTTCCGATTTTCTGAAATAAAACCAACACTTTTTAAACTTATTCAGATCAACTCATAACATGTATATAAAATTAATATAAATCAGTGTTTATTGCGGGTTAGACACACAGCCCAACTGGTTGGGCTGTGTGCACACGAACCGTAGGTCCCGAGTTCGATTCCTGCTTCTGTAACCGGTTTTGGCAATTATTAAAGCTTTTTAAATAAAAACAAAATATGAATTAATCTAATTTGTATATATATATAATTAAAAACGAGATTATTTCGGGTTAGACACGTAGCTCAGTTGGTAGAGCTGCGTGCACGTATACGGGAGGTCACGAGTTCGAACCTCACACGCTGCCTACAATTAAACCGGTTGAACTGGCCGTTGACCAGTCAACCCTAGGAAAAAGGGTAATTTTTTAATTAAAAATCCTTTTTATTTTCTTTGAAAATTAGTTAAAAATACCTCAAAATAAGGTTTTAAAGCCTAAAAATTTACATTAATTCACAAAAATAAATCTAAAAATCTCACTAAGAGCACTAATTAAAAATATTAATTTCAAATGAAATTTATTTATTTATCGAATTATTACGTTATTATTTAGGTTAGTTTTCCCTCGTCGGTTGAATATAAATTCGTGCGCATTCATCATTATCAAGGAACGCACCCACTGTGAGTGAATTCTTACAAATTCCCCTTTTTATTCATGTTTTGGGGTGTATCATGTGTCACTTTAATTACTTCGTTTATTCAAACTTGTGCTATTACCATTATATGATCTAAACTTGTGATGTAAATATTGTTTGTTGTGATGCGTGTTTACATTTTGTCAAGTTGCGTGCAAATCATTCATTAGGCCCATCAGTTCCTCGTGGGAGACGAGTTGAACATCGCGTGCCTCATTAGATCGGCTCCGTTTGATTGAGCCTTGATCTCATTGTTCATCATTTGGTGTGTGCTTGTGCATTAATTGATATTATGTGTATTGTGTTTAAATTTACATTTACGTTTACTCATATGTGGTTATGCACCTTTTTATAACCAATATAATAAATTCGTTCAAATGTTTTCATAAGATTCACTCGCCAACTTTTGTTGACCCAAAACCCTATTTTTACACATGATACAGGTGGACAGGTTGAAGCAAGGAACACATAGGAAATTGCCTTAGAAGAAAAATAATGAAGTCATAAAAATGTATTTGAACATGTTGTACTTATATGTTTATTGTAATTTTCTTCTTTAAAAAAAGAAATAATAAATATGAAACTTTATAGTAAATGTCATGAGCTTTGATGAAAACCCAATCATGCCCCGACTACCATTTCCGCTGCGGGTCAGGGTGTGACACTTACATACTTATTCATACAGGTAATCACTAATACAATTCAATAAGTTCACATAACTCCCTATTGGTTATTTTCATCGTTCGGGTTTCATTTGGGGTTACGGAACAGATTCTAGGAGATATGGAACTCACAACACAAATAACCAACAAAAACAACATATCAAATTTGTGGGAGGCGTCAGCGACGCCCTCCTATAGCGTCGGCGAGACCATCTAAATTATTGCGTCGGAACTAATGTTGCGTAGACAGTGGGTTAGTGCGTCGGAGAATGGGGTAGCGTCGGCGACGACTAAGGTGACCATCGGCGACGCCCCTTCTGTGTTGCCGACGCTGTTTTTCCTTACTCAAGCTTACACAGCCCGTTTCCAACTCCCTTTCTAACCCGAACTAATTCGTCATGTCCCGTATCATCCCATAACAGTCCATAAGCTTCCCGTATCCTTTAAACACTTAACCCATGTCTCTTTAAACGAATCCATACCTCTAACATACTTTCATGATTCTTTTGACCCGTTCGACTATTCTGAGTTATTTCCAACATAACTACTATTTACAGCTCATTATAGCCATATTTTCTTTAATTCTGTAATTAGTTAAACATTCTTATATGGTTCCATCCCATAACATCCAAACCCACACCCGACACATACTTCTACATTTTGACTCGTTTACTTCCATTATGATTTTCCAACATAATTGACATCTTATAACTTATCACAACAATATATATATGTACTTTGATTCCTACCCTTATCCGTAATTTCTTACACAACCCCATGTATCCAACATAACAATATTCAATTACAAGAGAATAAGTGATTTCGGAAATCACTTACCTTAGGCGTCCATGTTCATGCTCGTCTTCTTGCCTTCCTTCGACTCATTAGTCTCCCGTGCTTGAGTCATTGCTAAAGTAAATTCCTATTCTTTCATGCCATCATTTTTATAACTTGTTAGTATGCATGTTTATTCATATCGATAATTATTCCAAATTCTTAATTGCAATACTTTCATTAGTCAATAATTTACTAACATGCATATGGCACGAAACGATAATCACATTGCTCCACGTTAGTGCAGTTTAACTCCTATTTATACATAGCACATCATTTGCCCAATGCATATCACATGATTACCTTAAATTTTACATTTACGGCAAAAAGTCTAACCATGTCGACTATGCGCATTTTGACTTTCAGAAGTCAACTGCTTATCACATGAACTTTCAACTTAATCTTTAACATCCTTCTTATTATAGTTGGTTAAACTAAAAACGTTATAATCATTTTGTACTCATGTATTGACGTACATGCGAACACATAATCATCTAGTTACACAAATACCCAATTCGATCAAGTTAGTATTTTCATAACTTCCCAACTAATATTCTACTGTATATTTAGCTAACTCGACATCATTCCAACATTACCCCTTTCAAGGATCTCATAGGCTTCACCTTTACTTACAACTCACTACTAAAAATCAAATAATCCACAAGGTGTGTGTTACATCAATCAAGCATATAGCACATTCTTATAACATACTTCTTCTTAATCACGATTTAATTTCACTTGCACATAGATTTCATTAAGAGTATATTCCTCATGGTAATTTATTATTAATGCATCACATTCACCTTCTATACATATTTGTTCTTTGTTTACATTAGTTCTCTTCTAACAATCTCACATATGCATTTCATCAAACACTTGGTGTGCGTACACCATTTAATGCAAAATGTACAACTAACATATGCATGATCTTCCAACATTCATACATAATTCATCAAATACAACTTGAACCAACTAAAGTACATATTATATTCATTCTATTTAACAATAATCCATCACATACAACATACACATCAATGATTTAAGCAAGTAGTTGACATTGGTGAACACCTATGTCATTATCTTCTCCACTAGAAGTGGGTTTTACTTCTAGTCATCAATTTACTCAAAATCCTTCATAATCTATGTTTTATATGGTAATTCTAACACACATACATAATCAATTTCGTGGATCAAACATAAACTCACTTCATACAAGATTATGAAATCTAGAACTACAACTTACCACATGTCTTACATTCTTAGATGATTAGGAATCTTCAACCATACAAGTGTTTTGGCTCAATTCCATCATAAGCTTTCTGGATTCTGGGTGATTGGAAGAACTCTCTTCTTCTTCTCCATGTGTGTGTGTCGACACACATATATACACACACTAAAAACACTGAACTTTCTAGTTTATATGAATTTTAGACTCAATTTCTCACTTTAGTCCCTCAAGTTTACTACTTGCTAATAATTTTTTCAACTTTCATTTCTTTCTATTTAACACATATTCTAACTAGGTTAATTAAACTAGTTAGACCACTTCATGTGATATACAAGAAACTTACTAGTAACCAAACATTCGGGTTTTGGGGCGTTGCAAAATTGTCCTAAACCCTGCCTTCCAAAAAAGGTTCACGTTAAATTATTCCAAACTCCAATCATGTTTTAGTTAGACCATACGTAATATGTGTAAATAAGGGTGTGAAAGGGTGCCATCTTAGCTTTTTGAGCGTGGCACACCACCCCCGAGGGCGTGGGGTGGTTGTGATGATGGAAGGTGTGGCCACAACGATCAGATTTGGTTATAGGCTTTTGATAAAGTGCTCCCCTATTCATGTTCTCCTCCAATTAGAAATTAAGAAATATACTTATGTATTTAGAAAACGGATAACTATTACAAAATGACCCACATTCACATGAGCACTACACCCTTCCATCCATAATGTGGTTTCCGCATGTTCTTATGTGGCATTGGGATTGTCAGCAATGTCTCTTAAGAGGCAATATTTTTATTTCACATTCATATAATCATATGTCTACTATGGATGTTCTTGTAACCAAATCGTCTACACACTGAAGAATTTGACTTCCACTGAGAAGTCAGCCTTGTCGATTGCAAGTTTGCAACCAAGCCTTTGGCTGTCTGTTATACATTTTTTTTGCATATCAAATACAAATATATGCCCTTACAACTTGAGATATATGAACATCTCTTAACTATAATGCCATGAGATACACAAATTTGAAGTTTTTCATGAAAATATTTACACTTGAACAATGAAACTCTTAACTTCTATAATATCCCCGATATACAAGTAAATAAGTATGTATATCGACATTCAACTTCAATTAAATAAAATGATATGCACTTTAACAGTTGTGAGACTTAGAACTCACATGAAAAAGTTATCTTTCGTATAAAAAAGTAGCATGCTCATACAGGGGTGGAACTAATGTATTAGTAGGGGTAGCACAGGTTATGACTCGTATCATAAACAAATATGAGTATACCCTTGACAAAAAAAATAGAATACCCGGGCGCAGCTTAGTGGCACGTGGTGGCCGGTGATCACGCGTGGAACACCGCCACCACCCGTGGCCACAACTCGTGGAGGAGAAAACGCGTTATGTTGATCATGCGTGAAGATGTACCCGTTTGAAAAGGACCTACGCAAGATATGACTGTTTGGGACCGTTTGGCATTTTAAACTTTTAAAAAAAAACTTAAACACTATATATAACTCATCCAATTTAACTTTGTAAACCTACAAAAAAATACCATCCTTACACTCACATTCTTTAACCGAAAAAATGGAAGGTGCAAGCAAACGCGGTTCGGGTTCGAAGAAAAAACACACACGACTAAAGGTTCGAGCTAATCTTGGCGACAGTGGCGGCTTTGATGGTGTACGGGGAGGACCTCCGCACAAGGCTCGTGATTTCGTGGGGCACGCGATTATAAAAAGAATTCCGATATATATATATGTTATTCTTTTTAAATAGTAAACATATACCAATTCTAATATAAGCTCATTTACAAATCATTTTTTATGGTTTAAAATTTAGCCCACTTGGCATTAGGTTTATTGAGCTCAATACTAATTTGATTTTTTAAAATAATAATAAAACATTACGGAAGAGCACATTTTTCAAGCTTGAACAGGGTACGTGAATTCTCAGAGACGCCTCTGCTTGGCGAGTCCGCGAGATTTCAAAACGAACCGTTTCAAACCCAACCGTTTCCCAACCAACCCTTTCCTCACCAACCCTTTCAACACGAACCGTTTCATACCCAACCGTATCAAAACCAACCTTTTATTCCACCGTATCAAACCTAACCATTTCAACCAAAGTTTTTAATCAAATGTCTCTCGACCCACTTGAAGATAACAATCTCAACCACCAATTCGCCCGTGCATATCGCGAACCACAATAACAAGATGATGACGATGAAGATAGTGAACCAGTTCAAGAAGAAGAAGAAGACGATGTAGAAGTTGATATCATCCCAATAGCCGGTTGTCAGAGAGCTTGGACGAGTGCCGAGGAGCTCACCTTGGTCAAGGCATACTTGCACACCTCCGAAAAAAAAGCCATTCAAATGAACAAAGAAGAGACTTGTTTTGGCGTCGAGTTATTGCACATTTTTCCAAACTTCCCGGTTCGACCTAACACAACATGGATCAAATGACGTCAAAGTGGGGAGATTTGAACTGAAAAATGAGTAAATTTAACGCTTCCTTCATTCAATTGGTAATTTTTTTTAATGTTATTACTTTATTTTTTTATCTTGTTTATAAAATATTTTTTATCTTGTTTATAAAATATTTTTTACCTTGTCATATAATCTATTTTATTTTGTTTACAAAATATTTTTGTAGATCCGAAATCGACAAAGCGGAGCAAGCGAGGCGACTATCATAAAAAACGCCCTAAAAGAGTATTCCCGGACATAAAAATGTAAATCTTTTCCACACATGGCGTCATGGAAGGTTGCGAGACATCACCCAAAGTGGGAGCCGGTTGACTTGGTCAACATGCATGGGCCGACGGCTCCAAAAAAAAGAGCAGGTTCAAAAAGATCAAAAACTTTCGAGTCCGGAACTACACTACTTCGAACGATGGCATATCAAGCAGCATGCCCGAAATGAATCTGAACGACCTACCCGATGACGAACCCGAACAAGATGATACACCCATAAGGCCGCTTCGCAAGAAAAGTAGTGAATCGTCATCAAGAGGAAAGGAAGCGGTGGCGGACTCCATCACCGAATTCAAAGCGGCTAGATTGGTGGAAATGGCCAAATCCAAAGAAAGAAAAAAAAAACTTGCGGTTTCAAAACTTAAACGTGACGAGACGTATATTACACACTTAACCTAAAACAAAAAAAAATAATGATTTAAACGTCATTTTACAACTGCACGACACTCTTATCGAACCGTTTAAGTCGATCCTACTTCGACGCAAATACGAAATATGTGAAAAGTGGGGTTGGGAGATGTCGTAGAGTTTTTTGTTTTTTTACTTTGTAATTGTTTAGTTTTTTTTAGTTTGTAATTTAGGTTTTTTTTAATGTATTATTTATTAAAATGAAATTGTTGTTGTTAATTTATTATTTAAATTTTTTTTTTAAAAATCACTAATGATGGGCACCCCCACTAAATTTCATCACTAGTGATGGAATGATGCTCGATGAGGTGGCGCTTGATAATTGGGTGTGGTGAGTGATGGATAGTGGAGCACCCTCCCCCCCCCCCCCCTTTAAAATCCCAATTTTTCATAAGCCCCAACCTTTTACAACCCAAAACTTGTAGAATAATTCAACACAAATGATAATTAAGCCCAAAAGAATAAAATAATCCCTTGAATATGGGCGGCAATTGTTACGTGGAAACCAAACGTCGAACGTCAACATCGAACAGTTTCACAAAAGCGCTGAATCACTGAACTGATCGTCCCTGAAAGGCTGAAGTCCCCGCTGAAAATCGAAACCAAACGTTGAAAAGCAATTGTTTGAGTTTTCTTGTGATCTTATGCTTTGAGTTCTTGTTTTGTTTTATAGTTTATGTAGAATCTGTTGTGTATTGTGTATATTTGGTAGGTTTTAAGAAGTTAAAATTTACAATGCTATGGTTTGTACGGTCGAAAAAGATACTTTTGATAAAGTAAAGGACGACGATGTGATGGAACAATTTCAAGCTATAAAAATAAGAAGAAGATAAATCTATTAGATATTTGTTTTTATTTTATTTATTATCCTTTTTTATTCTTGTATAATTGCACAGTGAAAAGAAAATCAGGATGGGCTAGCTCCGTCACTGTGCTCGTACCAATGAAATAAGTACTTTAATTTCTTCTAATTAATTTATAGATAACTCTCCTACTGAATACTATTTAGTTTAATAAATGGGAGACATTTGTCATCATACTAGGCCATGTCTTATAGATAATTATTATTTTTGTTTAATCTCTTCTAATTAATTTATAGATAACCCTCCTACTAAATATTATTTAGTTTAATATCTTATTGATAATTGTTATTTAGTTTAATCTCTTCAAATTAATTATAGATAACTCTACTACTAATATTATTTTGTCTAAACTCTTCTACTTAACTATAGATAATTATTATTTAGTTTAAATTTAATATACACTTCTCATTTATAATATTATTTATTTGAATTAATTATTACTTTATATTTATCTATTTACTTTAAATTCAAACTTAATTATCTAATTTGATATTAACTATATATTTGAAGTTTTGTTTAATTTGGTATCAATAGATTTTATGAAACTTCAAATAAAATTAACTAATATTATTTATCATTTATACATTTACAGACTTTTAAATAAAGGGTTAAATTTATTGAAACTTCGTTAACAAATTTTGCTACGACAGAATAATCTATTTATATCAATCTAAATCTATATCTATACTATACTATATAATAAAACATTAATGTGTGACACCTGTCATTCATTTATGCATTTATTTTATGATTTTCTCTCCTCACTTCCAAACTTATCTTAATTAATGATTAATTTTATCCTACTTTAAATTTCAAATACCATTCTTCTATTTTTCTAATAAAATATAACCTAAAATTTAAATTGTTAATTTAATAAATTTTAAATAAATCAAATTACTTATCACGAAAAACAAACTTTGTATTAGCATATTATATGTATTTATTTTCATTACTAAAAAAATATTATATCAATTTTATTACATAATTTATAAATCAATTTGTCGAAAGTAGTACCAACATTTTATCAATCAAATGGCTGCTGATTTGCTTCTTGAATAACGTATCTTCTTTTCAAGAACCATCTTCACAATCACCCTATCCATCACGCATCGAGTATTAACCATTAGTATATTGAAAGATATGACTTTTTTTTATTATTTGGTATATAAATTAGATTTATCACGTGGTTTTTTAAAGATATACCTTTTTTATTATTTACTATATAAAATTACATTATTCAACCCGTGCAATACATGAGCTTTTTAAGATATAACTTTTTATTATTTGATATATAAAATTAGATTTATTCATTTTGTCTGGTACACAGGTTTTTTTAAGGATGTAAATTTTTTTATTATTTAGTATAGAAAATTACATTTATTCAACCCGTGTAATACACACGTATTTTTAAAGATGTAACCTTTTTATTAGTTGATATATAAAATTACATTTATTCAACTCATGTAATAAATTAGGTTTTTTAAAAGATGTATTATTTTATTATTTCATAAATAATATTAAACATTTATTAACCGTGTAATACACGTGGTTTTAAAGATATAAATTTTTTATTGGTATATTAAGTTACATTTATATAACTCGTACAATATAGTTCTTATAGATATAAATTTTTATTATTTAATATATACAGTTACATTTGTTCAACCTTTACAATAAATGAGGTTTTTAAATATATATTGTTTTATTATTTAGTATATAAAATTTATTTATTCAACCGTATAATACACAGGGTTATAGCTCAGTAAACAAATATAATTGAAATAGTATTTTTTCTCTTTTTAGAGAACAAATTAATAATCTCTTTTTAAAGAAACAAATTAATAATCTGGTTAATAATCCCTACTATTTTAATCTATTAATATTATTACTTTATATGAATTCCATATGAACAATTATTGGCTTAAAAAATGGGAATGGATGAGTTTGCTGAGTCGATCTAACGTGTCCTCTATTATTAAAATTACCGACACGTTCCCTTTCAAATTATTACTCTCTTTTTTATATATCACATGTATATTCAGGCACACAAATATTATATTTATAAGAACACCCTAATCAGGGTGTGAATTTTTGACATGACCTGAAAACCTAATACGAACCTAACATGAAATTTACAGGCTTGGGGTTGATTTAAAAGGGTTCGGGTCCGTTTTAGGTTGAACCCCGAACCCATTTAGGTTAACAGGTCGGGCTCAAGTCAACCTGGTCCGGTTGACAGGTTGACACGTTTAACACATTTATACTATATTATAATTTTTTACAATATATTGTATGTTATAAATTAAATGGTGTGTGTATTTTACACCATGATTTAATTTAAAAAGAGAATTAACATAGATTTTATTATTTAAATATGATATATTATTATATACATTTGTGTTTTTAAGTAAATTTTAATATATTAATTTTAGAAAAAAGTTTTTAAAAAATTCGGGTTGAACGGGTCGTGTTCGCATCAACCCACGAAACTTCGAGTCGTGTTCGGGTTTATATGTATGATACAATTTTCGGGTTCGCGTTCGTGTAAAATTTTCGGGTTCGGATCAAGTTGAACCCAATATCTTAAATCCACTTATTCTTGTATTCAATCTGTCACAACAAATATTTTATAAATTTATGTAAAGCATTTGTTTTTCTTTCCATCACCGTAGTATCACCATTTTTATATTTTATTTTTAACTAGAACTAGTACCCGTCACAATACATCGGGATAAGTCACAAACAAGGACAATTTGTAAAAACAACATATTCAAAGTCTAATTGTTATTAAAAAAGTACAATAAAATACCATGTGTTTAAATACAAAGTGCTATTATAAACACTTTTACAAAGATACTATGTCAAAAAAATTGTCATACACTGCACAACGAAATCAAGGAGCCTAACCTATGCTAATGCATCTAGGGCACATAGTTGGTTATTACCGTCTTCGATAAGCGGTCTGTTCTCCAACTGATCTACCTGATCGTTTCAAACCCCAACCTTCATTTGGCAACATGTCTCCTTTTTGGACCCCCAACCTTCCTTTTCCTTTCAAAAAGACCACAGGATCATTTTGGTTCAGCCTTAAGGTTCTGCCCTTTTGACCCCGCCTGGCTAAATCTGAGGCCAACATCATAGCCACACATTGAACTCCATAAAAAACATAGACAAAACACGATTAAAAGGTGGAAATCCTACCACTGTAACCGACCAAAAAATTGCAACATGGTATAAGAAAACAATAAATCGTTAAGTGTATTTAAATACAGACAACCTATGATGCAAAATGAAATAAACAAACATTGAAACATCAAATAGTTGAAACAAAGAATGAAGACCACTTCCACACATGCATAACACAACAATTTCAGGTTGTATGCATAAACAACCATATCAAATTGTTCAAAGCACCAAATTATTAAAAATGATACAACTATCACACATTACACAATCACACCACTAGGTTGTATGCCCTGTCAAGAATCAACATGGCTTCATACCTAACAACGGCAATGTGAAAGGCAAATAAAGCATGTGACATTGGTCAACAATGCACCAAATATTCACAAACTTAAATAACAAAGCTCAAAGGTGTAGGATGATGGCATCATACAATACCAAGCCAAATCCTCACCAACATCACAACTTTGGCTTTTGGAAGAAGGATTTCTTTAACCACTTAGCCGAACCGAGCCAAATCCTCACCAGCATCACAACTTGTACATGTGATGCATCAAAGGAATTCAATAATTTTAATCATATATCATAATTATGCAATTCTTGATAGGTTTGGATCCTGTATATCAACATGTAAGAACTACTTAGTTAACCAAAGATGTTCTTCCTTATGTAAAAGAAGCTTTTATTGTTGTGTCTAGGGAAGAGTCATATAGAAATGCTAGTAAAATTAATAAGAAAACTCAAACAATTGGTTTTGCATCAAAAAATTAAACAGAATGTAGTATTAAAGGTTTAAAAAATGATCCATTGTAATAAAACAGGACATATTATTGAAAAAATCTTTGAGATTATAGGATATCCACATTGGATGAAGAATAAAAGAAATCGGAATAAAAGAATATGGTCTAGTAACAATTGCGTGTTAGTGATTCTTCTGTGCCTGTTACATCTTTGATAACTAATCAGTTATCTAGGTTGTTGAATTTGTTAAATGATAGGTCAAAAGAGTCCACATAGAGCTACAATGTAACAGGTAGTTTGTTTTGTTCAAATGTATTTGTTAAACCCTTATTCTGTTTTAATTATGGTTTTGGTAATGGAAATGGGACTGGTTGGTTAATAGACTCAGGTGCAAATTAGCATGGGGTTAAGAGTATAACTGAACTAACTGATTCCATTGATACTTCTGAGTTTAACATTCAAGTAAAACATCCTAATAGAACAAATGCTCATGTGACTAAAATTGGAAGTTTAAAACTTACAAATGGTGTTATTTTGCAAGATGTATTTGTCATTCCTGAGTACAATGTAAATCTTGTCTTTGTTCATGAATTGGCTAAGGATAATAAAAGTTTCTGTTATCTTTGATGAAAATAAATGTATTATGCAGGACTTATCAACAAAGAAAGTCCTGGTGACTGGTAAACAAATTGATGGTCTGTATATGTTTAGTCCTGTTAGTGCTTCTAATTCGGTGTGTTATAGTAGTATGACTCTATAAATCTTGTGGTATAATAAATTAGGTCACCCGGCTGATCAAGTTGTTGAACATCTTAAAAATAAGATTGGAATAGTATCAATTAAATATCAACATCCAGTTGAAATATGTCATAGAGTTAAACAACATAGGGAACAATTCCCTCTTAGTGAACATAAGTCCACAAATTAGGTGAACTTGTTCATCTAGATATATAGGGGCTATACAGAGTCACTGGTTGGGATGGTCATAGATACTTTCTCAAAATTGTTGATGACTATTCTAGAGTTGTATGGATCTATTTGATGAAACATAAATCTGATGTATTTGAAAACATTAAAGAATATGTTAATATACTTCACACTTAGTTTAGAAAAAGTGTAAAATGTTTTAGAAGTGATAATGGTATGATATTTGTTAACAATCAAATGAAAAACTTTTGTAAAAATAAGGGCATTGTTCATCAAACATCATGTGTCCATACTCCTCAACTGAATGGTATTGTTGAGAGAAAGCATAGATTTCTGTTAAATATTGTTAGGGCTTTCTTATTTCAAAGAAATTTGCTTGTTAAGTTTTGGACTAAATGTGTTTTAGTTGCTTCTTATCTTATAAACAGGACTCTTACTGCTGTGTTGAATGGGAAAACACCTTACGAGTTACTTTATGGTTTTGAACCCTTTCTAGATCACTTGAGGGTGTTTGGGTGCCTGTGCTAGGGCTGAAATATTAGTGATAGGGCTGAAATGTGTGTTTTTTGGATTCAAATGAAAGAAAGGTTACAAGTTATACAGTTTAGACAGTAAGAAAATTTTATACTCAAGAGATATAAGATTTTATGAATCTTTCATTCCCTTTAAAGAAAAAGAATCATTTTTTATACATATGATTCAAATCATGATAAAAGTGTAAATTTTTAATTTTTTTATCTTTATAAGAGTAGGGACTTCCAACATACTTCAAAAGTGGAGGATCCCAATAATGAAGAAATGGATCAAGGTGAGTTAAAAGTAGAAACACATGAGATTCAACAATCAAAGCCTATAAATCCCACTATTTATATGGCTGATACTTAGCAATCTAGTGATAAGAATCTACGTTCAGGTAGGGTTGAACATGTGACTACTACTTATGAAAACCAATTAAACTCTAAGGGTGACACTTATGGTATGAATTAGTCTGTTCTTATAAGATCATTTTGGAAAACTTATATTTCCTAAAAATATAGATGATTATGTTATAAAAGGAAATGTTAAATATGGGATGGAGAAAGTTGTTAATTACTCTAAACTATCAACTAAAACATGTGTTTTGTGTCTGTGTTAAACAAGAGTGTTGAGCCGAATTATAAGCAGGCTGTTAGTAATCCAAAATGGATCACTGCTATGAATAATGAGATAGAAGCTCTACATAGGAACAACACTTGGGAATTAGTTAATTTACCTAAGGGTAGAAGTGTTGTTGGATTTAAATGGGTATATAAAATTAAATATAGATTAAATTGTGAAATTGAAAGATATAAGGCTAGATTAGTTGCTAATGGTTAGAGTCAAAATGAGGGAATTGACTTTGAAGAGACATTTGCTCCTGTTGTTAAAATGGTAACTGTTAAATGTGTCTTATCTCTTGTTGTTCAAAATAATTGGTCTCTATTCCAATTAGACGTTAATAATTCTTTCTTATATGGTGATCTTATGAAGATGTATATATGAAGTTATCTGAAGGTTGCTATTCTGACACTGAACCTAGAGTGTGTAAACTTAAAAAATGATTGTATGGACTTAAACAAGCTCCAAGAATGTGGAATGAGAAGCTTGTTAAAATATTACTTGAGTATGGTTTCAAACAAAGTATGTGTGATTATTATTTATTTGTAAGGAATAAAGATGGTGTGTTTGTTGCATTACTTGTATATGTTGATGATATTGTTGTAACAGGAAATAATGTTACGGAAATTGAAATTGTTTAATTAGTATTAAAAGATAAGTTTCTTATTAAAGATTTAGGGAAACTTCAATAATTTTTTTTTCTGGAGTTGAAGTGTTAAGTTGTGATGAAGGGATTTGTTTGTACCATAGAAAGTATTGTATGTAATTATTAAGTGAGTTTGGTATGTCTTCCTGTAAGCCAGTGAACACACCTATTGAAGCAAATCATATAATTACCAATATGTGCAAAGTCAAAAATAAAGGTATAAGTAATTTGACGTTTTATCAAAAATTTGTTGGGAAACTTATATACTTGTCACACACTAGACCTGATATTGCAGATGCTGTACATTTTCCTAAGTAACTTCATGCATAGTCCAACTATTGGAAATTTGAATGTGGCTTTTAGACTATTGAGATATCTAAAACAGCCTCCGATTAAAGGAATTTTGTTTAGTAAAACTAATGTTTTGAATTAAAGGGTTATGCTGATTCTGACTAGGGGAAATGTGTTCCGTCTAGAAAAAGTGTTACAGGATTTTGCATAGTTTTAGGTAATTCTTTAGTGTCTTGGAAAAGTAAAAAAAATAGTCAACCATCTCTTGGTCATCTGTAGAGGATGAGACTAGGTCTCTTTGTGTAGCTGGTTGTGAGTTGATCTGGTTGATAAATTTACTAAGTGGATTAAGTGTTCATGTTAAGTTACATGTTAAAATGTTTTGTGATACTTGTTT
The DNA here is from genome assembly GCA_947069175.1 of Scalesia atractyloides. NCBI lineage: Eukaryota > Viridiplantae > Streptophyta > Magnoliopsida > Asterales > Asteraceae > Scalesia > Scalesia atractyloides. Next base: position 11,746,350 of record CAMTDV010000029.1, read on the forward strand.
TCATGATAAAATGAAGCATTTTGAGATAGACCTAATCTTTTTAAGAGACTAAATTTCAAAAGGAGTTTTGTTACTCAAGGTATTCATGCAACTGATCAAATTACTGATCTTTGTACTTAAGGGTTGTATGTTGTACCGTGATATGTTGTTAAAGAGCAGAGATTTATTTAAGTTTTGATTGGGGTTGGGGGGGGGGGTTATTAAAAGTATACATGTGAATCATACAAATCCTTAGTCAAACTTTAATCTTTGTTATAATGTTGTATATATTTTATATTGATATTTTTTTGTATAATATCTTATGCTGGATGCTGACTAGGATCAATGGCGAGCTAATATGGACCTTACTAAAATGCTAATGGATATATGCTGCTGACTTGGGCTATATAATGATATTACGTTGATGGGCTTACATTGTTAAAAGGTTGAAGAATAGAAGTGGGTCTGGCCTAAAGGCCACCCTAATTTGGCCTGCGTCTATAAATTGTGTGATCCTTCTAGAATAGTCAACACACTTCACTTGTCTCTCTCAGTTTTCTCTCACTAGGTGTGCGATTAGGGTTTCATCATCATAGATTCACATTGAATTTGTGATTTCATGGTATCTTGATTGTTGTTCTCGAGAGATTATCATCCTAGTGATCTCAGTAAGTGTGAAAGGAGTTGTGTTGTTCACAAAATACTTTGAACAGGGAATAAATGCTTTTGGTTTGGGTATTTTGCTGTTCTTGTTGATCTTTACTTGATATCATGTTTGTTGACTTGGAATTTAATTCCAAACTTTGAAAAGTCATATGAGCTTTTTGAATTTTTATATATATATTTTTATCTAAATAAGATTCTCTTATATAAAAAAAGAAATATAGATATATCAAATATTCATTAAAATTGGATCAAATATTACTCGAAATAAAAAACAAAAAAAAATTGTTTGGAACTTTCAGTTCTCGTTATTTATCTCTCAAAGTTATATCTTTAGAATCTGTTAAATCAAACTTAATAAAATAAATAAATAACCTAAAAGACCTTTATTTTTCTTATTTTATACTTTATTTACATGTAAACAAATACCTCAAAGGATTGTAACTTTTGCCTAAATCTTCTAAACTTGATAAAAAAATGTTAATTTTAAATCTATAATCTTCTAAACTTTACTAATAAATTGTTTTGATTGAAATAGACAACACTTAATCCCATAATGAATTAGTTAATGAGTTTATTAAACTAACAAAAATCAAGAGTTTTTTTTTTCATTCGTAGACTAATACCCTTAGTTTATCCTATAATTCATATAAGGATAAGTATTCTATTTACCTTAAATTTTTATCCTTGCTATATTTTCATTTTCCTATTATAAGTATTCGTTTTTATATGTCACTTAGTAATATCATTTGATCAACTGTAACTTCTTGTTTTGAATATTGAACGATTTTGAAAAGACTCAGAATAAATACGAATATAGTATTTGTAACAGCCTAGCGTAACCGTACCATGATATCGTCTGCTTTGGCAGCCAGCATGTAACACCCTATAAAAATCGTGTCTAATAATATAGCGACACGTGTTATATTTTATATTTAGTCTATTAAAGACTAACAAGGACTAAAAGTATCAACATGCTCAAACTAAGTCTCTGAGTGATCTTCTGATGTCAACATGCATAAACCGAGCCTCTGAGTGACCATTAGTGTCAACATGCTTAAAACATAGCATCTGAGTGACCGTGAGTGTCAACATGCTTAAAACTTGGCCTCTGAGTGACCGTTGTGTCAACATGCCCATCCTCTGAGTGACATCGGAGTCAACATGCTTATAACGAGCCTCTGAGTGATCTTTTACAAAGTCCTAACTCTCATATATTCCATTTGTGGACGACAGGGATTAAATCCGTAACTTTATGAAAGTTGGACATTGGAGGGACTAAAAGTGTCAACAAGTTAATTTATACCTCTGAGTGACCTTTTAACGAACCGAGAGCTCGACAATGTCCGGCATAATCCCGGGTATGCCAAGTATTGGCTACGGAGGGCTAAAAGTGCTAAAAAAGTGTTTTAGGAGGTTCTAGGAGGTTTTAATAAGTTGAGGGCTAAAAGTGACAAAATTTAAATCTGTCTAAGGGCGCTCGCAGGGCGCGAGAGGCAAGCCTTGTGCCTCTGGTGGGGCGCGAGAGGCCTGTGTCTGCAGAAAGTTTGCTTGGCCTCCACACATATTGCCAAAAACATTTTTTTCGAAACTATGGACTTTCATATAGCTATGCCACGTTTTAGGACACTTGTAAGCTCCCTCTTACACCCCTAAACACCTGGCATCACCTCCTTTGAGTTCTCCAACTATAAATAGGTGTACAAGTTCACCGTTTGAACTTGCACCTTTCTTATTCATAACTCTTCTCCCTTCTCTGGAAGTTCCTAACTGAAAAGAGCATCCAACTTAGTTCTATTGCATTCTAAGAACCTCTTGTAAGTGTTCCTTCCTTGTGCATTTTCGTTTATAGGCTTTTATAGCCAAAAGTCAAGCGTTTTACGGAAAACGCTTTGACTTTCGGTTAAGACCATTATGGTCCAGCCATTGTTTGTAACGAACATGGCTAAGTGATCGTAATAAGGTATGTGTTAATCCCTATAAAGGGCACCTCCTGAAGATCACGTTTGCTAGACCAATTGACGGGTCAAAGTTATGATATTAAAAAGTCAAACATGCCATTTTTCGGAAAAATCATAAATTAATCTTATATATGTTATGAAACCTGTTTTGACACTTAAACAAGTTGGTAATAATTATTAGAACATGTAATAATATGTTCGGCTCGTCAATTTCAGTTCTAGGGTCGGTTCGCAACCGAAAGTCACGAAGTTTGACTTCTGCTTTGACTTTCGATTCTGACCCGATTTAGATTAGTTACCTGCTGATCTAAAGTTGCATTATGATCGTAATATAATATAGCATAACCTTCTGAGGTTATATTACATGATCATAATCAGAATCTGAGTTTATGCGCAAGTTCCATAATTATGCCATTTTTGACTAAAATGTCCTTTTTGCATAAAACAAGGTTTTAATGATAATGAACTTGAAAATAAGTTTCCTACTGAGGTAATATTATCAGTAAGATTATTTGGGATGTTAAATCAGATTATAAACTGAGTTTACAAGCAGGTCCTTGAATTATGTCGATAAATGACGATTTAGCCCTTGTGGCTCATAAAATGGTTTTAATCAAATCTTTTCAAGATAAATATTTTACCTACTGATATGTTATAGTAAATAACATATCTAAGACATTTTAACCTGACCTTAACATCAGTTTTCATTTAACATCGCATAAGACGTCATTTTACGACATAAGCGTAGTTTCGGTGCATAGTATGGTTTTAAACCATATTATTTGATCAAGACTTGTTACCTACTGATTTTTAAAACTTATTTTAAATATTTTTACAGTAGGTACATATTACAAACTCAAAATCCCAAATAATTTATAAACTATGTGTAAAATGACCAAAATGCCCATTCGGTGCATAGTTTGGTCATAAAATATAAATTACACATATAATTGATATCCTACTGATATTATATCATAAATAAAATATTTTTCCAGAATACTTATAGTTATAACATTAAATTATATTTAAGTTCTTTTTATACGGTATGAAATTACCGAAACGCCTTATAAGGCATAGTTTCAATTTAAAACAATATCGGGCATAAAAGTTGATGTCCTACTGATATTACGACTTATTTAAAATATAATGGCTTATAGAACTTGTCCATGACTTATCCGGTTACCCATTATCGCTTATAAGCGTACGGTTGATTATACGTAACTAGTTTACGGAATTCAACCAAAACGGGTTTAACCTTATCATTTTAAAGTCAAAATCCAGAATGTTAATTGTTTACCCATATAATACAAGTCAAGGTACTTGTTGGATTTAACTACATTCTATCTTATCATCGCTTAATCTAGCGTACCGTTTTTGATCCATTACACTACTCGGTCTAAGTCTATGACTTAAATAAGACCGTTAGTATTTAATTGGTTAGCTTATGCCATAATCCAGACTAGAGCCTTCCGGTAAATGCTATCTGCACTTAGCTCATTTTGAATACGGGTGGAATATAATCTTGCATTTTAAACAAGGCTAATTTAGGTAAATACTCTTGACTTATTTTCCCTATACGGGCTTGGGATACGGTAAATTATTACCGCTTGGTCAGAAATGGGATCAATCAAATGCGGATTGTGGCTAGTAAATCCGCATATTCTGTTTTAATCAGTTTTGTTTGATAACTTAAACATCGGGGGTTAAATTACAGTGCCTGGATATCCTCGGCTCATTACATTAGATAGTGGCCACGACCTTAGCGCGGGGTGTAGGCATACACTTGACAGACACTCAAATGCAAATTACCCAAGACGTTGGGGATAACTCATCTGTGAGTTTTAAGTGGTGTGTATTTAATCATGTCTCGGTCTCTGTACTGGGCCCTATATGTATGGACAAACATGTGAATCTGTTAACAAGGTTACAAAGTAACTTTCCCAAGTTAAAAGACTTGTGCACTGTGCACTTAAATCAAATTTCTAAAATGTTTTCAAAATGAGTCAGTCGGGTGTATTTACCAGCGAAAGCTGACGTATTTTCAAAAAGATTAAGCTTGCAGGTACAATACGAAATAGGCCGGAAGCTGCTCGGTATTCTTTCATTGTACATTTTATGATCCGCCTGTGGATCTTCTATTACGAGCCTGTATATTATTTTATTTCGAACATTTGGTTTGTAATAGTAATTTTACTCCAAGACTTCACGGTGCCGTGTTTAATTGACTATGATGTTATCAACTGACGTCATGATACTCCCCACCCTGGCCCACCGGTGTATGGATTTGGTTGGAAATCCGGGGTGTGACACAGCACGCCCTCAGCATCCGCCCCTCACGGTTTTTAAAACGCGTCATGATGGTGAAGGTACCCAGCCCCTTATAAGGAAGCCTTTGTTCCCCTTCACAACTGATGTGGGATATCACAATCCAGCCCACTTAAGCGGTCCAGCGTCCTCACGGGACCTGCCACCACCGGTCCTATGACAACTCGTAATTTCGAGGTTAGAACCGTTCGTTTTCGTATTTATAAATCGAATTATATACTTATCTTATTCGATGAATTTAATTTATACCTATTTAATTTAAGCGTGTATTCGAAACCAAATCCATATTATGTTGAACCGACCTTAACCGTTTCACCCAAGTGTGTCTCACTGTCGATTCAACCACTCACGAAACCCAAACCTAGGAGGTCCAAACCATAGCGTGTATACTATATACTATCATTCCTAATTTATTATACAGATACATTAGTGTAAAAAAACAAATAAGTAGTTGAAACCCGATCCGCTAGTCCAAACTCGGCCCACTAGTCCCCACCACTTTGGCCCAAGCTAAAGCCCAACCCCCCAAACCCTTGCGACCCAAGCTAAAGCCCAATACCCCCTTAATTTAGATGTACGTATATGCAACTCACAAAAAAAACCCTAACTCAAAATTGTTCCCTCCTTCCCTCCCCTACTGTCGACGTGATCAGGAGCCTATGGACTTCAAGTAATCTAGGTTTCAAGGCTAATCGAATTCCTTCATCGCTAGGTATCATAATCTTGTGTTTTATGTTAATTATAAATGTTCATGCTTGATAATATTATGTTTTCTTGGCTGTGTTTTTCTGATTTCTTGATGTTCTTAACGTTTATGATGGTTTCATATAGTCTAGGGTTGTTAGAATTCATACTTGATTGGTGATTGATCGCTTATGGGTTCGGTTAGTCATTAGGGTTTCGATTATTGCATGATCTTGGTTTGAACCTTGTTAGTTCTTAGTGAATTAGTTGATGTGTAACCTTTATAATAATTACTTGTTGTATATGATGCATATGGGTCATTTTGTTTGCTAAGTAATCATTTTTGGGAGTTGGGTAACGAAACAGGAAGTTGTGCGACAGTTACAGCCAACTTTAATCAGCTGTAACTGGGTCATAACTTAACGAAAATTCGATTTTCTTGAGTCTATAACGTGCTATTTTGAAATACGCTTCAATGGCGCCGGAATCATGATTTTTGGACATCGTTTGCTATTTTATATAAATTATTTCGTTTCAGCTATGAAAGCTGCGTTTTTCTACAGATTTTACGCGATATGTTTTGCGTCATAACTTGTTGCGTATCTGGACTTTTCCTATGAAATTCCTACTGTAGATAATGTCTTAAGAATTTTACCGCTGGTTTCAAGTCAATCAGATAAATGATGAATTTTTAAGAAAATATTTAGTGGGCAGGGGTCAGATTTCGACGAATCTGACCACTGTTCAGTTTGATTTTTCATGGAATATCCTTAAGGAGTTTGGTCACCAAATTTTCACACAATAGTTGATGCTCCGATTGACACGCGCTGTAATTTTTTTGGGAATTTTCCTGTACACGAACTATTCCGGATAACACTCCGAAAACTTTCTGAAAATGCACTATATTGCTGAATTTTTATTGAAGAGCATTTTAAATCTTTCTTGACACTTGTGTGGTCACTAAGTGATGTCGTGATAGATGCATGCATGATAATTAGTATTGTATGATAAAATGTGCTATATGCTAGATACGTGTAGGATTCGTGTTTCCGCGTGAGCACTATACACTAACCCTTAAACGGTAATCATGCTAGGACATGATTGACCGGTTCCACCTCGCATATTTCTTTCCGTTCCTTAATCCGAGCATTCAAAGGCGAGTTTACTACTCTTTTACAGGCATGCGTCCCGATGGGACAAATTACTATTCCTTGGAGGAATACCTTTATAAATGTTGTAGTTTAATCTCGATGTTAGTTAATAAACTCAAAATCTATCACGAAAGTCCTTACTTACTACCGAACTAGTTGCCTGGGAGGCAACTTAGGCTTGACAAACCTCACACCGTGCTGGGAGCTGGGCGTGAACTAAGGACCTTAAACACATGGCCAAGTTGATATGCATTGATGAGGACAAACAAACATATGTCACCCGGTATCGAGTTATTAACAACATGTCTTTAAACTAAGCACCAACCCGTTTACGTTAAATAAACTGTGAACTCGTCGGCTTAATCGCTGATACACTTTTCTGCATGCTTGCAGGCCTTAGATAATCATTGCATGGGAACTTATAGTCTGGGGAGTCTGAGGTGTCATGGGGCGTGTTAGTTGATTGCAAACAATAAAACTTTACGCTTTAAAATACTTTGTTTTTGATTGTTTGAGATATTTACAATTGCTTCCGCTGATTACATACTATGTTTGAAATGATTTACTTGGAATTCACTATTCACGTTGGACATGATGACCTTGTTTTTGAATATTTACTATTAGTTCGACATGATTAGTGGCTAGATCCTGGTACGTCGCATGCCTCGCGGTAAAACTCCGCAAGTGGTAATTTGGGGGTTAGCAGGTCCGGCCCTGGCTCTGATACCATCTGTAACAGCCCAGGGTAACCGCACCATGATATTGTCCGCTTTGGCAGCCAGCACGCCTTCAGCGCCCCCACTCACGGTTTTTAAAACACGTCATAATGGTGAAGGTATCCAGCCCCTTATAAGGAAGCCTTTGTTCCCCTTCACAACTGATGTGAGATATCACAGTATTATTCAATAAGTTGGTGCATATCTTGATTTTTATTGACTTTTTTCGAAAGAGGTAAGATCCGCTGAATAAAAAAAATTAATTAAGAATAGAAAACTTCTTTTTATGGCACATACATATCAATGTGCGTGGATAATACCTTTTCTTCCACTTCCAATTCTAATGTTAATAGGGTTGGGACTTCTTCTTTTTACGACGACAACAAAAGTCTTTGTCATATGTGGGCTTTTCATAGTGTGTTATTATTAAGACTTAAGTATGGTCATGATTTTTTTCTCTGAATTTGTCAATTCAGCAAATAAATAATAGTTCCTGTCTATCAATATGTATTATCTTGGATTATAAATAATGATTTTTCTTTAAATTCAGATACTTGATCGATCATTTACTTCTATTATGTCATATAATCATATGTTGGAATTATGGTTCTAATTTATAGTGATAATTATTGTCTCACGATCATGGATATTTGGGATTTTTTTTTGCTTATATGAGTTTTTTAGTATTCCATGTTGGGATTAGTTACTATCTCAATTTTGATACAAATTTATATTTTTGGGGAATTGGTTGGAATGTGTTCATATCTATTAATAGGATTTTGGTTTACACGACCAATTGCAACAAAGGCTTGTCAAAAAGCATTTGTAACTAATGGTGTTGGTGATTTTGGTTTATTATAAGGCATTTTAGGGTTTTATTGGATTACGGGGGTTTCGAATTTCGTGATTTATTTCAAATATTCAATAACTTGATTTCTATGATGGTAGCAGCTTCTTATAGCTCGACTTATGCCCCCTTTCATAATCATACCCCACATAATGAATTTTATCTCTTTTATAGAGATAATAATATATTTTTTTCAGAATTACTTTAGCTCTTGCTCAAAAAGACAGTAAGAGAGGTTGATGCAAATTGAAATGTTGATGTAGAAGCCTCATGTGATTTGAAGGTTTAGATGTTTAGTCATGTTGAAGATGTGGATCACTAATATAGATGTCTACAACAAATTAGGGTTTAAAATGGGTTAAAAAGGTTATAAAATAAGGATAAAAAATGGGGAAAAAGAGAAAAGTGTAAAATGACATATTTTCCCCTTTTTTAATATGAAAAAATGGATGGGGTTAAGTAATTGGATGAAAATGACAAGAATTAGAAATCACGGGACAACCAATGGGAAAAAATATTTTGAATGAAAATGGCAAAACTGGAAGAAACCACATGGACGAAAATGATAGTTTACTCTAAACTTAATGATAATTTAGTTTTGGAGAAATCTAGGATGACATCATGCATTATGGGGAAAACGTAAGAAAACTGACCAATTGTGGAAATGCGTAAAATGCTGATGTGATGTTTACGTGTCACATGAAGAAAACTTAGAAAAATGGAACGACTCCTTCACGCGGTTATAGAACTTTTCTGTCAATATTTATTTAAATGTTTCATTATTTCACTTTATATGTAGAACTAGCAAAAACACCATGCGTTACGAGGCGAGGATTTGTTTGGTTAACCCATGTGTTGCGAGTGCATGGATCGTAAAACCACGCCAAGTAGTAAGCAAACAAATTGGAATTTATACCGCTACATGACATAAAACGCAATCAATAACAAACACAAACTAATAACACGGCCCGCGAAAAACTTACAAACTTGAATTTATACCAACACAATTGATTATAGCGATGTGTCATAGATATAGTTCTAAAAATGATAAACACCACTTATTTTATTAAGAGTAAACTTTCGTTTTGCTGCCCATGTGGTTTGGTCACTTTAAAACGTGTTTTGCCCCAAACCTTTAAAATAGCCATTTTCCTCCAATAGTTTGCTATGGTATTTCCATTTTGCTCCCCGCCTCTTACTCCATCCAAATTGTTTGTTTTTCCATTTTGCTCCCCGCAAGGACTAAAATGGAAAAACCATAGCAAACTATTGGAGGAAAATGGCTATTTTTAAAGGTTTGGGCAAAACCATTAAAGTGACCAACCACAAGGAGCAAAACGAAAGTTTACACTTTTATTAACTAATGTGATCATTTTATAAGATTTAAAAATTATTTGATATAATATTTAGTTTGCTAAAAACACACAACACTATTGGCAACTGAAAAGGAAAAGAAATGATAAATTTGATATTAAGTTTCAAAAGAAAGGTAAAGTTTATACTGTGGATAACAATATAAGGCAATTGTTATATTGAATAATGAACCGCCCTTAGTTGGTGATATCAAGTGATTTAGCTCAATCCAGTGGCTCAGCTGACCATCGTTTGGGAAACTTTAATAAAAGTGTTATCACACACACACATATATATATATTCACAATATTGCATTTTAAGTAAAATATAATAAAATTGTATTTTAATTAGTTTCTTTAAATGATGTATATTATATATTTTTTATTCTGAAAATTGATGCAATTTTACTAAAAAGGGCGAAAAAATGCATGAGAATTCGTTTGAAATAAAGTTGTTTATCGTAAAAAAAATAAATAACAAAAGAAAAGATCTTCCAAATATTGAAAGACAATGGCCGTGTGAATTTGGACTTGCATAAACAATCGAGTCATAACTGATTTTTGAAAGACATTGGGCCGTGTGAATGTGGGCTTGCAGCCGATCACTTAATTCTTAAATCATACGTCACTTCACTAGAAATTAGAACAAAGAAAGAAGACATTTAAACAAGAACACAAATTGTACATTATGAAGCACCATAATGTTGCATACGAAGGGAAATCATATTGGATAAATGAATTATTATATTATTAATCAAATACTTTTTGTTTATTTATGCATATGGGTAGTATTTATGAGAAAAACTAATGGTTTGTTTGGTATGGATTAATGAAATAGATGAGTGAATGAAATGGACGAGATAATAAAATAGATAAGGGAATGCAATGGATCATTACCGTTCATGTCTTGTTTGGTTACCATTTGGGAATAAAATAAATTATTATAGTGTATTGTTTGGTAGGCAAGAAAAGATGAAGGAAAAAAAATCGGCGGTGACTAGGTGTGGTTGGTGGTGCGATTGTGGGTGGTTATAGGTAGCAGCGGTGGGTGGTGGCAGTGGCGGAAAGTGGCGGTGGCGGGTGGCAACAGCGACGGGTGGGTGGCGGAGGCGGTGGCGGGTGGCAACGGCGACGGGTGGTGGTTGGTGGCGACAGAGGCGAGGGGTGGTGGCTGCGATGCTGGTGGGTGGGGGCGCAGTGGTGGCGAGTAGCGTCCGTGGGTGTTAGTGGTGGTTGTTGGCGGGGGTGGTGGCTGGTGGCAGCGAAGGCGGTGGTGGGTGGCAACGGTGGCGGGTGGGCGGCGGCGGTTGTGACAACTGGTGGGTGATGGCGGCGATGGTGGGTGGTGACGACAGTGGTGGTTTGTGGTGTTGTTAATGAAGAATGTAAGAGTGGATGGAATGAAAAAAACATGGGGGGTGATGGAATGATTTTGAGTGAATGAAATGTCTTATGTAATGGGTGGTTCTGTTCATTGACCAACCTAACATCTTTTTCTTTATTCTTTTGTAACGGTCCATTCCACTAAGTCTCTTATTCATGTATACCAAACATTATCTAATATTTTTATGCACTGACTCACGTTAGTTTCTGACATAAAATGAAATACTAACATGAAAATAATTTGATTTTAGTTTGGCTAATACAGTCAACTTGTTAAACGGGCCGATCTGCACATGACTTGCTTAACGGTTGACGACCTGTTCTAATATTTGCATGAACAAATGCTATGTGACAATTGGCAAAATGCTGGTAATTCTATATAACTTGAACAACTAGTACATTGTCTATTTATCGTATAACATGACTTAATTTTTGATTTTAAGTCTTAAAAGTATAGGAATTTAACCAAATCATGGTTTGGTATGATAATCGATTCGTCATGATCACGAATATATAAAACCATATCATAGACGAATGACAACGACGCGAACATGTATTAAATATCAGAACTAGTTACGGTACAATCTTATATGATAGAATTAAGACATAAAATATTTCTGCAATATTATACCATAAAAATTTTATATAAAATACCAAATTGTCCAAGTCTGCTGCAAAATTCAGCAATTGTCCAAAAGCCAAAAATAAATATTTTTAGCTAAAGAATAATAATGGTGTTAGAAATAGTATAAAACCATATCTAAATCTTATTATTTAAAGCTAAACGGTTTGTTCAGTAAAAACCTGACAACAAAGCCGGTACCAGAACCGAACTCAAAATGTCAAAATTATTAGTTAGAAGAGCTATATTAATTAACGAGACAATAAAAATTGTACTAGAATTATTATGAACATAAAATTTTATAAGTAACACTATGTATCAGTATTTCACCCGGTACAAGACCCGAACCAATTTTATCAACCGAACAACGAAACAACACTAATAAATTATTTTGGCATATTGTAACACCACTATAAAGTGTTGGGGCATTAGTTTTTATAAAAACTTATATATAAATTTATTAAAGTTTATAAAATTTATAAAAATTATATATTATTTATAAAAAAAATAAGTAAACCAACCCCCCCCCCCTACACCTCACGGCAACATGGGGTCATTCACCATATGCCACTAACCTCTTCACAATGTGTTGGCACTTTGTGAGTATTGTTTAGTGTTATTAGTGTAAGAATTTTATTACAACACAAGATCATTACATCTCTTTCATTTCCTCTCATTTTCTAAACACCAAAACCTCAACAACACTTTCCATTTATCCTTCCAAAATCGGCCATATACTACCATATTCACTTTCACTTTTTAAAACCCAAACACAAGAAACTTTAAGCATGCATGAAGACCTAAAGATGATCTAAAGAGTTTGCAAAGATTAGGAGCTCACTTTGGAAGCTTGGAACTCTTGATCAATCCATTTTCTTCATCTCTTAGATCATCCCTCGCCTTGTGCTAGTAGTAAGATCTTAAGCATTATGTTATACTTTTTATTTTATAAAATTTCACAAGATAATCATAAAAATTATATAAAAACCCACTTGAAAAACACTAATAAATCTAAGATCACTAACATAATCATGTGATTTTCTTGATAAATTTTGATGATCTTGAAGTTGTTATGAATTAGTAAACTTGAATCTTGCAAAATTATGAATAAACAGATGATCTAAACACATGTATGTTTAGATTAGCAAGATTCATTAACAAAATATGTCATGAACATAATCTCATACTTTAAAGATGATCGATCATGCATGAACTAGATCATTAAATAAAAGATATGATTTAAAATTTTGTTTATAAATGATAATAAAGTTTCCATTTTAAGAAAGATTAAAATTATAACAAGTTCATGACATTTTGTTAATACATTTATATATAATAATTGTGATTGATGTTGATTTGAGTTAGTTTAATTACTTAAAACATGTTTGTAAAAACATGGGTAACTTATATTTTTAAAGAAAACTATGGCAAAATTTTTATAAAAATTAATCTTGATTAAGATATGATTAAACTAAAGATTTGATGGTTAAAAGTGATTAAGAACTTTAATCATGTTTAGATAAAGGATTTGGATAAAAAGTTAAGAATATAATTATTTATATTTTCTTAAACTAAAAATGAGATAAATATATATATTTTTAATAAAATATATAAACCACCTTATGTACACATGTATTTTTGTATAAAAATATGTTTAAGTGTTCAACTTTTGACAAAATAATATATATCGGACAATTTGGGCAAACTCAGACAATTCGGACAAAATAAAATATATGGTATAAACGAAACAAACGACAAAGACGAAACGAATAAAATAGTCGACGCGAACCTAACGGTCAAAACAAACACATAAACCGATACACTTTATATTTACTAGAATTTTTAAATATATATAACTTATAGTTTTTATAAATAAATTTTTATAAGTTATAACAAATACTAATAAATATTTTTGGATAAGCCCAACTAAACAATTATTATACTACGCCCATTTTTATAAAAACTATATTGGGCTAAAACTATTTTTATAAAAATATATGGACTAGCCCACTTTCATAAACTTAACTTTCGGCTAAGGCCCACTTGTATAAAAATCAAACTTGGGCTAAGCCCACTTGTATCAAATCAAACTTTGGGCTAAGACTCACTTTTATAAAAATAAACTTTGTGCTAAGCCTACTTTTATAAAGGTTTACATGGGCTAGACCCATTTAAATAAAAGATAACTTTGGGCCAAGCCCACTTTATAAAAAAAAAATAAATTGGGCTAATCCATTTTATAAAAACTAATTTTGGGCTAAAACCTACTTTTATAAACCAATTAGGCTTAACCTACTAAATAAACAAAATTAGGTTGGGCTAGGCCCACATACATGAAACGAATTAGGCTAGGCCCACACAAAGTAATCAAATTTGGGCTAGGCCCATACTTACAAAAGCTTTTGGGCTAAGCCCATATCTAATGAATTATTAGATTGAGTTATTTACAATTAAATTATGGACTAGGTCCATTTAATCAATGTAACATATATATATATATATATATATATATATATATATATATATATATATATATATTATATATATATATCAACAAAGAAAAACCAGCAAATACAAGTATGAAATTCAAGATAAAATACTTGTACGAAAAACAAAACGAAAGCCTAAGTGTCTAATAGACTATAACACTTGTAGGTCGAAAAACGAACGAAGTATCAGGAATCGAATAGAGATTTGTACGGAACGCAAATAAGTGAGTTCATGTTTCGCCTTTATTTTAACGTTTTTATGGTTTTAAACGTGCGGGGATGTATACATGTTACAATTAATATAGATGGAAAAATGAAAATATTTAGATCACATGTGAATAAGGCTCAAGCATTGGGCCATTAATGAAAGAGAAGTACCGATGAACAAGGGGATAGATCTATTGGGTTTGGGCGAGCCCCACTCTATTACGGCAATAATAACAGATCGTATTATAGTGCTTTTGTGTCTAAAACGAGTGTCTCAGACACATAATAAATCGTCAAGGTTTGGTTGCCACCTTAATCGGCATACAGATTAGTGTCCTTGCAACACACTAATGATCTTACAAGTTTCATTAAACTATATTAAACAAGTTTATTTCAAATGTTTTTGATAATTCATTTGATACAAAATTTATAGCATGAATTCACCAGCTTTTGTTGACATTGTTTTCAAAACTAACATGTATTACAGGAAACTAGTGGATGGCATTCGGGAAAAATCTTGTTCGTTTGTTGTGAAGTCAATATGTTATGTTTCATCCAGTCTTTGTTGTTATATTTTATAAACTTATGTCTAAATTTTAAATAATGTTGTTAAACTTGTGGTTTGTTTTAAAGACAAAAGTTTATATGTGAATTATGGTTAAATAAAAAGTATGGATGAATGTTTTGTAATGTAATACAATTGTCGTTTACTTGGTTGAATGCAACGATTGCCGCTCTGGCCACACCTCGCAACACGCTTCCGCTACATCGAAAATCAGGATGTGACATTCTATGTGATCCTTTTAGTGATTAACGTTATTTGATTACTTAAGTTAACTATACAACCCTTATTTTGACCATACCATCCAACGATAATGTCTTCTACTAGTTTAACCTTGATAATGACTTGGAAAAAACCATTAATTAATTAGTGAGATTGGTGACACTAAACCACCAAAAAACTAAATGTAGTTTTATCCAAAGTTGTATAATAAAGAAACCTAACCTTTTTCTCTTTTTCTCTATCTTTGGATCAATAAATATTAATTACTAGTTTAAATCCCTTGTATTATACACGGATGTTCTCACAATAAATTATATAATTTAAAAGTGTTGAAAGAAATTTTTACATAAAATTGTAAATAAAAGAAGTGTTCTATTACTAATTTAGATTTTAATGTTAATGAGATAATTATGTTTATTAAATCAATTGGTTTAAACTTATTTAGTTAAATCAAATTTGATTTAAACTTATTATTAGTTACTGAATTTAAATTCTCGAAAATGATTTCCTACTATATACAATTTGATAAAAAAATATAATTATTTGATAAGTTAGGAAAAATGTAAATATTTTATTTGTTTTTAATCTCAATGACACACTTATGTATTTTAAATTAATTTTGTAATAAGGAAATGATCAATTACGAAATTTGAATTTGAATTAGAGTCGAAACCATTACTACTTTAAAATTTCTAAATTCAATCCAATTGACAATTAAGGAAAAAATTAGTTATTATATTTGCTTTTAATGTTAATGAGACTATCACATTTTTAACATCAAATTTTAGTTTATAATTAAGAAAAAGTTAATTATATATTCAAGATTCAATGAAGAAACTTTGAATCATATGTTATAATCAAACCATTGGGTTTTTCATTCTAAACATAATAACAACAGATTATGAATTGTCACGTGATACTTAATAGTCAAAGTAAACGTCAAGTGACCAAAGTTTGTTTTATTTATTATAGATGTATGGATTTTATTAATCACGTCCTCTTTGTTAGGTTTATCTTTTCTTTTAAAAAAATTGAATATGTTCTAAAAAGAAAACTAAATATGTTTTAATTATCATAATTTAGTTCAACATCATTGTAACATATATTATTTAATGTAAACAACCGCCCAATATATTAAGAAGAATATATATATTTTCCAAATAATCCAGGAGATTACCATCGATCTAGAACTGTTATGATTGTTGGGTTTGGATCTACATGCCTTATAGGATCATGACTTAACGTTACACAACCAAGACTCTTGACACTAAGGATGTGTATATATTATGTGTCTTATGCAAGATCATATATATGATTTATGAACATTGTTTAGTCGTTGATTAGCCCACATCAATACTCATGCGAGTATGTAGGTCCGTTTTCCACATGAAACTATATAGACATGACTAATTTTCATATTTCATGCTTAGCGAGTGACTCAGTATATAAGTATGAACAACATTCCACTCTTAGATATTTTAAGTCACTTGACAAACTCCTCCTCTTTCGCTTCTTCCAACTCGCGTAGCCCCCCAACCTTCTGCTCAATCTCCTCAATCAACTCTTCACGCCACAATGCCGCTCTTGCCTTCTCTTCTATATCCTCTTGCTATGACATACAATATATCGTCGTAAACATATCCAACATAAATCCATATAAGTTCCTTTAATGAGACCGGTCTCTTCAAAAAACATTTGTTATACAAAATTCTCTCTAACCTTGAAGCTAATTAAGTCACATACCTTTTCATACACCCAATGCCCGGTTCCATCTCCTCCATCTTTCCTATAATGTTCTGAATCATAATACGGATCCTAGCACGTTACATGGCCCTACAGTTAGTATCAGTAGCGAAACCAGAAACTTTACGAAAGTGGACAATATTAACAAAACTGCTATAACTATTTAACCTATCATGGTACATACTAAACATTGCTAAAGAAACTTCTACAAACATTTTTAAGTTGATAACCTTAGTTGAACCGAAGAAACAACAACCCCAAACAGTAAACATTATGTACAAAGTATCTGCAACAAGTACAAAACAAGAATCAACATCAAAACGAATCAAACTAATCGCGAAAAGGGACCCTCGAGAATTTAAAGCAAGACTCACATATGTTCTTGATGGTTTGATCGCTAAGATGCCAAATCGATTTGTGGGTGATGAGGTCTCTTTGGCCTTCCATATGCTCAACTAAAACTGCCATTAGTGTCAAATCTGGTAGAGCATTCAATCTACTCCTTTTGCTGAATTCACCAATGGGTTGCTGCATGGGTTCATATGAACTTACATCATTCTATTAAAGTAGGTACTTTATATTAATTTTATTGTCAAACAAGACTTTTTTCTAGTTATATCATATCTTCATTTATAAGGTTGACATTATTTAAAATTATATATATATTATATATACACACACACACACACACAACCCTATTATCAGAAGATTTATAATAAAGATGAACTGCAAGATGTCTAGTTACCAGATGGAAGTCATTGGTGAATCTTGAGCCTGAAAACTGCCTGAGCTGAAAAGTGAAAATCAAGAAACTAACATGAATAAGGTTACTGGAAACAAAGCTGAAATAAAACTGGGAATAATTACTGATTTTAGTTCCAATCTTGATGTCTGGAAAGAAGGCTTATGGTGGATGTGAGGGTTGATAACTTTGAAGCTCATAATAGCTTCTGCCATGGTGATGAAGGGAAGATAGAGATTGAGCTTCTGACTCCTGCTGAATTTTTATTTTTCTCATTTTTTTGTATTGTTTTGTTGGGTAGGGAAGAGGATAAGGAGCCCATTTGGAGCCACCCTTTTATTTTATCTTGTAGCCTGAATTTATTTAGAAGTATGGTATTTTCTAAAAGAATTTTTTTTTTCACATTTAAAAACTTGCTGCTACAATTAAAAATTAGAATAAATTATAAATTCTTTAAATGCTTAAAAAAATTCCTCCAAACCATATAAAAGCGAATAGAGGAATCCATTTTGTAACAAAAAAAGTATATCCTTTCAAACAATTTACGAAAAGTGGAGTTTTTGTTCATGTCAACAAGGAGCTATCTTTTATTCTAACTGAAATACTATTTTTGGTTCTGTTCATCGCCTCAGGTGTGAATGTCACCAGACTCTCGATGGGCTTGCCAAAAAAATACATCCATTTGGATTCACTCACCTGTTATTTTTAGGGAGTGGCGTACCAGTCCTCTATACAAATCTTCACTTGGTGTAAAGTTGGATAGAAGTAACTTCTGCCGTTCAAAAAAGAAAAAGAACACATATCCTCACTTGATGCAATGTTGCATCCTAGGTCTGGCAATATATTTCAACTAGGTTGTCCTGCATAATGATACAAAAAATTTTGGGCTTCATATGAGACAAAAAAAAAAATATTGGCCCCCCTCCATATAATACAAACTTATCAATTATATATCTAAAAACTAATACGACGATAATTGATTAGCTCATCTTGCAAAAGGATTAAAATTTAAAGGCAAATTTAAATCTAAACATCAAAGTTTTAACTTTCGATCTTTCAAACATTAAAACCACACAATCCAACATGGAAGAAACCACCGTTCATCAAGCAAGTGTATCAAAAATCAAAAATTTCCATTCAAATATGCAATTCCATACCTGATTAGTGATTCGTGAAGCAAGAATGCAATTGCAATCCTTAGGTGGATTTTATGTTGGATGCGAGTTAACTTCTAGTTCTGAACACGAAATATTGCAAAAATGGAAACCTAATCCAATAATTGTTGATGATGATCGAAACCCCCAATCGTTGGTGCCTTGTTCTACGATGTCGTTGGGAGTGGGAAACGGGAAACCCCAATCACTATTTAAGTTTTAGCGTCACATCCTCGTTATCTTTTTTATTGGGTTTGAAATTTGGGCTTAAATAAAGCTTAGACATTTTACAGATTTAGGTAAGTACATATAAATCAAGTTTTTTTAGCCTTTTACTATACATAATATATCAGAGCTTTTAGAAAACTTGTAGATCCCCTTGGATTTTTGGGAGACAGAAAAACCTTTTCTTCACTACAACGTAAGGTTCATTTATTTATTTACTTTTGGCGAAAACCATAACTTTGTATTTTTAAATTCATATATTCCGGTTGGTAAATTATTTGTCTTTTTTCTATTTGACATTTATTTTTTGGATTGGTTTTATAAGATTAGGATCAAATATAAAAATTAAATAAATAAGAAAGGTAAAAAGGATTCCAGTCATTGATCTTAGATTTGAAGGGTTAAGATTAGTTTTAAGAAAAGAAGATAACTGAATAGCGTAAAGAGATTACTACATTTATGAACTTTCTCTCTCCAATTTAAAACGTCCATAACTTTTTCATATCACATTAAAAAAAATTCACCATAATAACGAGTGTTTTTTTATCTTTAATATGAGTATCATATTGTCATATAAAAATAAAATAAAAAAATAATTTTTACTAGGTTTTTTATTTTTATTTTTGCAGTGTGTTAAAGGTTCTGGTCATTGTATCTTTTAACTGGGTTTTGGTCATTACGTTTTAGTAGGGTTTCTATACATTGTGTTATTATCAAAACCTATAAACAATGTTAATTTGGGTTCTACCTATGACATTTTAATAATGAAGATGGTGTTATATCTGGGTTTTCTAAACATTGTGTTATTGGTTCTGGTCATTGTTTTAATCTGTTATCCATTGTGTTTTAATCTCTTGTTCATTGTGTTTTAGTTTATTGTGTATTGTGTTTTTAGTTGTTGTCCATTGTGTCTTCATCTGCTCCCCATTGTGTCTTTTATTTGCTATTGTCAATTGTGTATTTTATCTGTTGTCATCAATTGTGTTTTTATTTAGTTTGATACTTATTGTGTTATACGTTATGGTCATTGTGTTTTGGTCTGTTGTCCATTGTGTCTTGATTTGTTGTCATTGATTGTGTTTTTGATCTACTTTCCATTGTGTTTTACGTCATGTCCATTGTGTAATACGCAACTGGGTTTTGGATTTTTTTTTGTTTGAGAAATATAACAATATGATACTCATGTTAAAGATAAAAATACGTTCGAGTTTATGGTATGATTTTTTTTTAAACAAATGATGTATAAAAAAGTTACGAACATTTAAAAAATTTGGGGGAGGGGGACAGTAGGAAAAACAGTGTACTTGCATGTGCATATTATTTTTCCTCTTATAAAACAAAATTATCCAATTTCCACTTGATTTCTTCTAAGACACTTATCACTTTTTAATGACTTCTTACACTTGTTATTTTTAAATCTTTGTTATAACTTAACATGCCTCTTATATCATAGAGTTATTTATGTAAAAAAGCATATTCTCCTAGATATTCGTGTTCCAGTTTTTAATATAATAAATCTCAAGTACAAAAAGATGCTAATTATGTCAAGTAAAAAAAATGCAAATCCAATAAAAATGATCACATTAGCCTGGTGAATGTGATAAGTGTCAATTAGAAAACCTTTTCTTCACTATAAGGTTTTTCTTTTCTCTTTTCGAAAACGATAATTTTATATACCTAAACTTATTCGGATTTGCAAATTATTTGTCTGTTTTCTATTTGGCATTTGTTTTTGGATCCCTCATATATTAGAGAGTTGTTTCTGTTTATGTAAGCATGTTCTTTTGGATTCATGTTCCACTTCATAATATAATAAGAATTACCTCAAGAATAACATCGCTAATTAATTTTATTATTCATTTATATGTTTCATCATTTGATTCGTTTATCATTTCCACAAGCTAGTTTTACAAATTGGGTTGGGGTTGGGTAACAAGGCTAAACGAGTTTGGTTCAAAGCAATTATGATCAAAATGAGTTTGAGTCTAAACATGTCATTTTTCAAAAGTATTCAATTTGGTTTGGATCGAAATGGTTTCATCTTGGAATGAGCCATTTAAAAAAAGTATCAAAATGGGCAGGCTCGTGCGTTCTATTTGTTTTTCTTCGCAGCTAGTGGCGACATTTGGCAGTGGAGCAAGCGATGGTAGCAGAGTTGTAGTGGATGGTGAGGTGGTGGCGATGACACCGATTGTTAAGGAGGTGGCAGTAATGGTAGTGGCAATGGGCAGTTACAGTAGGGTTGGTCTGGTCGATGATGACTCACCGTCATGACTATCGTGACTAAGAAATTTAATGTCCGATGAACAATAAATGGTAATGATTGGGACTATGACTATCAAAGTGGCCAGAAAACCTTGGACCAAACCTAACCCTGACTCTATATAATATAAATATATATGGCCTTAAATGTAACATAAATATTTTGCAAATGTATAGGTCTCCGTAACAAATTAAAAAATCCAGCTCAGAAGAGTAAGTTTGTTTTAAAAATGAAAAAAATAAAATAAGTGTTCAGTTTTTTATTTGACAAAAAAAAAATGATTAACACGCCCATTTATGTTGACATATAATTTATATACACAATTTATTATAATTTTTTTACTCTATTATCTAATATATTCAGAAATAACATTTAAAATAAGTGTTCAGTTTTTTATTTAAAAAAAAAAAGATAGACACGCCCATATATGTTGACATATACTTTATATGCATTATTTATTTAATTTTTTAATCTCTAATTTAATATATTCTGAAAATCAGATCCTTAATATAGAAAAGATAATCGTTTTGGGTTAATAAATTAAATTGACGAATATCACATGTCTTGCACGTTTATTCGTGTAAAAAATATCAGTCCTAATATAAATACATTTGAATTTATGTAACTCGAAAACAACGCATTGATTTATCTAAAAGAGTCAAATTGATTTGACAAATTGTAATCATGGTTGTAATCAGTATCATGGATTAAACTCAAAATTTTAACTTTTTTAGTTTTAATTTAAGTTGATTGAGGACTTAATTATTCGTGTTTATTAAACATGAAAATATCAAATCCTACATAATTATTCTTTTATCTAGAGTGGTGTCTGTAGCATTGCATTGCGGAACACAGCATTTAGGTTGGTGATTTTAAATGTATGCATAAGACGGTTCGATTTAAGCATAACCAAATCCAACATCTTCGGTTCGGTTCAGTTTTGAATCGGTATATGAACCATTTTTTTGTAAACTAAACAAGTCAAAGTGCTTATTCACTCAGCTCAACAAAGCCATAAGGAACTTTATTGAGTTACTCTTTTTTATTTGTAAGAGTTTTCATTAGCAATGTTTCTTCAATTTAGTGATGTGGGACAAAATGTGTTTGAGAGTTCCAGCTTTATAACTCTAATATAGAGGTTAAGCAGAAGACTAGAAAGGTAATTGCATCCCATTTTAAGATGCTAAACTCTCTTAAATGTCTTAAAATCGTGATAAAGTTACTTTTTTTCTTACCTTATTAAGATCATTCATAAGGTAGTATAGATATAAGAAACTATCATCCTTATCCTTTCACTTCAATTAAATAGTTCAACGATAACTGTTAGAAAGGAACCAATTTGTAATAGAGAGACAGGTAAGCGGGTAACAAGTTATGCCGAGACTCACTTTTAAATGAATAATTATTCCTACTGAAAACAAAACTCTAATTTTCTAAGTTATTGTTTATGACCTGAACTTTTAAATAGTTAAATGGTAACATAAAAATTAAAGAATAAACCTACACAAACATGAAACACATAATTAATCATTTCTAAGAAAAAAAAGTCTTTATTTTATGTACAATTTAATGTGATGGAATAAATGCACCTTCTTTATAAATGTTATATATTTATGAAGTTTCACACCAATCGGATCTACCGGGCCATGCGGCCCAGAGTACAACACAAAGTATATACGGTGCATGTTAGCAACTCTCTCACCCGGATCACGTTAGCGACAACACACACGGATACACATCGACATCGTCGATTCGTCATTACGTGTGGTGGACTCTTCTTTCGGGCTTTCGATAATTCTATTGGCCCGGTCAAATCATTGAAAAAAAATTCAATCTTTTCTTCTTCTTCTTCTTCTATAAAACCCCTTTCGATTTACAAGATTCTTAATCTTGAAGCAATGGCGAAAATAGGGTTATTTGATCTTGAAAAGCACTTTTCTTTCTATGGGGCGTATCATAGCAACCCAGTGAATATCTTTATCCACATGTTGTTTGTTTGGCCCATTTTGTTTACATCTCTTGTGATTCTGTATTTCACACCCACTTTGGTTCATGTTTCTTTACCAAATAGTTTGGTTTTGAATTATGGGTTCTTGTTTACTGTGATTTATGCTGGATTTTATGTCTGTTTGGATGTGAAAGCTGGTTCTTTAGCTGGTTTGATGTGCTTTGTTTGTTGGGTGTTTGGGAGTTTTCTTGCTCAGCATTTGGGATTCTCTCTTGCTTGGAAGGTAAAACTTTGTAATTTTGTTGTTCTTTTTATTGATTATTGTTCAGTTTATGGTGAATTTGAGGTTTTAAGATTGGATTATAGGTTATTTAGGTGAAGTTTGAATTTGGGTCAGTCATAGTTATGTGTTTTTTATAAATATATTATTATGCATTTTTCTTGAAATTTCATATTTTTGGTGTTCTTTTCATTGATTATCATGCAGCTTATTGTGAATTTGAGGTTTTTTAATAGGATTGAAGGTTATTTAGGTGAACAGTTAATTTAGGTCAATCATAGTTATGTTTTCTTTACTATATTATTATGCAGTTTTTCTTGAAAAAAAATCATAATTTTGGTGTTTTTTTATTGATTAATAATTTAGTACGCAATTTATTGTGAATTTGAGGTTTTTAAATAGGATTGAAGCTTATTTAGGTGAAGTTTCAAGTGGGGTCAATTATAGTTATGTGTTATTTTAATATATTATTATGCAGTTATTCTTGAAAAGTTCATATTTTTGGTGTTCCCAGATTTGATTATTATTCAGTTTATGGTGAATTTGAGGTTTTTAAATAGGATTGAAGGTTATTTAGGTGAACTTTTGTTTTTGGTCAGTTATATTTATGTGTTTTTTAATGTATTTTTATGCAGTTTTTTCTTGAATTTGAGGTTTCTTAGTAGGATTAAAGATCATTTAGCTTAAGATTTAAGTATCAGATTGGTTTTTGTTGAAATCCAGTTTTGAGGTCAACTATGATGTTTCTTTTGCTATTTTTTGGTCAAATTAGAATGAATTGTGTTGACTGGAGGAAGATGATGATTGATAACAATTAATGGGTCAAGAAATGGGGCTGGAGATTAGGTGTAAAGTTAGGAAAAGATTGGTTTTTTAATCACACGTTTATCTCACTAATTAGTTCTATTACTATGGAGACTAGTTAATTAAAGTTAGGAGTTGTTAGTAGTCCACTGATTACGTCTCAACAAATAGCTGTTTAGTCAAATTTTAAAGAAATGCATACGCCTATCTTAGTAGTAAAAAAGCGCTCCTCTGGTGAACAGGCGACACACGCCTCAATCAGGGTTGTGATGGATATCGATGAGATGAAATGTGGTAAAATGTGGGTTGGGTGGATTGAAGAGGTCATTTATTGCATGGGTTGATATGGGCCGGGCCGGGTCGACCCGCAAATACTTTCTGTTCACTTCTTATAACTTTTGTAAGTAAATAATGCGAGAATTACTACCACTTTACAAACATTGTATAATGATTTAAACATTTGAATAGAACGGTTTATGATGGTGTATGCATATAAAAATAGAATTTGCCGGTTTTTCGACATGTTGACCTAGCTTTTTCCGGTAATCCGTTTGACCCGTTTGAAATAATACTCAGTCCGAGTATAACAGTCTATAAATAAGTGGGTCAAAATTGTCAACTCTAGACGTTCATGGTGCTTTTAGTGAGCAGATGTAGCACCATTTGGCTGCAATTTGCCAGAGTTTACACTGATCTTCTAATTAACTTAGACGATTTTGTTGCATATTGTGTTCAAATTATCACCATATAGTTTTACCCTTGCATCGTGTATTATCAGGTTGCCCTGGCTGCTCAGTTATTCTGCTGGACTGGTCAATTCATAGGACATGGCGCATTTGAGGTAATTTTACGCCATTTTAAAACATTTATATACTGTTCTCTCGTTCACATTTTAATAGTTGAGTTTATTTCCTTTTTGATTAGAAACGTGCACCTGCTTTGTTGGATAATCTCACACAAGCCTTCTTGATGGCTCCTTTCTTTGTGTTGCTAGAGGTAGTTCCTGTGCAGGCTACAGACACACACACATACATATAAGAACGAGAAATCATTTATTCTTTTACTATCATATATTTTTCATTAATTTTCAATAACAAATGAATGGTTTAGATTGGTTCTTGTGAGTTCTCGTTTTAATTGTGATTCTGTATTACACCCATTACAATATATATGTGTGTATTCATGTTGAAATGGATTAAAATGGGTACAGGTCGAAAAGGGTCATTTTTAGTACCGGTTAAAGAGGGTCGTAGCCGGGTTGACTGGCATACACTTTTTGTTTCTTCTGTTAATTATGTTTACAAAAACATTATTATTATGATTATCAACTTGTTTGATCCGTTTCTTTATATTATTTTTTTTTCTCAGTTTGACCCGTTTGAGATGATTAACATCCCAAATCAACCCATTCACACTTAAAGCTACTCTGTTACATCGTAATTATTGTTGTTGATGATCGCAGGCACTTCAAATGGCAGTCGGTTATGAACCATACCCGGGTTTTCATGCCCGTGTTAAAGCTAAAGTAGATGCGAACATCAAAGAGTGGAAGGAAAGTAAGCAGAAGAAAAAATTGTAAAATACAAGTCAATTGTCGCAATGTAACCTACATAACGTGTTAGATTTGTGTCACAATGTCGCTCTGCTTTTACGATGGAAAACAAAATAAATTAATTGTGTTGGTGCAAATAGCGGTTTTTGTTTTTGTTGAATTTACATTTGGCGCCTGAAGATTGACAAATCTGTCCGGTTCAAATCGAGCTTTCATGGTACACCTATGAAGCTATTACCGGGGCTCGGTTTTTGAACTTTGTTAGCTGCCATTGATCTTCGTATTCTTGATACTTGGTTCCAATCTTCTAAACTTGCATAAGTATTAGCAAGAAGAACATAATCACTGCTATGATCGGGGTCCACCTCGAGAAGATGCCGTCGCACATTCTCGGCTAATTTGATGTCGCCATGCATATGACAGCCCGCCAATAATGTTCTTAAGACAATCGCATTGCATTTCATCGGCATATTTTTGACCAAATTGTAGGCTTCGGTTACCAATCCTCCTCGAGATAACATGTCTACCACGCACCCGTAGTGTTTTATTGTCGGTTCGATGTTGTGTTCGTTGGTCATTCTGTTAAAATATTGTCTTCCTTCTTCAATCATTCCTCCATAGCTACACGCTGTTAAGACTCCCAAAAAGGTAACGTCATCAGGCGGTACATGTTTTTTGTTTATCATTGATGAAAATAGGGACAACGCTTCTTGAACATGACCATGTGTCGCGAGCCCAAATATCATCGTGTTCCACGTTACTATGTTTTTATCATCCATTTTATCAAAAATTATCCGTGCTTCTAGAATCTCCCCACATCTTGTATACATATGCATAAGCGAATTAGCAATCGATACATCTTTCATCAAAAACCTTTCGTCGACAATCGCATGAATCCACCTCCCGAGCTCTAACGCTCCTAACGCAGCACAAGCCGACAACACCACGACCAATGTAGCATCATCAGGTCTTATACCCGCATCCTGCATACGCGAAAACAAGTCCAAAGCCTCTTTATGTCTCCCACAACAAACATGACAATCAATGATAGTATTCCAACCCACCAAGTCCGGCTCAGGCATTTCAGCGAACAACTGGCGCGCAACAAAAACATCTTTCAACATTCCATACATATGAACCAACGTATTCCTCACAAAAACATGACACTCAAGCCCATGTTTCACCACACTACAATGCACTTGTCTCCCCAACAAAACTGACCCAGACTGCCCACTAGCTTTAAGCAAAAAAGAAAGAGTAAAATTATCTACAATGTGTCCTTTTTCAAGCATCATCTTATAGTAACAAAACACTTTATCCACCTTATTAATCCTCCCAAACCCTCTAATCATAGTGTTCCAAAGAAACCCATCTGGGTTTTCAATCTTTTCGAAAACCGAAACCGCATAATCCATCAAACACTCATCTGAGACAGCACAAAAGACTATAACTTTCCCCACAACAAACAGGTTCTGAGTGAACCCAGATCGAATAACATGAGCATGAAGTTGTTGTATATCTGTTTCCGTGCAAGATTTCTTGAAAACAGAAAGAAGGGTTTGCTCTTTCTTTAAGTAGCTTCTGTCATGTGGGGTTGAAGAAAAATGGTGAAATAGATTAGGGTTTGGTAAAGACTGGGTTAAAGATGCAACAAGTTTCCATTTTGATGATGGTTTGATGAGGTTTAAGTAGTTATTTGCCATACCCACAAAGGGATTACAGTTATGATTATGAAAGTTTGTTGATTTGGGAGAGGTTAGTTACATCATGTTTGATGGAACGAAGCTTTGTCGTCGTTTTGTATAACAGAAAAGAAATGGTGTGATGACAGCAGAAATTATAAAGATTTGTTTTTTTGTGCAAATATTGTATAAGAGAGAACTTGATTCTAAACAATAAATAGCAAGATAAATTTAAGTTTTGTTTTATGCATGGTTTTAAGTTATCTTGATTCCATAAATGCTACCTGTGTTTATATATATATATATATATATATATATATATATATGAGATAGTTTAAATAAGAACGCTAAATATCGCAAGAACTGTAAGAACAAATGAAAAAAACCATTAGAACTTGGTAAAAAACAAGCGAAATTCAAAATTTCTTTTTACTCTTGTCATGATTATTCGAATACAATTTTAGAATTTAATTTACACATCTAAATTTACGTGAATTCGGAAATAAAAAAACATTTACACATGTGTAAGTTTGTCATTTACACATGTGTAAATTTGTTATATTTACATGTGTAAAAAATCTAATAAGAATTACTTTTAGAGGAGAAATGAATTATTTGATGTTGTATTTCAATTAAAATGATGATTGTATTTAAAAAATAGTTTTAATTGGTTTTCTCATTCGTTCTCACAGTTCTCGCAATATTTAGCGTTCTCTAGATAACCCTCCCTATATATATATATGAGAAGGATCCGTTAGAAACCACAATTTATTGCGAGAACCGCGAAAACCAATGTGAATACAACCAAAAATACCTAAAAAATCTAAAAACACATAATTTTTTTATAAAAATATTTAAAAATTTTTGTGTGTTTTTTAGATTTTTTTTTTTAGTTTTTTAGGTTTTTTTTGTCACACCCCGACCCGCAGCGGATAAGAGTCGAGGCATAATTGGGTTATCACCAAAGCTCATGATGTTTACTAAAATGTTTCATATTTATTAAATTCAAATTACAACTTCAATATTCCAAACAAGTTCATACAATTACAAGGAAAAAGTAACTAAGTAAACAATCCAAAGCCTAAACTGATTTATTCTTCTAGGCCGTCATATATGTTTCTTGCTGCAACTGGATCACCTGTATCATGTGTAAAAATGGGGGATTTTGGGTCAACAGAAGTTGGCAAGTGAACCTTGTTAAAAACATTTGATATTGATTTCTTATTGTATTTAATATGGAAAAATTGTGCAATAATCATATGTGAGCTAGCGTATATAATCAAACAAACAAAACCACCTTGCATGAGTATATGACATGAATGATAATGTATATGTTGGCAACGTCACGTTCCGCTCATAGGTAATGGGGAACGGACGAGCCTATGATGATGTATGTGAGATCAAGGCTCAATCAAACGGAGCCGATCTTATGTTGGCAACGCCACGTTCCGCTCATAGGTAATGGGGAACAGTTCCGCTCATAGGTAATGGGGAACAGACGAGCCTATGATGATGTATGTACTGAAAATGATAAATTTAATCTAAACATTAATCATACAAACAATTGATACATATTGGATAAACATTTGATCATGGATATGATGGATGCACAAGTGTTTAAATGTAATAAATAATAAGCGACACATGATACACCCCAAAATGTGATTAAAACGGGGAATTGATAGAGATTCACTCACATTGGGTGCGTTCGTTTGATGATGTTGAATGCGCACGAGTTTGGAGATTTGATCGACGAGAAATAACTAATCTAAAATAATAACGAAATGGATCGGTAAATAAGTGGATTTTATTAACAATTATTAATAGGATTTTTAGATTTATTTTTGTGAGTTTAAGGTCATTTTCTAACTTTAAAAATATTATTTTTAAGTATTTTTAATTGATTTTTAAATTAAATAAATAAAATAAAATAATATAAAAAAATTTGACTTTGACCGTTGACTTTGAGTGTTGACCGGTCGGACTGTGGTGTAAGTGCACTGAGTGAGGTTCGAACCCGGGACCTCCCGTACGCGTGCACGCAGCTCTACCAACTGAGCTACGTGTCTAACCCGAAATATTTATGATTTTAATTATATATATACTAATTAAATGTTAATTTATTTGATTTATATTAAAATGATTTAAAGTGGTTGAACCGGTTGCAGGGAAACCGGATCGAACTCGGGTCCCTTGACTTGTAAGCGCACAGCCCAACCAGTTGGGCTGTGTGTCGTATCTGTTTAACTTACGGTTTAAATTAATCTTATAAACAAACTGGAATCTGTTCTGATTCAGTTTTAAAAAAATTGGTTTTAATTCGGAAAGTCGGTGCGTTGCAAGATTCGAACTCATGACGTTTGTTTTGTTTGCGCACACAGTCCACCGCTGGACTGTGCGTCTAACCCGTTCGATTATGTGATTTTAATTATACTTATACTTATTTCTGACTTCGTCTTCTTCGTTTGCAAACACCCAGATCAGAGAGTTTCGACTGTTTTGTTTAACTTGATTATCAAAACTTATAATTAGTTGAAATGTAATAGTAAACGGGATTATAGAACAGAGTGTACCAAAACAGCGTGTTTAATTCAGGTCTCCGGCAAGGGGGCGTCGGCTCTGATTGGCGATCTCCGTCTGAGTGAACCAATCGACAGTTTTGATCAATGAGTTGTGCAATTAAGGTACTAAACAAGGATTATCAAAAGGTTTAGCTGTTTGTACCGATTCACAACGTGATTTCGGAATTTCAAGAAATTTTCCGGTGAGTGCAGAATATCCGGCAACGTCGTCTGGGATTGATTCTGGTTGATGGATTGAAGTTAGTATAAGTCTAACAATGGATTGAAAACGAAAGAGTCGAGAAATTTACCGATTTGATGTATGTCTCGGTTTTCCGGCGGATGTCCGGCAATTGCAGAATATCTCCGGCGAGTGTAATTGCTTTGAGAAATTGTGCGATTTTGAGCGAAAAGATTTCCAGAGACTTGGGTGTGTATTTATAGGGAAGAATCAAGATGAATTGGGTCTGATTTTGGTCTTGATTCGTGGTCAAGATTTTCTCCGGTAGTTATGACTGAGATCGCGGGATTAGTCATCGGTTATAACCGACGTCGATGTTAATACATGCGTTTAGTCAAAGGAAACCGTCGATAATTGGCGAAATCGTCGGAATTTCCGGCGACTGCGAATTGGGCGCGCTGATGACCGTATTTGAGTTTTGAGTTTTATTATAAGTATTAATTGTTTTATCATATATCACAAACGAGTCAAGTGGCGGAGTGGTTGAGTGTTGTTTGTTTCATCCGGCTGACCCGGTTTCGAAACCCGGCAGCCTATTTTTTTTTATTTACTTTATTTTTACTTTTTAATAATTATAGTTTTTAAATTCTAAAATGTTTATTAATTATGTATTGTTTAAAATTAGAATTAATCATAAATACGCAACGGAATTTTATAACTTGATATTCGATTAATAAACGAAGCGGGTTTTGGAAACCCGTTTTTCGACGGATGTTACATTTTTTTTTGGGGGGGGGGGGTTAGCTTTATGGTTTAGTTTCTAGCATTTAGTTTAGGTGGGTGGGGTGAGGGATAGTTTTTTTTAGGTTTTTTGTGTGGAGGGGTGAGGGGATGGTTAGGGGGGTTTAGTTTTTTGTGGGGTTTAGCTTTATCGTTTAGTTTTTAACATTTAGCTTGGGTTGGGGGGGGGGGTTAGGTTGTTTTTAGGTTTTAGGTGGTGGTGTAGTGGGTTTATTTTATTGTGTTCACAGTCATTCTCGCATGAACCCTACCCCTCTCTTTCTCTCTCTCTCTCTCTCTCTTTGTATATATATATATATATATTTGAATGGCTAAACTTGTAAACCATAGGAATTGAACCCATAATCTCCTACAATCCCATACCTTATCTAATTCACCAACATCATTGGACTATTACCAATGGATAAATGCTACCCATATAATATTAACTAGCGTGTCTTCACACGCTATAAACGTATAGCGGTGAAAAGTCAGTTGGTATCAATTCCTTTCGTTACGATATTAACACTCGCGATAACAACCAAGAGGAAAAAAGTATTAAGTCGAAACAAATTACTTGTTTATAACAGTTTTATTACATAAAAGTTGTTTGATTTAACCAAGAAAAAATTGGGCATGTAACAAAAACAATGTTGCCTTTTACATCGATTGAAACTACAATAAAGAATATAGATACTAGTCCCATTAATGTTGATAACACTTTCGACATTGTTTAATCCGTTACAACACGACACATGATATAGTCCCGGTTTCACAGAGGTAAGACTTGCTTATATCCAACCTCCCTAGATCTTATTGATTTATTATTGTTGTATTGGATGGTTCAAGGGCCAAAAAGGTCATGCGTCCAATTGTTTTGACTATAATGTGGTTGATTCGGAAGGTAGGAATGAAATGGTTTTTAACAACCAAACGAACATTTTTTTCAAGATGGTTGATTCGGAAGGGTAGAAATGATGTAGAGGCTACCTTGTTTCTTTACATGAAGAATAGATCTAAATTCAATTTCTTATTGCAATTGCAATAAATATGTTATTAATAGCAAAGCCTTGAGGTATACCTTAACTTTTCTTAACTCCACTTATGTGCTACATCATCCACTTTTCCTCGTCCAACCTCCCCAGATCTTATTGATTTATTATTGTTGTATTGGATGGTTCAAGGGCCAAAAAGGTCATGCGTCCAATTGTTTTGACTATAATGTGGTTGATTCGGAAGGTAGGAATGAAATGGTTTTTAACAACCAAACGAACATTTTTTTCAAGATGGTTGATTCGGAAGGGTAGAAATGATGTAGAGGCTACCTTGTTTCTTTACGTGAAGAATAGATCTAAATTCAATTTCTTATTGCAATTGCAATAAATATGTTATTAATAGCAAGGCCTTGTGGTATACCTTAACTTTTCTTAACTCCACTTATGTTCTACATCATCCACTTTTCCTCGTTTAACTCCACATCACCCAAAGAAATGAAATTGTTTAATTCTGTTAACTCAACCTAACCGTAATTTTTTTAGTGAATTTTGGTTTAAAATAGGAAAAATTAATTCAATCTCTTAACATGTTGTTAACATGTTAACAAATAACCTCTCTAACACCCTTAACATAAGGAAGAAGTGATGGGCAATATGCCATGTTATCTTTAACGCCCCAAATGTTAGAGTTGGGTCCAAATAGTGAAATCAATTAAATTTTTCTTATTTGAACGGATTGTACATTTAGCTTTGTAGAAGTGGTGCATTTAACGTCAACTTTTTTTTTCCTTTTATATAGTCTCTTTAACATTGTCAAGATTCTTGAAAAATAACAAGGGGGAAACTAATGGCGAAAATAGGGTTATATGATCTTGAAAAACACTACGTTTTTTATGGGGCATGTCACAGCAACCCAGTGAATATCTTAATTCACATGTTTTTGTTTGGCCCATTTTGTTCACGTATCTTCTTGTGATTCTGTATTTTACACCCCCTCGGTTAATCTTTCTTTACCAAACAACTTGGTTTTGAACTATGGATCTTGTTTACTCACTGATTTAGGCTGGATTTTATGTCTGCTTGGATGTGAAACTAGTTCTTTAGCCGATTTACTTGTCACGCTTGTATTCATCATTAAACATGTTATTGATAACTCGCCAACTTGTATGACTCATTTAAAAATACGGGTTAAACGGGTCAGGTTCGAGTTGACGCGAATTTATATGTGTGTGGGTTAGGGTTGAAATCTTTGACCCAAATAATAATATGTGTCTGGTTCAGGTTGAACATTTCAACTCATCAACCCGATATGATTGACACCCCTAATTACAGTGTTTCTTTTGCTATTATGTTTTTTTATATATTATTAAATTTTAGAAACCAAAATTGTTTTGAGGTTTCTAATTAAGATTAAAGCTCATTTAGTTCAATTTTCAGATGTTTCGTTTGTTATTTTCTGTCAAATTGAATTATGTTGTTTTAATTAACAACATGAATTATGTTGTTTGCTAAATCTTGGTAATTAATTTTGATTTTACCCTCACTTTGTAAGCCTATGTTGGCATTGAATTTAGGATGATAACAATTAATGGGTAAAGAAATAGGGCTGTAGATCGGGCATAACCATAAGAATAAATCACACGTTTCATTAAATCATAGGGAGACTAGTAAACTAAAGTTAGGTTCATCTTTGGTTTTTATTTCCTGCAAGTAATCAATTGGTAAATTGGCTTTTGATTTCTAGCAGGGATGGCAAGATGTATGCAGACAGGTTGATGTAGGTGATGGCAAGTTAGGCTGACTTACAAACACTTTTACGTTCATTTCTTTTAACTTTTATTAGTTAATAACGTATCAATTTCTATTAGAGTAAATTACAATTTTGATCTCTGTGTTTATGTCACTTTTACCCTAGTAGTCCAAAAAGAAATCTTTTAACGTCTGTACCTTAACGTTATTTTATCTAACTATTTTAGTCCTTGCCGTTAACCACATCCATTTATTTATTCAAAACTGCCCCTCAGGGCGTTTTATATCAATTCACCCACACACTTATAATAAACTCTTTAACAAAAAAAAAACACATCTGTATTATCTCATCTTCTTCATTTGAGCATTCACGAACCCTAAAGTCATCATCACCGCGCCTACCACCAATAGAGCCGGCAACCGCCGCACCGCCACCATCAACGTCAGACACCATAAGACCTGCTCATCTCTCTAACCCAGTCTCTTTCATTGTTTTCTCTCGTATCACATGAAAACCTAGATCTTAAAAAAAGTAGTTGTCCCCCACTAGCGATTGACCATCAGTGGAGGCACCGATCCTCGATTGACGACTGGTTGCAGTGCAGGGGGTTGCGGTGCTTCAACTTTAGCCGGAAAACATTGTTGGTTGTAGCCGGTGTTTCAAGGCACATATGGGTGGATGAATTGACATAAATCCCCTCATGTGAGGGGCACATGACTAGTTTTTAAACAGATAAATGGATGGAATTAGCGACAAGGGCCAAAATAGTGAGATAAAATAACGTTGAAGGTACAGATGTTAAAAGATTCCTTTTTGGATTAATAAGATAAAAGTGACATAACCACATGGGCCAAAATCGTATTTTACTCCTATTAAATAAACATAATTATTATAACGCTAATTTAAATATTTGAATATAACGTTTTAGGTTGATGTATACATTAAGGATAGTTTTTGCCTATTTTTCGACAACCTTTCGAGTTAACCCATTTGAAATTAAACACAACCTAAATAGACACATCCATAAATAAATTAGCAGGAATTTTCACCTCTAATCATTCAGGATTTATTAATATAGTTAATTTTGTTGCACAAATATGTATTAAATAAATCACCAAAACATTTGAAACTTGCGTCTTGTATCATCAGGTTGTCGTAGCTGCTCTCTAATTTTCCAATCCAAGTGTTTTACCTGAAATTATACACATACAGATTAGCAAAGCTAAATGGGCACATAAGATTAAATCAAAGAAACTAGTAAAAAAAACACTTGAACATTTTACTAAAAACAAAAATTCATTTGTTTATTATGAATTTATGATCGATGTGTTGGGTTTGAAGCTCTTTGCTTGGGCTTGGTAAAAGCTTAGTGGACTCTGGTCCTGTTTGATCCATGATTGTTTTCTTGTGCCTAATTTACAAATCCTATACAATATTTAAAAAATCTTTTGTAACCGTGTTCAATTAAGAATAGTATCCCTTACGTTAGCCAGCCTATAGGATGTAGGATTTCATTCACCAGGACGATCTGAACCAAGCAAAATTATCGTGTTCCTATTGCTTTTATTCCCGATCGTTTTGCATGATATTTATTTGTGCAATAATGTGTTGGTTTCGCTGCGCCACTTGATAACTAACAATGGTAACAGAACTCTAGGCTCTTTAGTACCATTCCATCTTCCCTAGTTCTTAGGGGGTTCGTGGATAAGTACGTTGACACACAGTTTTGCACTTAAAGAAACAATTCCCAACAGTTTGCTGAGATTTTGTTCAAAAGCAGAAGCCGTCGTCGACTATTTTTTCCTTCTAGTTGTTTTTTTGGAGTTTCCGTCGCCTTAAATTTGCGATTAAGGTTTCTTGGTCGACTGCCTTAGCCAAGAATTTCTTGGATTCGCTGATTGATTAGGTTGAGTGAGGAAGCATGTTGTGATTAGGGTCATGGGTTGAGGACTTTCTGGATTTAGATCTAATGGTGAATTAGGATTATGGTTGTTGGCTGGTTTAGTCGACTAGAGCCGGCTAAACTCTTGAAGCCCATTGGATTATTTTCTTAATCCAGGTTAGTATCGTTTCTTAAATTCTTGAAGCCGCAAATTTATGTTTTGCGACTTGGAAGCAAGTTGTGATTAGCTTTTACTAAAAATTCTTGGAATGCACTGAATCATGTGGTAAAGGTTAGGTCTGGAGTTATGTTTTCTGAGTTTGAGTTTTGACTGTTATTATCAACTGTGAATTTGGGAACCGACCTTTGTGTTTTCAGCATTCGGGTGTATTAATTTGTCTACAAAGGTTATTTGTAGAAGGAAATCGATCAATTCGACAATGTTCAATAGAATGGTCGTCAAGTTTAGATCGTGCCATTGCTAGAAGTATAATTGATCACTAAAAACCAATCTTAGCCAACTAAGTGAGCCAGTTCACCAATTTGTATTTAAATCAAATTCTACATAAAACATCATGTTCTCTAAAATTCTTTGTTTTAGTATTCTAGCCATCAATTGTGATTTAAAACAATTCGTATAACAATTATAACTCATTTTTATCAGTGATACTCATAGTTCATAATATAATTTGACACATAATTCTAGTCTAGGTGCTAAAATCCAGTCAGATTACACATAACCAATTATCCTATTAGACTAATGAACTCTAACAAACCATAAACATCATATGTAATGTTTCTAAGTCTATGGATGTCCTAGTTACCAATCCATAAATTGGATTTGAGTTAAAGACCCAGTCAAAACCAAATCGCCAAATTCTTAACTTGAACATATAGTTGGAACAAATGAATTATAACAAATTTTAATCATCATTGTGACAATTCTATATTATTAGATACTCTAATCATCATCAAATTCAGAGGATTCATGAGTTGAGTTCCTATACAAATGAAAAGCATCAAAATTTGGAATGTCAAATAAAATATACGAACCACATGAAAATTAAACACTACAATACATTATAAATGTTTGAATGATGGTCCATACATGAATTGGACTCTCAGTATGCAACATCTTTTCTTCTTATTGCTTACACCTTAAACACCCACTGAAACACACTTGAACAGTATTTCTTTGTATCTATATTCTAAGAGATATGAACAAATCCCTTATCTTATATAGGAATCCTATATGTTCATAATAGCGAAAGGGGTTCAATTATTCTGGAACTTTAACATAAAAGTTAGAATTTATGATTTTGACACCAGTTTTTATTTATCTACATTTTAGTTCATATTGTTATACTTAAATTGTATTTGTACCAATACGTTTGAAATGGGAAACCATCATTATCTGAAAAAATAAAATGTTTTCAAGAGAATATTGGATGTTATATGCCATTTTATACTTTTATGTCATTTCGCATTTGTATTTTATTAATAAAGGCTTAATTTCGTTTCTAATTAGAAACGTGCACCTGCTTTGTTGGATAACTTTATACAAGCATTCTTGACGGGGCCTTTCAATTTACAAAAATCATATTATTACAATAATGATCTAAACATGTGTAACAGTCGAAACTCTCGGGTGAGATTCAATCGCAAACACTTCTATGTTTGTTATTTATCTTCAAATAAATATTACTTTGATTTACAAAAATCATATTAGTTTGATCACTCTCTGAGATGATAAATAGCACAAATAAACCCATTGAAACTTAAGACTTCTATGTTACATTGTAAATATTGTTATTGATGAGTTTAGGTACTTCAAATGGCATTCGGTTATGAACCATATTCGAGTTTTAATGCTCGTGTTAAAGCTACAGTAGATGCCAACATTAAAAAGTGAAAGGAAGAGAAGCACAATGCCACAAAATGTAAAGGGTGTTAATATTCTCACACCCCTCCCCTCTATCTCTCTCTACACACACACACACATACATATATATATATATAGAGAGAGAGAGAGAGATAGAGTGAAGAAGGGTGTGGGAATAAGATGACCCAATGTAAAACCTTTGTAACATACAAGACGTGAGGTTTGGGTCACAATGTCATTTTACTTTTACGGAGGATAATGCAATTTTGGATAATGAAATAAATTGCGGTTTTGGTTTTACCCTAATTTACATTTTGGCACAAAAACGATAATCGACCCCAAAAATGTCAAGCTCTTTTAGTTCAAAGTTGAGCTTCATGGTATGTTGGATCGATTTTGCATCTTCTTTAGATTAACTGTGGTTTAAATTGTAGTCGAGTATTTAAATCATAATTATGTTATGATTTGTAAATCGTCACACTTGTTTATACAAAGTTTCCAAGTAAGCCATACACATTGTTTCTTGATGACACAGGTTGTTTAGTTTTCGCAATCCAACTTGCACTACATATATACTACGAGTTTTGTTATCGAAACCAAAAGTATTGCAGTGCTAATCATTTTCGTGACAATTTGGCTACAAAAACTATTTTATACACAAACTCTTGTGGTTGATCAAAGTATTCCAATACTAAACATTTTGCTATGTACTTGGCTATAAAACCCATGTTACTCACCAACTTATTGTTGATCTTCTATTTTCACATATGTTTTAGGTACTAATGCATGATGATATTCAAGTACGCTTCATACAGGAACGGACTTGGGCTTTGTTTGCTTTAATCCAAAAAGAGTTACTTGTAATCTTGTGTGTTTGAAAACAATGTAATATACTTGACTAAGAAAATGAAACGTTAGTACCATATGTTGTGAACAATCTTGTAACGTGACTCCCCGATGTTTCAGCCACAAGTTTCACATGGTCGGAGTGTTACAAAGATGATAAGCCAAGTACGGGTCAGAATCTTTTTAAGGATCCAAGTTTAATGGGAAAACCCAAAATTTAAAGTGCAAGGAAGAATGTTCAAGAGATTAATGGAAAAGTCAAGCATGGTATTCAAGCCTAAAGAATGACGAGTAATGACCAAAAGAAGCATGTGTTTGTACAACCTAAGTGGAGCCCAAAGAATACAACAAGAGATTAAGAAGAACCTTGTGAAAATCATGACAAAGATGACAAGTTTGGAGACAGAAACCCACTTATTTTGGTATCAACAATTTGGGGATGATTGTTGGCTCAATTGTTGTTTGGCACGATGAGGAGTCTAACCCGATAATTAAATGGAATTAAACAAGTTAGAAGTTGGTGAACTTGGGAGGGACCAAATTTCACAAGTTGGTTAAGTTTTTAATCGTGTTAAAATTAATAAGGTAATGTCCAGGCTTAACAAGTTTGGATTATAAACCAAGTTAAGATTTGACAGTATTAAAGAGAATAACCTAGTTATGATTTAAGAGTCTACAATCAGTCTTTTAGTTATATTTTCTTATTAATATATTAGAGTTATTTCGTGTTCTTTTGTGTTCGCGATTCTTAGACTTAGATTTAGACTTGAAAAACTAAACATGATTAAAATAAATAAATTGGTTGTATACATTTTTTTAAATCAACTGTTGGATACATAAATAACAAAATAAAGCGAGTATGAATCCAATATAAGTTATTACATATAGAAATATAGTATTTAGTATGTGGGTTATCTCTAAAAAAATATATGATAAAAACATTAAGAAATAAGATTAACTTACAGAGTAACCATTGTATTCCACTTTCATGTTTGATAAAAACGTTCGATTATGAGGAAGGATCTCTAGCTATCTGTTAACTTTTTTTAGTATCATTTGGATAGAGCTTTTATCCGATGTCTTAAATCAGAGTATAGACTAAAAGACTAATCTCTCAGCGGAGGAAAAAAGACTCCAGGTGAATATATAAGGTTGAACATTAGAAGATTGGAACTGGCTAAGGCTAGAGACTTACATCAGAAGACCCGCCTTAACTGGATCAAATATGGCGACGAGAATTCTTCTTATTTCCACAGGATCATCAACATCAATAAGGCCAATGGGCAACGATGGATGGGTCACGAACCCGGTGGTGATCAAAGACCACATAAGGAGGGCTTTTCGTAAACAGTTTGTGGAGTCTATTCGTAGGCGGCCCTTTTTCGAGACTCTCGGCCTTCCGAAGATATCCTCTGACCAGGCGGCTTCTATTTCAAACCCATTCACTCTCGATGAAATTAAAGCAGCCTTAAAAGGGTGTGAGGGCAGCAAAGCTCCCGGGCCCGATGGGTTCTCTATGAAATTATTTAAACACCATTGGAAGGATGTGAAACATTTGGTTTTGGGCATGATGGAGGAGTTCTATGGTTCGGGGATCATTAGTGACGGGTGTAATGCCTCTTTCGTGGCATTGATTCCGAAGACGGAGGATCCTCAAGGATTAAATGATTACCGCCCTATTTCCCTAGTTGGCTCTTTATATAAGATCATTGCTAAAGTTCTTTCCAACAGGTTGAAGGGGGTCATGGAGGACCTTATTTCTCCTACACAGTCGGCTTTGGGGGCTGCGTAATATTACTGATTGCCCGCTTATTGTTGGCGAGATGGTTAGTTGGGCAAAGAAGAGTAAATGTAAGATGATGATCTTCAAGTCGACTTTGCCAAGGCTTATGTCACCTTAAACTGGATGATTTTCAAAACTTTGGAGTATTTGGCCTTCTCAGTCAAATGGGTCGATTGGGTTAAGGGGTGCTTGGCTTCGGGAAAAGGGTTGTTGTTAGTCAACGGGTTGCCAACAGGGAATTTCGGTTCAAAAGAGGGCTGAAGCAAGGAGACCCTATGTCGCCGTTCTTCTTCATCCTTGCCATGGAAGTGCTAACATGCTCATGAAAAAAGCGGTTTCTCTATGAAAAGTGTGTCTGAAACAAGGGAAGGATGTGTGGATATGGGAGAACGACATGGGGGTTGGTTTCTATGAAAAGTCTTAGGCGGGAGATGGAGTCGACGGGTAGAATTCGGAACGAGGAGTCGGAATTTCGATGGAACTCGTGGGCAACGCCAAAGAGTAACTTTCTGCTCTGGCGTGCGCTAGCCGGAAGGATTGATTCGAAGGTGGGATTAAGTAGGAGAGGAGTTCTGTTCCTTGATGTGAACTGTGAAAGGTGTGGTATTAAGGCTGAAACCTCTGACCACCTCTTTGCCGATTGTCTCTTCGCTAAAAGTATTTGGTAGAATGTTTTCATCTGGATGAAAATCCCCATCCCTCGGGACTGCACTATGCTTCGGGAAGTTGTGAAAACTTTGCAACATTGCCCGGGAGACAAAACATGGAGGAGGCTTGTTTTAACGGTGGCCACGGCTACGGTTTGGAGAATCTAGCACGCTAGAAACACCAAGTCTTTTGAAGGAGTCTTCATTCCGATTGTGAAGACGGTGGATCTCATCAAAGAAGACGCTTTCCTATGGTTGAAACAATGATCGAAGCTTAGCCCGCTGTCGTGGACAAATGGATTGATTTTGATGTAACAAATCTCTTGTAATTTGCTTGGCTTTGTTATTTTTTTCGGATTATACTTTCTTTCCAGTTTTTTCTTGGCTATATATATAGAGGTTTTTGCCGTTAAAAAAAAATACTACTATTGATACAAAAACATAATTATGATGGGCCACAAAAACATAATTCTTGTTTCCTTTGATTGTAGGTCCATTATTCTTCAATTATTCAAACAAATGGATAATCTGTTATGTATCTTTTTTTAATTAACTTAATATATATATTTTTAATAGTATAATTTCTTACACATAACAAAATTTATATTACTTGGTTATTTCTATCATAATTGTTATATATAGTGTAAGGATCAAATATAAAAATAGTATCTATTATAATTATTATATCTAATGTAAGGATCAAATATAAACAGAGTTTTAACATATAAAATGGTCTTAACATAAGAAGTGAAACTTTTTCTTTTTTTTTAATTTTTTCATCTACTAAGTATGATATTTAAATGCAAGATGTAAAAAAATGTGTATTTACTCCGTAGAGTCATTATGTAATTACTCTACTAGTATAAAAACACAATTTTCTTTTGTTTTTTTTTAATTCTGTGACTAAAATACGTGCTTGAGAAGATTGGAAAAAAATTTCAAAAAATAAAAATACAAAATTTCCTCCTTCACTTCTCATATTAAGCCTAATTTGTATGTTTAGACACATTTGTACTGGAACCTAAGTACCTAACCCATTATATATATATATATATATACACACACACACACACATATATATATGGGAAGATTTAAATGAACGCTAAATATTGCGAGAACCGTGAGAACGAATGAAAAAACCACGAGAACTTGTCAAAAACAATTCAAATTCAAAGTTTATTTTTACACTTATTATATTATTATTATTATTATTATTATTATTATTATTATTCGAATACAATGTTAGAAATTAAATTTACACATTTAAATTTACGTGAGATTCGTAAATAAAGAAAATTTACACAAGTGTAGGTTTGCCATTTACACATGTGTAAATTTGTTATATTTGCACATGTGTAAAAAAAGCTAATAAGAGTGATTTTAAGAGGAGATGTGAACTATTTGAAGTTGTAATTTTTTTATGTATTTTAATTACAATGAGGTTTGTATTAAAAAAATTGGTTTTGATTGGTTTTTTCATTTATTCTCACGGTTCATTCAATATTTAACGTTCTCAAGATAACCCTCCCCCATATATATATATATATATATATATATATATATATATATAATAGAAGAAGTAAGATTCAAATGAGAAGAAATAATTTGTAAGAATAAAAAGAATAACTTTTAAACCAATAGAAATTTTCCATTTAATTCATTTAATGTGTGTATTTAATATTATGAAAAATGACATATAGGTAAACTATAATTGTCATTAATTAACTAATTAATTAAGCTTGTAAATCATTTTTTTCATATAATTTTTCAAGATAAAATAATTTATGGTGTATGACATTTTCGACATGTGTAGGATAAATTTTAGTACGTGTAAGATAAATTTTGAAATGTGTTTGGTAAATTTACATGTGTGTAGGGTAAGTTACGGTAAATGTAAGACATATGTAGGATAAATTTTGAAATGTGTAGATAAAATGTTTTACTTTTTTAATGAGGATAACATAATTAATGAGAGGACTTATAAACTATTTAATGTTTTACCATTATGTTTTTTTTTTCTTCTCACATAATCTTCTCACATAATTCCCTATATATATGTATACATATACATATATAAAGAGAGAGAGAGAGAGAGAGAGAGAGTTAGGATAAAATGAAAACTATACGAGTTGTGAGACTTAGAAAACTCGGCCTTACAAAAGGTTTTTTCAATTTTTTTACCAAAAATCATAAAAAATAAACTTTTCCAAAAAAATAAAAAAAAACCAGTTTTTTTTTCATTTACGGCAGCCAGAAATGCTGTAAAAAAGCGATGTCATAAGCTTTTCACAGCTGCTCTAAGGGGCCGAAAAAACTACTTTGAATTTTTTTAAAACTTTCTTTACGGCAGTTTTTCTAACATATTAATCCAGGGGTGTGAAAAAATGGGGCAAAACCGCACGGAAGGCCGAGTTCTCTAAGTTCTCATAACTCAAAGGGTTTTTCCTTGATCTTGATCATATATATATAGGTAGAGGTTCATGTGAAAAAATTAAAAGTGTGAGAAGGATAAGAAAGATTATGGAGGTGGCATGTGTCCCTTATTATATTGTTAGTTTAAGGTATAAGTGTAATTT
The DNA here is from genome assembly GCA_947069175.1 of Scalesia atractyloides. Lineage (NCBI taxonomy): Eukaryota > Viridiplantae > Streptophyta > Magnoliopsida > Asterales > Asteraceae > Scalesia > Scalesia atractyloides. Next base: position 11,789,789 of record CAMTDV010000029.1, read on the forward strand.
AACTAATAAAATCTAATTATGGAATGAATATATGCAACCGGATTTTTCGCAGTTATTGTAGGGATTTTCGAATTTGAAATAACACCCTAACTCATAAAAGCACCACACATGTATCTTGAAGGCATACATCTTATAAAGAAAAAAAAAATAACAAAAACACCTAACTCATAAAACACACAACATAATTAAGCACCATAAGACATCATAAACATAACAACAACAAAGTTATATTGAAGGCACACATCTTATAAAGAACATCCTAACATTGAATATAACAGAAATAACACCCTAATATAACACAAATCAACACTTTAATCAGAATCAAAACAGAAATAACACCCTAAATATATAAAAACATAAATAACTCTACATAAGTATATCAATATGGTACTCTATTAAAGATAAAAAAACACTCGTTATAAGTGTATTTTTTAAAAAAAAAGTTACGTATAAAAAGTTATTGATGTTTAAAAAAGAAGGGGGAACTTTGCATGTGTATTAATATTAGTTTCTTAATTTAAAAATATTAAATTTATCTTTGTACCCTTAATCCAGAAAATTAGTTAGTTTAATAGTCAACATTACTTACAGAATTGTCACTATGATCTCAACCATTAGATTAAATATCTAATGATTTAGATTCTTTCTTATCCTTCTCACACTTTTAAATTTTCTCACAATAACATCACCCTATATTATATATATATATATATATATATATATATATATTATTTAACGACAAATTTCTTTATTAATCTTGTATATTCAATATGTAGTTATATATTTATAATAGTATAATTTTATAATTCATACACATAACGAATATATATTACTTAGTTATTTGTATCATAATTGTTTTATAAAATATATTTAGTATGTAGTTATATACTTATATGATATAAATATAAATTTGTTATATTTATATAAACATTAAACTCGTCTAGGCCTGTTGGTCTTAGGTATGCAAAGTTTGGGCTCTCGCTTGTTTAAGTTTGTCTTGATTCAAGTTTTTAACGAGCCAATCTTAAGTAACTCATGATAAAGGGACCATACTAGTTTACACGTCTGCTTTGTTCTTGAATCCGGCATTCAGTAAAGAAAAAAAAGTTAAATGACAAAAGCATCTTACAACAATTAGTTAAAGCTAAGAAGATTTATGTACATGGGCAAAAATGTTGCAAGAAACCGTTCTGGTCTCCATCTTGATTCTCACAATTAGACATGCCAACGACCACACATGATCATATGTTGGAGGCGATAATTGTTTAAGGAATGTAAGAAATGGCTTTACACTTGCCATGACCAAAAGTTAACAAGCGAATTGTCAAAATAAGAATAAAGGTTTATTCTTTACAACCAAAACAAAAATTAGGTCATCATCGCCTATGTCCACACACCCATAATATATGAAAGTAGTATTCTAATATGACACACACGCACTGTATATGATTTTTTTAATTAATTTGTATATCAAACACTTGCACCTTATATATAAATGGCATAAATGTCTTTCTATTTAATATACTTTATTTTTTTGAATAATGTTAGTTAATTGGATTCAAATTGGTAAAATTAAAAATCGCATCGATTTAAATAGTAATTTACTCGTATATATATATATATATATATATATATATATAAGTTTTAATGAGAACGCTAAATATTGTGATAATCGTAAGAACAAATTAAAAAACAGGAGAACTTGGTCAAAATCAATTTAATTCATTTTTTTACACTTATCATTATTATTCGAATATAATGTTAGAATTTACTTTACACGTTTAAATTTACGTGAATTCGTAAAGAAAATTTACACATGTATAAGTTTCATGTTTACACATGTGTAAATTTGTTATATTTACACATTTATAAAAAATCTAATAAGAATGATTTTGAGAGAAGAAAAGAATGATTATTTGATATTATAAATTCTTTTGTGGTGTTGTATTTTAATTACAATGAGGTTTGTATTAAAAAATTGGTTTTTTATTCGTTCTCGCGGTTCACGCAATATTTAGGTTCTCAATATAACCCTCCTCTATATGTATATATAGGGAGAAGATCACGAGAAAACTCTTTTTTTGTGAGAAAACTCGAGAAACTATATCAAACGATTGATATTTGTACCAATATGTACAATTACAGTAAGAACTAATGTTCACAAATGAAAACGTCATTGATCGTAAAACAAAATAAACATATATTAGTTCCCAAACGACAATTGAGATTAATAATGATGAAAACGCCATTAGTTGAATAATAATCAATGTGAAGAACTGATAATACAGTAATCCTGAAACATGTTAATGAAAATGCCATAAGTTGAATAATCAACGAATAGTAAGAACTAATGTTTACAAATTAACGCCAATATCTACAACTAATCAGATGCACGTAAGAATTAATGTTTACAAATGTAGAATGTCATTGATCGTAAAACAAAACAAACATATATTCGACAATTGAGATTAATAATGAAAACGACAAATATTGAATATGAAGAACAACATTCAAAAAATAAAACGTCATTTTAAATATTACTATGTAGGTCAGAATCTACGTTACATGCCATAGATCTCGAAAGCTTGGGGAGAAGGTAACAGCTAACATGAAATTTTTGGAATTTTGTTTGAACGAAATTAAAACGCCTTTTATTGGGCCGAAACTACATGATGACAATCGTACCCTGCATATCATTTAGCACCCCTCTGCCACATGTTCGGCCAGGATCCAATCTTACTGTTTTCACACTGTGAATAGTTTTCTCCTGATCTCGTTTATATATATATATATATATATATATATAATAGTTATGATATGAGTTAAATTATATTGGGTACGTTTGATTTGGTTATATGTATTTCAATGATAGATCATAATAGTTACTAATATTAATAAATACAAATATAAAGTGTAGTGGGTTGAGCTAGGTGAGTGCGCCCCCCCCCCCCCCCCCCCTCTTCATATTTGGTTATATTAGGTTAAATGAGATGACACGATCATATTTGGTAGTGATGTGAGTAGGGATGAGATATTTTCCCAAATAGTCGTACCAATACCCATTTTGGCTATTCAGTTATGTATAGATACAAAGTTTTAATTGATTTTGGTATTCAGCACTCTTGCTATCGGTATTGGTACCATTTCAAATGGTACTTGTACCAAATTAAGGTATAAAATTTCAAGAGTATTTTGGAACATGATCTTAAGTATAGTGCATATTGTATGGTACTCGTATGGATTTTTCCTATTTGGTACCTATACGAATATTCAAAAAATTAAAAGAAACGAACTGGTACCAAAGCGGCTAACGTACTGAAATATTGGTGCCAAAACCCATACTCATACTTATACCGTACCAATATATTCGATATGGTATTCGGTACCCAGTTTTGTTTGGACTTAGTATCGGTATTTTCTTTAATATTGTACCAGTCTTATCCTTAGATGTGAGAGTACTTGTGGGTTGCTAGCTCCTCCTTCACCCTAATAATAATAATAATAATAATAATAATAATAATAATAATAATAATAACAACGACTACGGGCTAATTTGTTGCTTAAGTAAATGGATAATAATAATAACTAATGGTTTCGTGGGCTAATTTGTTGCTTATGTAAATGGGAAATATTGTTGGGGATTGAATGTGTTTAAGATTCCAAGTGGCATGACATAAAATTTTGTTCGATTAGTTGAGGGTTACTATCTTCATTTATTTCACCCCACACACGTGCAAATGGACAATTTGTCATATTAATAATTCATCCGAATAGTATATAAGAATGAATTTGAAATTGTCCCTTCATAGTCTAAACTTACAGTTTTTTCCAATGAGAATAATATTTTTTTCGTTCGGTCAGAATTTTAGTTATAACATACTATGGTTAGATTTGAAATAAAAATAAACACAAAAATAGGTAGAACAGCTAATAAGGTAAAGGAAATATGGAAAGGGGAACATTTTCGATTCGAATACGTGAACTAAAGTTTATCTAATTGTGCTATACTGATAGTTATTTAATATATGCATAAACGTATAATTCAATAAAAAGAAATTGGTGTATTGCCAGCCTCATGACTTTTCAAAGTGGAAGTCATAGATTTGAGTCTCGTTTGGAGCAAAATTACTATGGATTGAACCAAGAGTTTTACCACAATGAGCCTTTGGACGATAAGTTTCATTTGGAAAAGTGACGCACCGGGTCACCAACGTTGTCTGCGTTGGCAGACGTTGATAACCTTTTGCCAATGAATTTACTTGAGTAATTTAGTTTTTGTTGATTGTTCAAAATAAAAAGACAGAAAGTTAGATACCAATACTTTTAATGATTTTTACGTAACAATGTTATTACATATAAATGTGACATGGCAAGAACTTATACCAACGCCAATGTCATTTATATATAAGAAAAATATAACGAGATCGATTAAACACTTTATGAACTGATTCAAATTATTAACAATTCTTTTTCTAGAAACGTACACAAATACATCAGTAAATTTTACAGACTAATAAATATGACAATAGTTTTAATGATTTTTACGTTACAATTTTGAAACTAGGGATATCTTCTTTGGTGACTAGTGGTGTCTGGCATCTCTGCCAATACGTCTAGGTGGTTTAGTCTCCTCTCAGTTCGAGATGTTGGGGCTTATGTTTTTGAGGCGTCTAGAGCTCAGCCTTGCGAACTACAGGATCATATCTTTCGAAACAATTGGTCTTCGGGCTTGACCCGGACTATTAGCATGCGCTCGAACGCTTAAATGTCTCTCTCCCATACTTGGATATTGACGGTTTCTCTAATAAGGACAGTACCCCCTCGAAGCCACAAAAAACTTTGGCGATACTCCGTTTAGAAAAATCGCTCAAAGCGTGGGAGAAGATTTTGATTTGTTATCCCGCCAGAAGGCGGTGTTTGAGTGCCTTAATGATTCCCATGCTCAGGATTTTTTGACCGGTATCCTGATTGAGGGGCTGGGACAATGTATGTCTGCGGTAGAGTACAGAGTCATTCTCAAATACCAGTTGATGATCCCTATGTACCCGGAAGATGAAACCTGCCTGATATGCCGTAAAGCTTGTATGGATAAATACGGCGAGCACACAATTCATTGTAAAAAGCTCACTGGGTTCAAATATCGGCATGAATGGATGTGGGATGTTGTGGGGGATATCCTGAGAAGAGGTGGGATTTCTGCCAAGAAAGAGGGCCCTGTGAATTTCCTCACGTACCCTATGGAAGGGAGATATACTGTGCGACCAGCAGATCTGCTCGTCTTTGGCTGGGCTGGGGAAACATGCTTGTGTGGAAATCACGGGGGTTTCCCCTTTGGTTGGTTTAAGGGAAAACGAGTTTATAGCTGGACAAGTAGCAAGAAATGCAGAATCAAAGAAAGTGGAAAAGCACGCTAAATCTTGCGCAGAGAACCGACATGTCTTTATCCCTTTTACCTTTGATAAATTTGACTCCCTAGCGCCAGAAATTATCCACTTTTTGACCAGAATCCAACGGGTCATCCACAATAATTGTTCAACCCAAGGGGGCAGGGGTTTGTCTTTGATCGTTAGGGTTTACAATTTAGAAAGGGGTGGCGGCGCAGCTTGTTGCCCGTCTACCTTCTATTTTGATGTAACTTGGCAAGTTTTTTGGTGAAATACATAGATAGTAAATTATGTAATTAATATCTATACTATATTATAATGCATGAGTGAGGGGCATTTTAGGATACCAAAAAATTAAGAACTTTTTTCCTCTTAATTTATAAATACACTTCTAAAGTTAAGGTAAATTGGTCTTTTAAACAGTAATTATATTTTAATTCCTCATCTTATTATACTTAAATCCTTGAGTTTTAACATAATTATAGGTAATTAATTATACTTTCCCCCATCCACAAATGCTTTTACGTATTCTTACCATATCTTATAAACTATAATGTTTTGATAGTTGTCTTGATTAGTATTGACGTGTTGATTAAAATATATAGAAAGATGATGCCTTAGTGTACAAGTGATTAAAGTCTAACGTGCTTAGTCATTATCTCAAAATGTTCAATGGCAATAGAATGTCAAGTGATTAAATACCATCAATTTTATCCTTTCATCTAGATTACACTTTAACTCCTCATCATCAACAAAATTTTAAATAATAAGTTAATAGTTACACTTTATCCCCCTATAAAAAAAGTAACTCCCACCCCTTCCCAATTTTTAAATGATCATAACTTTTTGGTACGCTAATATCTTTTTTTAAAATTACAACATCTAAACGAGTATTTTATTCTCTAAAATTTGAGCATATTATTACTATAGTTTTTATTAAATAAATTGATATGTTAAGTGATAGACTGTAACACCCCCAAAACGGGTTTGATAATCAAACCACGTTAATATTAAAGATCGGGTAAAAGACCGTTAGTGGTAAAAGTGAACCAGTAAATAAAATAACCAGTAACAAATTAACCTAGTTAATAACTTGTATATAAGTAACAAGACAATGAGTTATAGTCTCATTTATAATCAACACTAAACTTGAGGGACCAAAGCTGCCAAAAAGGGAACTTATGTTATAAAATCTCAAAAATTAAAACACAAAACACATAGTTAGTGTGTGTGTGTGTTCTACGGCTGGAGAACAAGGGGAAACCCTAGTTCAAGCTTAATCCATCAAATTGGAGATCAATTCGAGACCCAAATCAGTGCATGAACATAGATTATTGATCACCTCGATTAGAGGATCATAAGGTATGTCTAAAAACTTAGATTGGTGACAGTTATAATTTGAAACAAGTAGAATACTTGCAATTAGATAGTTGGATTATGATCCAAAGATGAAATTAAGTGTATATGTATGCTTGATTTCGTTAAACTTAAAGAAATTATGCAGTATTTGATGTAAGATTACTTGTAGGTTATTTATAAGTAGATGATGAAGTGGGTTTGATTATATGATGACATAGATGATACATAAGTGTTCATGATCATCAAGCTTGTATGTATATGTAAGATATTTGAACAAATTAGAGGTTCGAATAAGTGTTCGTACATAACTTGAAATGGGGTTTGTATGATATGATGAAATTGATGTTATGACAATCTTAACGAGTGTTTGAGATCATGTTGTCTACTAGTTTGTATGTAGAATTTGATTATATTAGGTATTCAGATGAATATCTAGTAATATGATGATATGAGTTGTTTTGTGATAATGAAACAATTCCAAGTTCTTGTGTAATTATCGATAGATTTAGCATATGATTGTAGAAACTATGTTAATTGATATTAGAAATTGCATGAACTTGGATTTGGGAAATGTAGCTATAATGGTGGCCTAAGAATAGCGCTTATCGGGTAATTAATGAAATACCTAAAGGGGTTGTTAAACTTATTCGTGAGTTTGTATGTGTAAATGGCAGTTGAATTTTAAAAGTCAAACTGGCCTATAATAAGATCGAACGATAAATTTGATATAAAATTTGTAAGGTGGAAAAGTCGTTTTAAATGATGACTAACCTAACCATCTTGCGAATGATAAATGATTGTTTGACGCTTGACAAGCTAGGTGGAGGCTTGGGAAGAAGCGGGTCAAATGGAACAAGAACGCGGAAAAAGGCATTATTAGAATTCAAAGTAAAACTTACATCTTTAAAATAATAGATTTACTTATGTAGTTGCATAAGTGTTTGGGGTATTTGGGACGAGATTTCAAAATATAAAGTTATAACACGGATAGATACAGGTTGGAACAAGTGAAAAAGGTATTAAACCATATTTGATGGTAAAAAGTAAATGGTAATTCGGTCACGAGCTGACAAGAAACACTAAACTTTTAAAAAAAAGGGGGCACTTTATCATAAACCGTAATGGGTTGAACAAATTAAGAAAACGAACCTAAGTAATATGATTATAAGGTGTAAATCGAAAATGGATTAAAGGGTGAGATGGTAAATTAATACCATCTCAAAATGATAGATAGTCATTTAGACAAACGAGTCAAATGGTTATATTATCAGCATTTGACAAAAATGACTAATGGTCTTTTGTTGAGTTTTTGTGCTCAAGAAAGCATAGAGTATGATTAGCATCGCTATTACATAGCAACTAATAGAGCATGATATGAGAACGAATCAATGCTATGAGCCGAGCCAGGTACGTGTAATGGGTCAAACTCTCAAAGAGGACTTATGGTCCGATTGAGGGTTAAATGAGTTGTGAATGAATAATGGATTACCTAAGGTAAGGTAAATCTAATAATCTAATTCGTAAACATTATGCTTTTAAGAACATAATGATTTTATATAGATTATGGTTAAATGTTCATTTTGGTCAAAACATGATATTGTAAGTCCTTCGTCGTAAAGAAGGGTCTAAGTTGACCAAAATGCCCTCAAATGATAAAGTAAACGACTCTAATATTAGTTTAAAAACGAGTTTTATAATACGATAGACCCCTTTGGTAATGTAAAAGCGAAAAAGCATAAGCCGTTTTGGCTTAATGCCTCATATTAGGTCTTTCTCGTAAAAATGTCAAACCGAAGGGTAGAATTGAAAATATAACATTTCTATAATCAATCCACCACAACGTATAGTTGTGGTGGAATGTAAATAGATATTTTAGTATGAAAACAAGAAATAAAGTAGGGGAAGTGAGGTTTAAGTTTATACGTTTAAATCTCTTAATGGGTCAAAATGAATATATGCATAAACTAAGAGTGAAGCGTAATTCATAAGAACTAACAATCCGAGTTGAGGATTTCAAGTTAAATACGTAGATAAGCAAATTTTCGGACAATTCGAAATAGATAGATGTCTTAGTGTGGAAATGATAAGGTAGATAAGGTTTAGGTTGAAATAAGCGTTGGATTACGCTAAAACAACCAAACGAGTCAAAATAATAAATAAAGTAAATGTTTAGTTGAATAAGGCGAAGTATTTCGCTAAGGCAACTATACTGGTAATAATGGGGTGTTTATGCACCGAAATGGATGCGTAAATGTATAGTTTGATTAAAATGGGACAAAAAGGGCAAAATCGGAAAATATGAGCATAAACCGGGAATGAATGTGTAATTCATAAAAGTTAAGAATCCGGGATTTGGAATTTGGTATATGTAAGAAAATATTTTACGGACTTTTAGAAATCAGTTTCATGGAAACGGATGAAAAGGTAACAGGTTACAGAAGTTTTCGTAATAAAAACGACAAAATTTAAAAAGGCTGCAGTAGCCCACCGTAAGCTACGGTGGACTATCGTAGCTTACGGTAGGCAGCTGCTGTGTTGAAACTGGAAGTCTTAACCGTAAGACAGGAAGCTAGGACCGTAAAGCTTGACCGTAAGCTGCGGTGGTCACCGTAGCTTACGGTGGAGTCTGAAATGAAAGTTTTGTTTTTATTGTTTTAGGCCTTAGGATTTATTTGATTATGTTGTAAACTATTTATAACTAATGTATTTCATAAATTATGAAATATAGGTGATTATTGGGCACCGGAGAAGGACCAAGTTCTACGAAGAACCAAACACGATCAAGGACGAAGCTTCCGCACTTGGTTTTGTTAAAAAAACTAATCAATGATAACATGTTAAATTGTTTAAATATGTAATAAAGTTTTAATAAACTTGAAAATTTGAGTGACGTGTATTCGCAATTACATGTTTAAATACTAAATTTTTATAGAAATTTCAGTATAATAAGATAGGGTCTTACATAGACAGTGTCTAAGGGTAAGTAATAACTGAATCGTTAATCGAAACCAAACCAAAATCAACCAAAAACTGATTGACCAAAACCCGAATTAACCAAAAACGGTCATCGATTTTTTTGTACCTTTATTTAATCAAAATTAACTGAACGAAACCATTCATATTTTTATATATTTCTAACTTTTATACCTTCAGTTCATGTATTTCATAATAATACCTCATTATGTATTTATATCTAAATTTCATGTATTTCTAATTAAAAGTTTTAGCCCAATTTGGTTTTGGCTAAAAGCAAATCAAATTAACCAAAGAACCGTCAATCTAATTAAATAAACCAAACTGATTAACTACAAAATAAATTGGTTAACAAAATAGACTAATCGATAACCTTGATTTTTGGTTAAGGATAATAATCTAACCAACCAAACAATGCACACCATGGCAATATCCGTGTTTCCCACCGCATCGCGCGCTATTATTGGTTATTAACCAAAATTAGTTATTGGTGAGCAATAACTAAATCGTTAACCTGAACGAAACAAAAACAGACGAAACTGAACTGAAATCAGCCAAAATTTTTATTAACTAAAAACCGTATTAACCGGGTTATTAATTTTTTTGCACTTTCATTTAACCAAAATTAGCTACACCGAACCAAATTATTCATATTTTCATATAATTCTAGCTTTTATACCTCTAGTTCATATATTTCATTTTTTATATCTTCATTTTATATATTTATACTTTCATTTCATATATTTATACCTCAAATACATATATTTCTTAGCAAAAGTTTTAACCAAAGTTTGGTTTTGCTATTAACTGATATTAAAAGAACCAAACAAAAAACCATCAATGTAACCGAATAAACCAAAGTGATTAACAAAAAACCGATTGATTAATAAAATTGTCTAACTGATGACTTTGGTTTCGACTTCGGTCGAGGATAATAACCGAACCGACCGAACCATACACAACAGAATGAAACAAATTACCTGATTATTTTGATGTATATGTATCATAATATTGCTACAATAAATACTATATGCATAAGAAAACTACAAAAAACGAGTATCATAATGCGATGCGTTGCCCCCATCGCATCGCACGGGTATTCTGCTACTATTTTTATGAAGAGGAAGAAAAAGAAATCTTGGATAAAAAAATAAAATAAAAGAATGAACATTTAATGTAACATTAAAAAAACCTGAGATATCTTTAACTAATACTTAGTAAAAAGGATCTTTGATTGAAACATAAGATCGGTATAATTTCTTTTATAAATGAAAGAGAAGAAGATGAAATCAAAATTTTGTTTTAGAGATCTGAGTAGATACGTTGATGAGGAAGAAGTAACATAGAGAAGAGAAATAAAAACACTTATGGATTATGGATCTAGTGGTATTATACACATCATATCAACAAGTTAAAGTCAGAGGGTGGGTAAACACATGAGGTATTGGAACGTGTATATTGTCAAAAACGCCATGCTAACCAAAACCTTAAGTTTGAGAAATAAGACGACACGGCTAATTCTAGACCATGTATATGTTTTTTTTTCCAACTCAACTGAGATTTCAGTTAAGATTTAGCATATATATATTATATATATAAAGAGAGAGAGAGAGAGAGGAAAAGAGAAGAGGAAATGTTAACGTAAATAACACCTTCACGTGTGAAGCGTACGCGATTAAATTACGCATGTTATAAAATTCAAACCCTAATCACGCATAAACAACACACATAATCACGCATGCAGAAACCAATCACGCATTTGTTCAACAAAAAACAGAAAATCACGTATGAATAAACCCTAATCACACATATTATATGCATAATTACGCATGATATTTGTTGGTCACGTACGCTTCGCACAAAGCTTTGTTATTCCCAAAGCTTTATCTCACCCCAAGATGTCACTATGCTATAAAACAATAGGCAGAAACCTTTCTGATTAGTTTATTGATTGCTAGGTTTATGCATAGTAATGGTGGATCTTGGAAATTTTTAGATGCTATAAAGAGTTATTGTGACATGAGAATTTTTTGGCCTCAAATTCCACCAAAAAAGTTTATCATCGTGACAATTCACACGATCAAGAGCCATTAGAATCTCATATAAGTGTATCAGTCACCATCATGATTATCATTTGATTATGTTTGTAGACACTATTATTGATCACATTACCTTTTTTTTGTTGGTTTGGCTCATTTATTATAGCTTTTGTATTATTATTTTTTGTTATGGTTATATTCTACAAAACCCTCTCCCTCATGTAGAAGGATACTTTCCCATATACCACCTCTCCTCTCGTTACACCCCCTCGCTCCACACACACGCCCAAAAAAGAAAAATGAAAATTCAACTCCATTGCTAATGACCCTACCCACTACCTACTCTATTTTATAATAATTTAGACAAGTCTAGAAAGATTTTGTTCCGACAGACGAACCTCAATACTTAAATTTTGAGTTATTAAACTAGTGGAAACAATTAGTCAAAATTCAAATTAGCTTTAATAAATTTCGCTAACACAATGACTCATGCTTTCTTATTATGTAATCAAAACGAGTATAAAATACACCTCATAACTGATTTGAGCACGTACACACGCAGGGACACTTTTCTAAACCGTTTTCCCTTGATTTTAGGGAACTAAGATTTGTTGTTTTAATTTTAGAGAAGAAGATGTAAGATAAAATAAACCTTATCTTTAACTTATATGGTTATAGGATAGGGTTCTAGAGTGAATATTAGTGAATTTGTGAACTAAGTGAAAAATCCTAACCATTAATTTACACATGTGTATGACTAGGATTTCATCATCAAATCATGGCAATTGATTTACACACGTGTATGGTCATGATTAGTTTGCTCAGTTCGCAAATACACTAGTGTTTATTCTTGAATCAAATCCTATGGTTATAATACAATATATGATATAATACTTCCAGGGTCGGCACAAAAAATAGTGAAATAAATCAAGCGTTTTGGGTCTCCACTTTCTCAGGGCCTCAAATTCTAAAAGAAAAAAAAGCATATTGAATTTAAATAACCTCAAGTTTTATCATTTGGCCAATAAAATCCTAACTTACGAATTGTACCACACCACGTTCAACTTATTTTCCTCTAGCACTCCCAAACTAACTAAACACTAACCAAGTTAGTTTTTTTTTCCCGACGTGGCATTTTTACTGACTGGCATCTCACATGACATTCTTGACATGGCATTCGACGTGGGATCTGGCTGGCTTTTTTCTGACGTGACGTCTGATGTGGACTGGTTTAGTGACTTGACATCTGACGTCAACTAACTGTGTTAGGTTTAGTAAGTTTTGGAGCGCCAGAGGAAAATAAGTTGAAAAGTTGGGAGTGGCGTGTATAATCGTAAGATGGGAATGTTATTGGCCAAATTATAAAAGTTAGAGTTTATTTAAATCCAAGGGAAGAGTTGGTTACAAAGTGGGTTTTTCCTACAAAGTGTAGGAAGTACTTGGTGATGACATGTATCATATATATAGATTTTTAATAAAAGGGCACAACTGTAATTGACTAATAAGTTATTTAAGGAAAGGATAATGCTAAACAATAAATTAAGATTTTTAAGGGAACCCAAATTTTGTAAACGCATGAATGTATCAGTTACGTCGATTATATTCTACACATCATTCGTTTCATCCTTCATCCGATAGGTTTTTTTTTGTTTTTGCATATTACATATTAAACTTAGATGTCTAATGGAATTATTGATTGTGGTAATGGTTTATGATTCTTAACAGTGTGTTTTATCAATTTTTAAGTTTCTAAACTGTATGTTTTATTAGTTTTTGGTTTCATTAACTTTTTGTTACACAGTTCTTTATAGTATATTTGATAAGTTTTAGCTTTCATTAACTTTTCTTCATAATTCTTCAGTTTTTCTTCATAGTTTTTCACAATGTGTTTTACTTTACAGTTTCTTTACAATATATTTTTGTTTATAGTATGTTTTATCAGTTTCTAGTTTAACTTTTCATCACATTGTGTTTTACAAGTATATGTTATACAATTTTCTGTTTCATCACCAATATAAAACCATATTACCTTGTTTGGAGAGAATGTGTGGAAGTTATGCTGGGAAAGAAGGGTTGGTTATTGAATGATAGTTGTTTTTTTTAAAACAAACTCAATTACCAAAATTCTCCATCCATCAATCAAATCAATTATTAATTAAAACATAAATATTACAAAAAATGTCACGTATCTAATCTTAACCATTAAAATCAATCATCAAATGGCCCAAAACACTTTCTACATTTTATAGGAAAAACACACTTTGTGGGGAACCCTACTCTTAAATTCAATATAAAAAACATAATATATGTAAGTGATTTTGGATTTGAAATTGTTAACATTAAGATTTATAATCTATAACTATGATAAACTATATGAATTATAGGATCTAGTGCAATTTTTTAAGAAAAAATGTACGAATTTTGTTATCCGTTTTAACCCTATACTATTTTAAGCTGACCCTAAATACTTTTTTATGTGATGTTACCTAACAGAATCTTACTCTATAAATAATTCAAAGATATGACAAAAAGAATTAAGAAAACATATCAAACTCAGTTTTAAATAAATGTTTTGTTTATTCTAACAAGTCTAGAATGTATTTAGGTAAATATATAAATCTTATCAAATGCGATTTTAATATTCAAGTTGTTTTTTATTGGGGATAGAAAATATTTATTAGAATTTAAACCCACCCAATCCATGAACGGATAGTGTTTTTTTATAAATGTAATTAAATAAAAACAAGTCAATGGCCAACTCTACAATTTCTTTGCTTTCCCATTTATACTATGTAATATAATGGATATAAGGAGAAAAAGAATATTATTTTTATAAAAAAATAACAGTTTAAGTAATTACAAGTATAAGGTATAACCCTTTAAAGCATTCAAATCCTCAAATTTTTAGAATTTTGCATTTTCTCATCCCACGTCCGATGAAAGAAACTTTGAATGAAAAAGATTGTTATAAAAGAGCCCTTTATTTTTTTGAATGGCTAATTTTTCCCTACTTAAATATTTACACTTCTAATGATTGAACATAGGAATGACAATAGGTTAGGCTTGCGCCGGATATTGGTAATCCAGACCTGTACCGGTTGTAATTCTTTGTCCCATACCCGGCCTGTTACCCATCAGGAATTTGTCGGGTAATTACCCGTCGGGTATCGGATATACCCGTTAATTTCTTACAAATAGTCGTTGGGACAAATGTGCAATTTTTACTTTGATGTTTATATAATTTACTATTTTAATGACTATAACAAATAAGAATATGATTAATAACTTAAATATCATATTCAAACCATATATACCAAACTAAATCAGAACGATTACTTAATTAAGTAATTGTATCAGGACCACCTAATTGCATAAATATCCTCATAAGGGTGATAGGTTCTATATCCAATATACATGCTAAAATAAGTTATATGTTCACAAAACACCTGCCAAATACATATCAACATATGACTATAGAGAAGGTAATAATTACATGTACTAAATTTATATATATGGAAATCTATAATATGATACTTTCGGGTATTACTTGGGTAATTGGGCTGAATATCAGGCGGGTATCACTAAATCCCATACCTGTACCCGATTTTCCCCCTTTTTAAGCTCGTACTCGGCCCATACCCATTGGGCTCCGGGTATACTCGGCCCATATATTTCGGGTATATCCGTCAGGCTTGGGCTTTTTTGTAACATTCGTTGTAAAACGGGTTTCAAACACCCATTTCGTTAAATAATTCAAGTAGTTAATCTAAAGTCACGTTGCGTATTTATGCACCATTTAATTCGAGTTATTAACTTATAGCTACTAAATGAATAAAAGAATTTAAAATATTAAATAAATAATAACAATAATAATAAATGAAAGTAAAAAAAATGAACAAAAGGGGGAAACCGGAATCGAACTCGGGGCTCTCACAAGTCCATACGCACCAAACACCACTAAACTGCACACACTTTTGTGAATAAAACTGAAACTAATTAAATTAATATAAATGGAACGACGACCTGCAAATCCATCAAACAGACAGAAACCGCCATTTTTTTTAATCAAGCATGAAATCCGTTTTTTCCGTTTCTATATTAACATCCATACCTGTCGTGAATCATCAAGTTAAAACGGATTTTGGTTGCAATTTATGAGTGTAACTGATGATCAGTTATAATTCAAAATCAAGACCCGATTTTAATTCAAAACGTTTTTCAAATCATTGGCCATAATTTTTGTGTTAAACCAAAGATTTTGAACTGTTTCTGGACACTATATATCAAATCATCACTTCGTCCAAATACACTCAAAACTTTCAAGTTAAACACCTCTGATCAACGTTCTACTCGAATTCACCACCGTCGGAATCATCGGATATTGCCGTAATCCTCCATCGGTATCGTTTATTTCAAATTCACTTAACTCCTAAAGTTTTTATGTATATTATACGTTGGTCGTTTAAGTCAGTTAACAGATTACCCAAGCAATCAGTCGAATTTCAGTTATGGGTTTAAGGGTGAAGATGATGAAGCTGAGATAAGGGTTTTATATAATTAAAATTCTATGATATACGGGTTAGACACCCAGCCCAACTGGTTGGGCTGGGTGCAAAACAAATCAGCGTCGCGGGTTCGAGTCAGTTCCACTTCACCGGTTCGTTCATTTAAAAAAATCTTTTTAATTAATCAATTTCTGAAATCATATAATAAGTGTATAAGAATAATTAAAATCAGATTATTTCGGGTTAGACACGTAGCTCAGTTGGTAGAGCTGCGTGCACATTAACGGAGGTCTCAAGTTCGATTCAAGCACGCTGCCAGTTACACCCGCGATCCGACTGGTTGACCCGGTCAGACCTGTCAAGGTCAACATATTTTTTAATATATTATTATTTTTATTATATAAAAATCATTTTAAAATGCTTAAAAATAAGACTTTTAAGTTTAAAATTTTTATTAATACGACAAAAATAAACCGAAAATTTCAATAAAAACATTAATTAAAAATATTAACTTTTATTTAATTATCGAATTTTTTCGTTACTATTTAGGTTGGATTTCTTCGTCGGTTTAATCCTCATTTCTTACGCATTCATTATCATCAAGGAACGCACCCATTGTAAGTGAATTCTTACAAATTCCCCTTTTTATTCATGTTTTAGGGTGTATCATGTGTTGTTTCATAAATTTCGTTTATCAAACACTTGTGCTATTACCATTATATGATCTAAACGTGTGATGTAAATGTTGGTTGTTGTGTTGCGTGTTTACATTTTGTTAAGTTGCGTGCAAATCATTCATTAGGCCCATCAGTTCCTCGTTGGAGACGAGTTGAGCATCAGGTGCCTCATTAGATCGGCTCCGTTTGATTGAGCCTTGATCTCATTGTTCATCATTTGGTATGTGTGTGTGCATTAATTGATATTATGTGTTTTGTGGTTTAATTTACATATACGTATACTCATATTTGGTTATGCACATTTTTATTCAAATAACCAATATAACTAATTCTTTCAAACATTTAAACAAGATTCACTCGCCAAATTTTGTTGACCCAAAACCCTATTTTTACACATGATACAGGTGGACAGATTGAAGCAAGGAACACATAGGAAATTGCCTTAGAAGAAAAATAAAGAAGTCATGAAAAATGTATTTGAACATGTTGTGCTTGTATGTTATTGTAATTTCTTCTTTAAAAAGAAATAATAAATATGAAACTTTATAGTAAATGTCATGAGCTTTGATAAAAAACCCAATCATGCCCCGACTACCATTTCCGCTGCGGGTCAGGGTGTGACAGATTGGTATCAGAGCATTTGACTATAGGGATATAGGATAGGTTATTAGACCCTTAGAGCCTATACTATAGTTGATTAGATTTTAGTTGTTTATGTGGTTACCTGCAAACTCATGATGTTTATTTGTTTCGTATTTATTACACACACAAATGCATGCAAACACTTCCACTATCATTTTTGTGTGATACTTAATGAGTTATACTTGTTGTCAAACATAACATGCTTACATATACATTCATCACTCATATTTCAATGTTCACATGATTAAATCATCCTCATATTTTCTTTATTTAAGATTTTGTGGTATTTTCGTTTTTCAATCTCCTCAAAGTAAGTTTTACGACGGCATGTAGTAACTGGAAGGGTACGAGTACCGGTAGTCGAAACGTCCTGTCTAGGTTGGCAATCGTATAAATCCAATATAACGGACTAGTTTGCCTACCTGGGGACCAACGATGAGAGTACGAAGGACCTATTAGGCCAAAGCATGCCACACCAAACGTCGCATGAACTAACCCCACTTTGAGTTGTCACTGTGTCTACACTGGACACCCTCCGACTTTATACCTTGCAATCATGTTTTTATGATTTTTTCGGGTAGCGTGATTGTTAACAGGCCAACATCGATATGAACCCTACCGGAGCCTAGTAGTCATGGGGGCCACATACTACCAAGGCCAAGTAAAGGGACATATGGGAGCCCAAACATGAGCAAAGCCCAAGACATCCTATGGATGTAGCAAATTAATTTCCTTCATTTGTTTTGTAAATGTTCATTTCTAAATACGACACATGACACCTAAAACGTCAAACTCATACTCTCGATACGTATTCCCTGTAGATGTCTTCTAGTCACTCTCGTAGAGGTATGAGATCAGGAAAATCCCGCGCGCATGGCTGCCCAAATCGCTCAACAAATGGCCGCCGTAATACCCAACATCGTAGTTCAAGTCCAACAAGCCCTTGTCGCCAATCCTATCACCCCAACCAATCTAGAAGGACAAAATGTCGCCAACCCTCATCTCAACACCACTAAATGCACCTTCAAGCATTTCAAGTCCTGCGATCCTCCAAAATACGAAGGGACTGAAGGTGTCACCGCTCTCCTCCATTGGTTTGAGGAGATGGAAAACACTTTTCTCAATTGCGACTGCCCCGGTGATCGCAAGGTGCGATATGCTACCGATCGTTTGTTCGGAGTAGCACTTACATGGTGGAATACAGAGAAGGGCAAGCGAGGTGCTGAGGATGCTATGACTTTGACTTGGGAAGAGTTGAGGGAGATCATGATAAGACGTTTCTGTCCAAGAAGCGAAATCAAGAAATTAGAAGATGAGTTCTACTCTTTGAAATAAAAGGAGGGCGACCACACCACATACAACAAGAGATTCCTTAAGTTGAATCAGATGGTCCCCAACTTGTTCACTCCCCTCTAACCGTTTGATTGAGCACTACATTCGAGGTCTTCCTTCAAAAATTCAAGACCCTGTAATAAGTACCACACCTGCAACTTTGGAAGCAGCAATGGAGTTAGCTACTGAGCTCACCGAAAACCACATACGGAATGAAGACTTCAAGGAGGAGAAGAAGAGGGATAAAGCATCAACCAAAACCTCAAACTCAACCCAGACCGAATCCTCTTCTCAACCCACTTCTAAGAGAAAACGAGATGGGCAAAATTTCGCTGTCACCCAAGGCAATCAACCAGCTCTACAAGCCGTACCCCTCCAAGCTATCCCAATCACTCAAGTAGCACCCAACTCTATTTACCCAAATAAGAAACCTTACATTGGACCTCACCCTCAATGCAACACCTGTTTTTATCACCATCCATTACCGTACCTTGTCGACTTGTGCTAATTGTGGGCGTTATGGTCATTTGAGCAAAACTTGTCGTACCCCTCAAAACCAAGCTTCACCCCTACCCAAAACATGATTCAATCATATCAACAACCTCAATACCCCATGGTTCCACATGTTTGAGCTTGCTTTAATTGTGGGGACCCTACCCATTTTAGAAACACGTGCCCTCGATTGGTAACATCATAAACGCCCAAGCTCAAGCAAACCTAGTTAACCAAGCAAATAAGAAAACCCAGCACTACCACCAGCAAGAGGAAGAGCTTACAACATCAATGCCAATCCTGTTGAAGATAATAACGGCCTCCCTCACCAAGAGTCAAGACTCAACTCCAACCGTCTAGTTCTTAATGTTTTCTCAATCTTTGTGTATCCCTGTTATAATTTGGGAATTTACCTATCCAAGAATTTTAATGCAAATTGATATTACTGTTTTATTTCATATCTTTATCACTGATTTAATTTTCATATCATCATACATCGCGACGTATCTCGAAGTTGGGTGTGTCTCACTTTTTCATAGACTGACCCCTTCATCATAGCAAACAAGAGAGGTATTGTCGTTATTCAGTCATGTATCCTTTCAGATTTGAGACTCAAGCTTTGGTTGTTGTGTTTGTTTATGTTTTAGAGTCAAAATAGAACTAATCATAACTTACTGACAAAGCCAATGAAAATTTGACAAGAATATGGTGGATACGCCGCTGTACTTCTATATATAAGTATTCTTGTCAAAGATCAAAAGATTATCAGGAGGTTATGAGAAGTTCCGTGTAGGTTTTAATATTGTCATAGTTGAAGTTTTTGTTTTGTGATATAACTTATCCTTTCAACGCATCAATTCCCTCAAAACTCTTATACATGAGATCATACCCAGTCAATCAACTATGTTTATCAATGTTTCAATTTTTATACTTTTGGCATCAAAAAACGATTCCTGTAGCAGGGTATTCAACCCTTACAGAAACGTTACCGCCTCAATTAAAAATTCAAATCTTCACACTCCTTTGGTCATGTAATCATCAAATCCAAGCATCATCCATCCTTTTTCTGATAAAAGATATTCAGATTCCAGTCAGAATGCGTTGGGAATCAAAGCGAGAACCTGAGTTTACCTGAGAACGCTAAGGCTTAGTGTGTGAGAAATACCCGCAACTTTTTCCTGTTACGACTACTACCTAAATTTTTGGGACGAAATTTATAAAAGTAGGGGATACTGTAACATTCGTTGTAAAACGGGTTTCAAAACCCACTTCGTTAAATAATTCAAGTAGTTAATCTAAAGTCACGTTGCGTATTTATGCACCATTTAATTCGAGTTATTAACTTATAGCTACTAAATGAATTAAAAGAATTTAAAATATTAAATAAATAATAACAATAATAATAAATGAAAGTAAAAAAAAAGAACAAAAGGGGTAAACCGGAATCGAACTCGGGGCTCTCACAAGTCCACACGCACCAAACACCACTAAACTGCACACACTTTTGTGAATAAAACTGAAACCAATTAAATTAATACTAAACGGAACGACGACATGCAAATCCATCAAACAGACAGAAACCGCCATTTTTTTTAATCAAGCATGAAATCCGTTTTTCCGTTTCTATATTAACATCTATACATGTCGCGAATCATCAAGTTAAAACGGATTTCGGTTGCAATTTATGAGTGTAACTGATGATCAGTTATAATTCAAAATCAAGACCCGATTTTAATTCAAAACGTTTTTCAAATCATTGGCTATAATTTTTGTTTTAAACCAAAGATTTTGAACTGCTTCTGGACACTATATATATCAAATCATCACTTCGTCCAAATACACTCAAAACTTTCAAGTTAAATACCACTGATCAACGTTCTACTCGAATTCACCACCGCCGGAATCATCGGATATCGCCGGAATCCTCCATCGGTATCGTTTATTTCAAATTTACTTAACTCCTAAAGTTTTTATGTATATTATACGTTAGTCATTTAAGTCAGTTAACTGATTACCCAAGCAATCAGTCGAATTTCAGTTATGGGTTTAAGGGTGAAGATGATGAAGCTGAGATAAGGGTTTTATATAATTAAAATTCTATGATATACGGGTTAGACACCCAGCCCAACTGGTTGGGCTGGGTGCAAAACAAATCAGCGTCGCGGGTTCGAGTCGGTTCCACTTCACCGGTTCGTTCATTTAAAAAAATCTTTTTAATTAATCAATTTCTGAAATCATATAATAAGTGTATAAGAATAATTAAAATCAGGATTATTTCGGGTTAGACACGTAGCTCAGTTGGTAGAGCTGCGTGCACGTTAACGGGAGGTCTCAAGTTCGATTCAAGCACGCTGCCAGTTCCACCCGCGATCCGACTGGTTGACCCGGTCAGACCTGTCAAGGTCAACATATTTTTTTAATATTTTATTATTATTTTTATTATATAAAAATCATTTTAAAATTCTTAAAAATAAGACTTTTAAGTTTGAAAATTTTATTAATACGACAAAAATAAACCGAAAATTTCAATAAAAAGCATTAATTAAAAATATTAACTTTTATTTAATTATCGAATTTTTTTCGTTACTATTTAGGTTAGATTTCTTCGTCGGTTTAATCCTCATTTCGTACGCATTCATTATCATCAAGGAACGCATCCACTGTAAGTGAATTCTTACAAATTCCTCTTTTTATTCATGTTTTAGGGTGTATCATGTGTCGTTTCATAAATTTCGTTTATCAAACACTTGTGCTATTACCATTATATGATCTAAACGTGTAATGTAAATGTTGGTTGTTGTGTTGCGTGTTTACATTTTGTCAAGTTGCGTGCAAATCATTCATTAGGCTCATCAGTTCCTCGTTGAAGACGAGTTGAGCGTCAGGTGCCTCATTAGATCGGCTCCGTTTGATTGAGCCTTGATCTTATTGTTCATCATTTGGTATGTGTGTGTGTGCATGTGCATTAATTGATATTATGTGTTTTGTGGTTTAATTTACATACACGTATACTCATATTTGGTTATGCACATTTTTATTCAAATAACCAATATAACTAGTTCTTTCAAACATTTAACAAGATTCACTCGTCAACTTTTGTTGACCCAAAACCCTATTTTTACACATGATACAGGTGGACATGTTGAAGCAAGGAACACATAGGAAATTGCATTAGAAGAAAAATAAGAAGTCATGAAAAATGTATTTGAACATGTTATGCTTGTATGTTATTGTAATTTTTTCTTTAAAAAGAAAAATAAATATGAAACTTTATAGTAAATGTTATTAGCTTTGATACAAAATCAAATCATGCCTCGACTACCATTTCCGCTGCGAGTCAGGGTGTGACATTTTTTGCCATCTTAATTGAAACTGGTCTCCCCACAAGAGATAATTTCTCTTTTTAAAAAAAATAAATCATTCCATTATGTTACATTGATGAAGAAACAAAAGTGTAGAAATCACCCACACTATAAAATTAGGTAAGCCTTAACAAGAGTTAATAAATTCAGTAACTTACATACTTAGTTCTTTGGCTAAGTAAGTTTTATCTTTAGCTTTTTGACAAAATAAGTTATATGTTTGACCTCGTGATAAAATAAGTTATAAATTCAAGCCAATTTAAGTGTAATGAGCTAACTTGATTTTTAATCAAGCTAAACTCGATTTTAAGAATTGGGCTCGATATTAAATTTGAGTTGACCTAAGCCAAATCGGCATGAAGTTTGAGGCTAATCTTTGTTCGGCTTATCCTTTAAGTGTTGTGTTCCCTGCTATATCGTGTGACACCTTTTCTAGTTTCTTATATAATACTTTTAAAATATAACAAAAAAAAAAACGAATTAAGTCTATAAACAATCATTTAGTTCGTTTTTTAGTAATATATGTGTCAGAACCATGGCCACACTATTCTTTCTAAATATAAAAACGTGGAATACAAATCTAATAATTGGAAGAAAAAAATATATATGTCAAACTTGAAACTCCTGAGTTTACGGGCTTCTCAGCCACTAAGAACTTGACACGGAGGATTGTCACCATCGTTGCTACATGTTTGGCGATAAGGAAGCAGGGCCAGCAAAACCTAATGTCACATGGGTCAACTCATGAGTTGGATAACCATTATTATTATTATTAAATTAAATGATGGATCATTTAGAAATAAATATATTTTGTTCACATAATTAGGTAAAGTTTATGAATTTTATTTTAGAAGTGTAGTATTTTATCATAAAAAGGAGTTTTTATTTATTTATTCATTTTTTATTTTCTGGTTTTGCTATATTTATGTTTATCAATGTCTAGTATAAAAAAATTTATAAAGTATATTCCTTTTTTTGTGATAGAAAAGGCGATGAAAATAAATTATTCCTACTGTGCTTTCAAGGAAGGTGACTAGGTTAATTTTGGACAAGTCCAGAAAGATTTTGTCGGATCCGACAAACGTACCTCAATACTTGAGTTTTGAGTTATTAAACTAGTGAAATCAATAAGTCAAAATTCATATTAGCTTTTATAAAATTCCTTAATAGAATGACTCATGCTTTCTTATTATGTAATCTAAACAAAAATAAAACTTTGAGTTCATAATCATTTTGAGCTGGTACACACGTAGTGACTGGGTATTGCTTTGATTGATGGTTGATTTGGGAATTTAGGTTGGTCGCTATGCTAATTAGTGAATAGGATTTCCGTCAGAAGTGTTTGAGGTTTTATGGTATTGATTATGTTCTAAGAACCGACTTTGCTGGTAGATTCATGTTTAATTACTTGTGAGAATTGGAAGTATTTAAGGCAAAATTACCAAGCAGGATGAATCACATTATTGATGAATACCTTAGGTCGTTCTAGTACAGGTTAGAAATTCCCAAACAAGATGATAACGTCGACACCATCATCGATAAATCCTCTTCCCCATCGTTTCTTTTTCGTCACCATCGTCTAATACCAAGAACCCATGGAACTATCAACTTGGGGGCAAAATCACCAAGAAGGAATAGTCGTGGGTTTCTTCGTCGGTCAACGGTTTTAGGAGTAAATTGCACAAAACATCCTTTATGTTTCCTCAAACTTGCAGGTTCCGGCCTTAATGTTTAAAAGTTGCTAAAAACAACCTTTAAGTTTATTTTTGTTACGAGTTCAATCCTTTACAGCTAACCACGTTATTTTCTTCAGTTAAGTTCCCTCACATGCATAACATGTGAGGGTATATTCGTCATTTTGGTTAATCTTCCACCCACGTCAATTATAAGAAAAAATAATATTTAAGGTTTAACCTATTTTAAAAAAATTCTAACCGCATGGACTAATGTGCAATAAAACCAAACTTTTAAAAACCAAACACCCTCTTTTCCGGTCTTCTTCTCCGGCGAAGCCGGAATTAAGATATGAATCTTGTTAAGCTAGCCTACTAAGCTGTAAAGATTAACACAGATTTTGATCATGCCAATCAAACTCTTCAGGATTATCACCAGTTGGAAGAATCGGCGCCTTATTCGCATCAGACGGAAACGACAAACGACTCTTCAACCCTAGATACCGGGAACTCCGATGCCGTCAAATCAGAGAACTTCGTAACACCGTGTTCAGTAGTCGGATCCAGCAACTGGTGACGCTTAGGACGCTGCAAGTTAGACTTAAACACTATCAAACGGTAATCGTGCTCCTTTGTAGTCGCATACGTTTTACCAAACTTTGTTTAAACTAGGTTAAAACTTAAATATTCTTTTTTTTATAATTGAAGTGGGTGGAAGATCAACCAAAATGACGAATATACCCTCACATGTTATGCATGTGAGGGAACTTAACTGAAGAAAATAACGTGGTTAGCTGTAAAGGATTGAACCTGCAACAAAAATAAACTTAAAGGTTGTTTTTAGCAACTTTTAAACATTAAGGCTGGAACTTGCAAGTTTGAGGAAACATAAAGGATGTTTTATACAATTTACTCCAGTTTTGGGGATCTTAATTACAGTTGCAATTGGGGTTTTGATTTGAAAAATGAAATTGATGTGTGTGTATGTATAATGCATATATGATATATCTATTCTTGAAGGTTATTACTTTTGTAATCTAATGACTTAATATACATTTTGAGAGTTTTTGTTGCTTTCTAAAACTTTATGAGTATGTCCGTGTCATAATTTTCCATTCAATGTATGTGTGTGTTTTTTGTCAACTGACGTGTATACTACACATCTCATGTTTTAAATAAATCTCTCACTTCAATATTTTTTTAAATCAC
Source organism: Scalesia atractyloides (assembly GCA_947069175.1). Classification (NCBI taxonomy): domain Eukaryota; kingdom Viridiplantae; phylum Streptophyta; class Magnoliopsida; order Asterales; family Asteraceae; genus Scalesia; species Scalesia atractyloides. Next base: position 11,815,436 of record CAMTDV010000029.1, read on the forward strand.
AATATCACATATTGTGGAGTTAAAAAAAATAACCTTTCGCGTTTTTATCACATGCAAATGTGCATGTTCTAGTCAAATTTTCTTACATTTTTAAAAAACTTTTTCCAACAAGGATGTGAATGTTTAAAAAAAAACCACATCAGCAGGTTGACTCATAAACTAAGTTGATAAGGAAACACTCAAAAGTAAGTCAAGTACATAAAAGATAAGATCATAAAAATCGTAGATTTGAAACGATGAATATAAAAAAAAATAAACTTATTAGTATTAACAAAGTATAAATTAGCAAAATATTTGGGTATATAGGTGTTGTACTTAAATGTCTTGGATGTTTTTCAAAAAAAAAATTGATATTACAATTTTAACCCAAATCTATTTGACCTCTTATTTTAACCCAAAAGTTTTCATTTGTTGCAATTTAAGCTCACAACTTTTTTACTTTCAACTTTGGTCCCCATACTTTTCATATTTCGCAGATTTTTCGTTTTGCGTTTCGTTTTAAATTTTGCGAGTTAACACGGCGTAACGTGCGTGTGTGGTTCAACATTTTTCGGTTTCGTTTTACGGTTCGTACTAGATTTTGTAAGTTAACACGATTGAACGTGCGTGTGTGGTTCAAGTTGTTACATCGTCTATTTTTCCCCATTTAACTTAATTATTATTTTCTATGTTTTACGCTGCAGCCTAATTTTTTCGCATTAATACACCGTAATTTTAGTATTGGTTGTCGCTGGTAGTTGTGCGGCATTGATGCTATTTATCACAGTTTTACGCACTCACCGCATTGCGGCGGGTAGTAAATGTAGTTTGATAAAAAAATGAAAATATTAAAATTTTTGGACTTCTATAAAAACAACACATATTCAACGGGCACATTAATTTGGTACCTACTACCTGAAATGGATAAAGATTAAGCAAATTAACCTACGCATGTCAATGAAGAACATGACTAAATGGCAAAATTAGCAAGTATGTCAGGAACTAATCGTCTCTTCCTTTAAAATAATAAAAAAAATTGTACCATCGTAAACTAAAGTCTTTATTACACTGTTAGAAATAGTTGCTCATTCTTTCTGAAATATTTATCATATATTAATAGTTATCTGAACTAAATACCAAAATTCTTGTAACTTAGCGGTACTAAGGTACTTCTCCCAATAAGCCTAGTGGTTCAAGTTCAATCCCATATTTTACAAAAGATGTAGATTTTATTGTATGATTAGTGAGAGTGTTTTGATTTATGTGAGATTAAGGGATCTAGTTTCATAATGGACATAGGCTGAAAATTAATAAGTATAAATAGTGGGTGGGTGAATTAGCTTTTAAACAAAATAAAAACCATCATTAACAAACATATATTATTTAGTATAACTTCCTAAAGGTTGGTACTTTGGTATATTAATTTTTTAATTTAAGAATATTCTAGTTAATTAAAATGAGAATTAAAACTATGTCAGTATAAGTGCAATTTAATTGTCAAATATTGAATTGAATTATCAAACAATATAAAATTCTGGTCTTAATCATAAATATCTGACTGGGTTAAATTCAAAACTAACTCAACTTTAGGGTACTTCAGTATCCGATTGAACATTGCTAAAACATCTTATATATTTATTTTGGAAGTCATTAAGTTTTTTATGGATTAAAAAGAGGTCGAAGTCGTTATGTATGGATTGGGATAGATGGGTAGTGTTCGATGTTTAACTTTACGTTTTCTGTTTTTGGTCTCTGATGTAGTTGTTAATTGTTATTGTGCCTTTTGCTAGTTGCTTGCTAGTGGGGTTTTCTAGTAACAGTCACCGTTCAAAAACAAATATTTTGGGAGTTTAAATGACAAAAGTTAGATGCATAAAGGTTTTTCAAAAGTATTGTGTATTTAACAGTAAATATCCTTTGGCCCGAATCACCAAAATTTGTATAGGTGACCATTTGGATTGATAGACCATACACCTACGTCTAAACGGCACATTAGGGTGGTAGTGTTATTTTGAATGGCAAGGAGGGCCCCTTTATTAAACAAAAGGAGACATATAGCAAGAAGCTACAGCTCACAAAACATACAGAATGGGAAGAATTTTCGTAAACATAAAACAAAGAAAAACAAAAACTCTACAGTATTTGGGTGTAAGTAGCATGCTGGATTTAGTAGATATATACTAGGTAACATATGGTTATATTTTGACATTTAGATACTTAGTTGTCTTGGTGTATCGAATTGAAGCGTGGCATTTTAACTTGCTTAGTTTGATACATACATTCAGGGCAAGTATAGAGGAAAAATTCATATAAGTTGAGAAAACTCAAGAAAACTCTATAGATGAACTATATGTTACCACGTGTTACAACCTTTTTCAGAATTCTGACATGTAACAGCTTTGTCAGGAGAGAGAAAGTTGATATGTTACGTCTCTTTTGCCCGTTTACGTAAATGTAACATCATATGTTACATTTGTTTTTGTTTTCAAGAGCAAATTTTGCAGGTTTTACGAAACGTAACATTTCAAACTTCAAAATTTACGAGTTTTCAATATGTAGTGAATATAAAGAACATGTTATATGTTTCATAGAAAAATTTTAGTGCAACAAACAAAATATATTACACTTTTTTGTGTCAGACAGAAAAGTGAAAAAACAAAAGTTGTTACATGTACCTTTTGTCAGTTTATTATATGGTTAGCAACGTTGCTATATGTAACATTGGATCACAACATATATTTTTTTTTATAAATGGTGGAGATTGAGTTTTTAAAGTTTTCTCAACTCAATAAGGTTTTCTTATTATCATTTCCCTATACACAAAACACACACACATATATATATATATAGAGAGAGAGTAATTATAGGGAGAAATCCCATGTGAGTTTCAAAACTCTCAAAACCTAACGGATGGACATTGACACCTATAACATTTTTTGACAGTGGAGAGAGACGAAGAATGTGTTACAATTTTCGGTTGTTTAACTTTTTGTAACCCACATGTAACACTTTTTGTATTGTTTTTTAACATCTATTTTTTAGATTATATGAAATTTATGGATTTTAGAACTTATAATTTACGAAAATTTTATTTTGTAATGCATGTAGAAAAACATGTTACATTTTTATAGCGAGATTTTTATATAACAATGCAAATGTCACATTTTTTCTGTCAGATGAGAGAGGAGAGAGAATTTAACATTTTACACTTTTTGTCTGACAGTAACATTTGTTTAAAAAAGTACGTTTTTGTACCTTTTTAATATCCACAATTGATAATATGAGATAGATGGTGTAGATGAAGTTTTTTGTGTTTCTTTAACTAGATATTTTGCTTTCTCTATGACAAAGCTGTTTTATAAAGTTACACTTTTTTCTCTCTTCTGATATAAAAAATGTGACAGCTGTATTGTTACATAAAAATTTTCTATAAAAATGTAACATGTTTTTTACGTGCATTACAAAATAAAAACTTCATAAATTATAAGTTCTAAAGTCCATATACTTCAAATAATTAAAAAAAAACAACTGCTAAAAAACAATAGAAAAGTGTTACAAGTGAATTACAAAAAATGTGAATAACTGTAAAAGATGTAATGCATTCTCTATCCTCTATCCATTGTTACGAAAAGTGTGTCAGTGTCAGAAAATATTGCAGGTGTCACTAAAATTGTTGCAACGAAAAAGTGTAACACGTGGCAACATGATGTTCATCCATTAGGTTTTTAGAGTTTTTGCAACTCACACTGGATTTCTTCCTATAATTCCACTATATATAGGGGTTTCTTAACGTACAATTGACCTTAACGTACTATGCGTACGCGATGCGAAAATAACATGTGGATTTAGTTTACAAACATGCAGATTTGGTTCATGCGGATTTAGTTAATAACATGCGGTTTTGTAAAAAACATAACATGCGATTTATCAAAAACATAACATGCGGGGTTATCAAAAACTAACGTGCGAATTTAGTTTTCAACATGCAGAATTTCGTTTTTGAAATTTATAATGTTTGGAATTCTAATTACGTACACATCATACAATAAGTGATAGTACAATAGGTGGTATAGCTTCATAACCATATATTTTAATTGATTAATGAGTTAAACTACATTACTATATAGAAATACATATGTCGAATCAACTCACTTGTATAGTTTAACTAGTTTTGCCCTGTCTGTGTTGCGGGACACTAAACCGAATATTTCTATCTCATATCATGTATGTTTGTGTTTCGTTTACTTGTACTACTACTCATAACATGATTTCAAAACAAAAATTACATCGAGTCAACCAATTAAAACAAAACACTACAAACTTTTGCTAAAAAAACTAAAACGATAAATTTTAAACTCATAGCAAAATTGTAATCTTTCAAGACAAATGAGAATGAGCCAGACATGCCTGGACGAATAAAAATTACACTTATGCCTGCCCGCATTGCGGGACGTTAAATCGAATATTTCTTAGTTTCATAACATGCATGAATGTATTTAGGTTACTTGTACATACTACTTATAAGACAATCTCAAAAATAATACGTCAAGACAAACAATCAAACCAAAACACTACCATATTTTACTAAAAAAACTAAAACGATGACAGTCTATAATTTTGAATTGGGGGTAAATACTAATTTGTTAGGACCAATGAGCGAGTGTTAGACAACTACTTCACATAATAAAAGTTACACTGATTCAACCAAGTAAAATAAAACACTATTATAGTTTTGCAAAAAAAACAAAGAAAAAGTTAAACAATGGTAAGATCACAATTTTTAACTAGTGGAGAAATCGTAATTTTTGAAGTAGGAAGAAAATTATAATTTTGAATAGAGGGAAAAATCGTAATTTTAAGCTGGGGGCAAAATAATAATTTTTTTTCAACTGGGGAGAAATCATAATTTAGAACTGAGGGCAAAATCATATTTTTTATCTTGGGGGAAACACATAATTTTATTTTGAACCCAAAAATGTAATTTTGAGCTGGGGGCAAAATAAATTTTTTGAACTAAGGGAAAAATTATAATTTTGAGATATGGAAAAAAAATATAATTTTATTTTAAATTGAGGGAAAACGTAATTTTAAAATGAGGATGAAACCGTAATTTTAACTGAGAAAAAAATCATAAATTTATTGATGCCTGACACTATTCTCTTCAACTTATAAATGTATACGGAGGGAAATATATGTCAGCGGATAATAAAATGGGTGGTATGCCTAAGTAGTTTGGCAAAATAGTGTACTACAACAAGTATACCAAGTAAAACTAAAGAAAGCGCGATGAGCCTCGGGATGGATCGAATAGATAAAAAGCTTATTTTGAATCATGTTTTGGCTTTAACTTACATCCCATACTTTTTTTTGGATTGTAAAATATGTTTTTAAAACATTATTTTTTTTGTTGAAATGGTATGTACTAAAAACTCTTCTACATATATTAGCTTTAAAAGTTTTGAAATGTTCATTAATTTATTTAAAATTATTAGAACAAGAATCCTTAAAAAACTAAACATTTCAGCAGTTCAAAATAATACAACAAAAACTTAAATCTTTGTTGCAATTTATAAGTATTAAGAAAAACACACGCATTGACCAAGTGAATTCGAATAAATGAGGTCCCTCCTAAAGTGAACTAGTTATTTTGCGTGGAAAGCGATCTCGAATAAAATCTCATCCGAGGAGGCTCTTAGCTAACAAAGGGTGTTTATAGTGAACGGGTTGTGCTTCAAGTACGGTGTACTCAGGAAACAAGTGATAAGGAATTCAATAAAAAGATTAGTTCTGTTACGAGGATGATGGAGAACATCAAAGAAGGCCTGTTCCTTTGGATTAAAAAAATATATCTATGCATTATTATTATATATATAATTTATAAACTTATTAGCTACAATAACTTTTGTCATTTGTGAATGTTTTTTCATCTTTCCTTTTTCTTTTATATTTTTATATTTTTCTTTTTTAAGTTTCAATTGAACCTTCTGGCGTGGTACATGTAACAAAACGAACGATCTAATACTGATCGAACAACGTTAGTACTGAAATTGATGTTCATTTTTATTGTTTCAATCGATGTAAACACATCTCAGTATTTTTTTGTCGTATCATGACTTTTTTTTGTTGCTTTTTTGGTAAGTATTCGTATCTTAATGAAACGAACCAATATCAAACGAATTCCTACCATTAACGTTATTTTACTATTGCATCTACATTTCCATTAAAAATTGGGTCACCCCGCTGCAGAGCACGGGTATAACCCACTAGTTGTTCTTGGTATTATTTGTGGGTTTAAAATATAATTTTTAAGTTGTTTTTGTTTTGGAGTTTGTAGGAATTTTTAGTCTGATGCGCCACCCCCCCCCCCCCCCCCTTCTATAAAGTTTGCTGTTCAAGAAATAGAAATGTATTGACTACCTTCTCAGTACTACCAAACAAGTTGAATATCAACAACCAATGACGTGTATGTTTAAAGTCTCCTTCTTTAGCAAAAACATCTTCCACAAATTACATAAAAAAAGGCTGATAGGATTAATAATGAATTAAACTTTATCTTATACAGAAAAAAAGGAACGTTATATCTTCTTAAATACGACCAAAATTGGCTTTTAAAAGAGTTTTATAATAAATGGCATCTCTCTCTTTTGTTAAGCCGACACTAAAACTTCTTTAAGTTTGACTGGGTTATTGCTTTTGGTATACTATTAAAACTTCCTTATTTTGTTGCTAAAGAGAAAAACCTTTGGATACCTTTATGCTTTCATTATTCTCAAATCCTTAAAATTATATTTTCACAATTCTACACGTATACGACCCGTATAGAGTTATACGGGTCGTATAACTGATTGTTACACAAAAAAAATTGCCAGAAAATGTTTTTCGTCTTGATGTATATAGGTCGTATAACATTACATGATTCATATACAATGTTATACGACCCAAATCTCATATAATGTATACGACCCATATAATGTTATACAGTTTGTATAGAATGTTATACAACCCAATATTTTCTCTATCTATACGAGCCGATAACATTATACAACCCAATATTTGTTATGTCAGATTATTCTATACGAGCCGTATAACATTATTCGGCCTGTATACAGGATGTGAAATTAAAATTGTAAGGTGTGTCTTTATTAGGACCCCTTTAGGTTTGGTAACATGAAAACTTTAACTCGTATATTTGCAAGTATTTAAACTTGTTTATATATTAAAACAGTCAAATCACTCTAATTAGGTTTGGTAATTTTGTTTAGAGTTTAGCATTAAGCATAAGACATCACATCATTTAAGAGATATAAAGTAATATAAAAAAAATACGGTTCGTGGATATTAAACGACCATAGAAGATGACATTAGAACATCTATGATTGCTTTGGTCATTTCAATCCCATCCAAAAGATTAACAAAACAATAACTACAATAACAATTGAAGATGGTGATTATAACAACCACAACCAAAAATCTGTGATTGCTTTCGTTAATTGTGTTTTGACGAGAGGGACTCGGTGAATATCTTTGTGTGGATCAAGGTTCCTTTTCTGGTAAACGTAGGCTCGATCAACGATATTATCAGTACTTTACATAATACCCCGGGGTCGAAAAGGTGGAAGAGAATTGTTAACGCAATTATGAAAGCGGCTTTTTGGAGGCTTTGGCACGCTAGAAACCTGAAAGCGTTTGAAAGAAGATCTGTTCAGGCGATCGAGTTGGTCGAGAAGATAAAGGAAGACTCGTTCTTGTGGATTTAGCACCGTACCAAGCTTCCTAATGTGTCTTGGGAATGTTGGCTTTACTTTAATGTGTCGAGTCTAATCTAGTTTGTTTCCCGTTGTTTACTTTTTCTCTTTTGTTGTAATGCTTCAAAGCAGCTTGCTGGCTCTTTGTATCCAGATATAAAGTGGTTTGCCATTAAAAAAGCAACCATAAAATTTAATATTTTATATTATTATATTTTAAATAAATAAAGAAATGAAGAAGTGAAAGAATATGTGTTTATATATGATATAAGTGGTTAGGTGAAAGTTGAAAGTTTTGATTTTTTTTTTTCAACTTGTTAAAAATTATGGAAATTTTAAGGATGTGTGCAATAGTAAAAGGAGTATAATTAGTGGGTAAAGTTATTTTACAAATGGTCTTAAAAATAAGAAGTGTATAAATATATAATGGATTGCAAAATATAACACAATGTCAAAAAATATAACACAAGTATCGAAGAAAAAAGATACAATGATATATAAAAAGACACACAATGTTGTAAACAAAAAGGTCTAAAATCTACAACCTAAATATCTAAAAACAAAACCCTAAAATCTCACATCGTAAAGATCGATGAGACGGTTTCAATGCGCTTGAATGAAGTTAATCGAAGTATGTTTGATAATTTTTTACAACTTATTTTTAGGTGAGTTTGTGTTTGATCTAACCCATAATTAACATAGGAGACAATCTGTTTTATTGCATTCTTATCTCCATGCCCTTTTAAGAAGGGAAATATGAAAAACAGCCTTTAGATTGTTTCACTTGTTTTATCGTCATCCCTCCTTTCAGTTTTCAGATAATACAATTTAAATCTTCTTTTATTTGTAAATTGTATTCTTATTATCTTTGATCTTTCAATCTTACAAAAGAATTCTTTTTAAATTTGTATATAGTCTCTCCATCTTACATTATAAAAAATAACTTTTATGTTTTAATAAACTCTCGATATCAATCGGATACGCACATCGATATCACGCACTTTCGTGGATATCAAGTTCTATTAGTTTTCGTATTCATAAACTAATAAATATCTATCAATTTCATCGCAATATGTTAATATCAAAATAAATATGTTTGGAACTTTTAACTTGTTTTGTGGATATAAAAAAAACTATTTTCAAAGTTTATAAACTAATAAATATGTATCATCCTCATCACAATCTTTCGATATCAAAATTAATATGTTTGAAATGAACTTTGAACGTTATCACTTCATATGCTTCGATTTAGTTTAATTTATAAATATTCATGTATACGAAAAATCTTAAGTTCATTACTAAAATTGTGTAATTTACATTAATTTTTGTATACGAGAATCTCTTTCAATTTTTTTTTGTACAAGATAAGGATTTTATAGGAGAAATTTGACATCGTTAAGTGATTTTTCAAAGGGGAGAGGGTGTATGACAAGTAATAAGGGGGTATTTGGCCATAAATTCGAAATTTAAAGGTGGGTTGTAGATACTTTATAATTTTTTAACAATAAATTTGGATCACTGACGGGCCACTAGAGTATCATCATGCCATCAGCGAAACCATCCGATCATATCCATATTCAGTAGGAAAAAAACCGACTTGTGGGAATCGAATTCAGGACCTAATGGTCCTTAAGCCTTATTCCTCCAAAATGTCACTAACCTACAATGTCATGTTCTTGTTGAATACTTTAAAAGAGTTTAAGGTGACTTCACGACTCAAATTTCCATTAATTCATCAATTAAGTAGTGTTTCTAACACCATTTTATGTAGTGATAAGTTGCCGATCAACAAAGAATTAAGGTTATTGGTGAAAATAACCTAAGACTCCTTTTTATGTTAGATAGCTTCGAAATAAGACAAATAACCTAAGAATGTATTAGACATATTTGATTTTGAAATCCAGCAGGTTCTATCATGCATGTTGGTAAAAATATTGGAAATGACTTAAACTAACCCAATATGACACTTTCAGTAAATGATGAGTAAGATACCAAATTATTGATTAAATATGTTTAATCATACTAATAAAAAAATGTTTAAAAGGATTTAATTAGGAATTAAATTGAAAATTGAACAATTAAGAAAATGATGAAAAGGTTCAAAATTGGGAGCATAAAATGTTAATTCGACTAAATGACAAATTTTGGTGAGAATTAGAATAAATGGGTACAAAATGTAAGTATTGGTTTATTAAGTTACAAGCTCAAATATTATTACCAGTCTAAAACTAACTAAGAATTGGTAGATTTAATATAAAAGTTTTTTATAGAACAAATGGGAAAGCCTCAATGATCATGCATACCAAGAACATATGAAAGTGAGCGATCACCCTAGGCGATACTAAAGAAAGATTTGGACATTGTTTACTTACCAATATGTTCATCAAGGCTTTCTCATTTGTTTTATAAAACACAAATCTGGTAATAATTTTTATTACGCATCTTCATGTGCAAGGTATTAATAAGTTTGTGACTTTTATTTAGACCTTCGTGATATATGGGACAAGTGTGAGACTATTTTTTTTATAATTCTTAAAGCATGCCAAATATCTGTAAAGGGGGCACGCATTTGCATATCCCCCCTGAGGATCACAATGTAGACCTTACTAGCCATTTTGGTACAGACCTAACTAGGTTGTCATTCTGTGTCGGACTATCGGTTTGGCTGGCTACCGACATAGAAGAATGTTACTTGGGTTTCGGGAGTTTTTGGGTATGTTCGATAGCCAACATACTCGTGAGTGTAATGATGGTTTACTCCATCTAACTCGAGGCTCGTAGGACTGGCCCATCAGTTATAAGATCAAGCAAGGCTTTAGGACCCAATTTAATATATATATTATATATATATATATATATATATATATATATATATGATTAGGATCATTTGTGAACAAAATTCTAATAGTGAACTGTGTGAACTAATCTAGACCGTTGATCTATTTATTAGTTGTCAAGGGTAGGATGGTAATTAAACATTGTTATATTAATTTTCAATTTTTTTAACAATTTTTTATATTAGGTAGTTACATTGTTTCCTAATATATAGATTTTTATCAAATCAAAATATATATTATTAATCTATAATTTAATTTCAACAGTTATGTAAGATCAATTTTCGAAATCTGGGTTATGTTCAAGATTGAATCAGTTACGTAGGATCAATTTTTTCGGAAAACTGGGTAAAGATCAAGACTGAACAGTTGCGTAAGAACAATTTTTCGAAAACTGGGGTGAAGATCAAGACTGAATCGCAACTTTATCTAACCGTTTCTTAATCCAAAGTTATTTTTACTCAAAATTCTAAAACTGCAGAAGATCCAGATTGAATATAAACTGTTCGAACAGATTATTAATCCAAATTTATTTATAATCAAATCAAAACAAATATTCTATAATCTAGGCTGTATTTTTATTCAGTTATATAATCAAAAAAGTTTCGAGATTTCATAGATTTATGCCGATTTGTTCAAATAGTTTGTTGAATCCATTATTCTTTTCACCTTCGTTCATATGATTAATATATACATATTTCTTAAACTTTTGTTAATTCCCTGAATTTTTGTCATTAGTTTTGAACTGTGTTTTTTCTAAGCCGCATATTGTGAACAACTACGAACACAGAACAAATACGAACAATTTGAGATGGATACGAACAAGACAATGGTGAATGATGATGCAGTCAACGGTGATAATGACGGTAATGTTTTTGTTACTACGTTGGATCGTCCAGGTGCGTTGTATTTTTTGATTTTCCTCAATTTGGTCGGTTAGAAATGTTATATTTTCTTGGGTTTAATTGTTCAGTTCTTCGCTTGTTCAGTTCTGTTTGATGTTATGTGGCTACACGATAAGACAGTGTAAGTTTGTATAATAGTGTTATACGTTGTTGTGTTTGTTGCTATGTTGATGTTGTAAGATTGGTGCAGATTGTAACTTATGAGTTTATTTGCGGTTTTGCTTTTGGGATGTTTAATTCAATGTAGTAGTTAGATCAATGTAGAACAGGTACACATGTGTACGTTTGGCTGATCTACGCGGGCTGTATATACCATACATTAATCATATGCATACATGTTGTTCTTCCGTGCGTTGTGTATGATTAATTGTTTTATTGAATTGTCAATAATTTTGCAGAACTGTACATATGTGTACTGTTAGGATTTAAGTGTGTTTTTTATCTGTCCGTCACTATTTGTCAAGATGTTTAAAGAACAGTACACACATGTATTTTTAATTCTGATGTATTCGTTGACATGTCATAGTTAAGTACATTTGTGTAATCTATAATGTTTAATATCACAGTAAACATGTGTATAAATATTTTGTAGAATGAGTTGCCAGCAATATAATGTTTAAATTTTTATGTGTCTTAACCATTTTGCAGAATCAGTTGCCAGCAATGTATACGAAACGCCTAACGGTACTAGGTATGGACACCAACCGTCCCTCCCGGATTCAAACCATTTATTAGAGCTAGATTTAGTACTATTGAAGAAGCTATATCTAAGTATGAAGAGTATGCTCAACTGGCCGGGTTCAGAACCCGTCTTGGTACATCACAGAAGGAAAAACTAGGTGACAACATTGTTACTAATAGGCGTTACGTTTTATGTTCAAGAGCCAACAAACCAAAACCTAAAGATGGTACGGCTGATCAAGCAAATTCAAGTTCACCAAAAAGACGGTCCAACGTTAAAGTCACAGATTGCAAGGCATGTGTTAAATTTGTGCGTGTAAAAAGTTCATATGAGTACGAGATATATGACTTTGTAGAGCAACATAACCATGGATTTACTACACCTGAAAATCTTGATCTATCATTGAAGAGGAGGAAGCTTGACTTTTCTACCCAAGAGTTTATAGCTAAATGCCGAAACGCAAACTTAGGACCTACCAAGTCTCACAAAGTACACGTTGTTTTAAAAGGGGGCATCATAATGTGCACGGAAACGTTGTCGACTACAAAATTGTGGGCGCGATATCCGAGACTTTATAGGGGATAGGGACACCCATATGATAATTGACAAATTCAAGGAACGTAGCAAAAACAAGGAAAACTACACATTTAACACCCACATTGTTGATACCGAACTTCAGTTAATTTTTTGGTGTGATGCGGTATCGAAATCGAACTATGACTCATTTGGCGATGTTATTGCCTTCGATGCGACATATCACACAAATATGTGAGTAGTACATCAAATTTTAAACATATTATTTTTCTTTTAATATACTAATCTAAATGCATTTTTTGTACAAACAGGTATGATATGATTTTTGTACCTTTTACTGGGGTCGATCACCACAGGAGGTGTACAATTTTTGGTGCAGGGTTGCTTCATAATGGACTATCGAGTCTTATACATGGCTACTTCAAAAATTCATTGACGCACACAATGGTAAACAACCACTTCTGGTGCTAACTGATCAAGACCGTGCTATGAAACAAGTTGTCGAAAAGGTTTTTGACAAGTCAATACACAGGTTGTGTATGTGGCACATTATTCAAAAATTGCTAGTTAAGGTACTAAATCTCAATCCAATTTTTTTTATTACTACATAAGTGTATATTTGTAAAGCACCATGTCTTGTATATAATTTATGTTCTTTTTTTATATTAAATGTAGATCAAGGGGAACGACAGTAGGAATGCTGAAATCAAACAAAAGTTCCACAAGCTCTTTTGGAATGTTTACATTGAACCACAAACTTTTGAGCGTAGATGGCAGAATCTTATCACTGAATACGGGTTACAGGACCATTCCTGGTTGTCCGATGTATTCTATTCGGGCGAATTGGATACCGGCATATTTCCGTGAGATACAGATGTGTACTTTAATGCAAACCACTTCAGTTCATGTTGTGTTACGACACATTTGTTGATGGGATACGGAACGAACAAGGGAATTAACGCATCAAACTGACACCACGAATCCCGAATTCAAAACATATTGGCCTAGTGAACGGCATGAAAATGACATATACACACGGAGAACTTTTTATGATGTTCAAAAGGAAATTATCAACGGTAAGGAAAATTGTTATATTGCTGAACGATGTGTATCTGAATGTATAACCAGCTTTGTGATCGCACACCAAGACCACATGAAAGAAGTTATAAACGAGTTCAAGGTTGGTTTTTTACATTTAGTAAACTGTCTTTTTATCATATTAGAATACAAGTGTGCATTATTGTACTACACAAATGTGTGCATTATTATCCTACACAAATCTCTTTTACTTATACATCTTGAATCATTATATTACAGGTCACCTTCAACAAAGAAGACGTCTTGGCTTCGTGTGAATGCATGGGTTTTACGAGAAACAGATATATGTCGTCATGTATTCTGCGTTTTTGGGCACCATAACGTTCATAAGATTCCGGTACGGTATATTCACCCAAGATGGAGGAGAGAGGCTTTGCCATCTAGTGTATATAGCGTTGATAATAGATTATCTGTAGTTCAGAGCCGAAGTGGAAGAATCTGGCGTAGGATACCTGAGAATATTGAAATGTGTCAAGAGAGAGTTCGTGGTAGGATTGATAAATTACAGGAATTAGATGAGCAAGTACAATTGTTGAAAGATAAGATTTTTAGTGAAGTTCATCCGGATCCGCAACTTAAAAAAAGTTGTCGTTTACCAGGAAATTCTTGCTCATAACGAACGAGAAGAGGTATCATGTACCGCACCAAAGAAAATATGAAACAAAGGATGTGGTAAGCGCAAGCATCCAATTGGTCCTCGAGAGACATCAATAAAACATAGCAAGAAACATAGAAGAAAATGCAACTATTGCGGCAAAAGGGTGAGAACGCATGATAAAAGAAATTGCCCATTGAAAAAAGGTAACATCACAAAGGACGATTCGTCTACGGACGAAGAAGGCGAGGGAGACGATGGTGAATCAAACGAGTATGATGACCGCACCGATAGTGGAAGTGAAGCTCAAACGCATGACAGTGAAGACGATGACATTATGAGTTGAATTAAATTATATGATGCATAACAAAATGTATTGATACAATGTAACTGGTACATTTTTGACTGATTTCCAACACATTTTTTTTGGTGTATATGGTACATTTTGGTTACAGTTTTCCAACTATACTTTATATTTTATTGGAAATGTGTTTAATAAAAATTCAAATATGATAGTGATACACAATGTACCATTTTCAGCATATTTGAATCCACAGTTTTCATAAACAATATAAGTGAACTTCAAATTAAATTCATTTAATTGAACCCAGTCAACAAATAAAAAATAACACATATGTACAGTTCACATAGTACACGTTGTATGTTGAGCGTCTTATTAAAATAAAACATCATTTACTAGATATTTAACAAGTGCTTTATACTATAGAATACCATATTTTTGTGGAATGATACGTAATTCAATCAAATAAAAACACCACGTACTAACAGTTCACATGTGTATTCTCGAACTGTACACACAGTACACATATGTATTCCTGCATATAAATAATAGTATACACACAGTTACCATTTTTTCATGTTTTGTCCATTATTAGCTCAAAACGACTGTATCGCTCAGATACAATTATACCTGTACGTATATTCTAGATAGGTTTTTTTAACATGTATTAATAAGGCAAATACACAAACGTATAAGCCTAACAAATACCACTGGTAATATCCAAGATTGTCATTGGTACATGCCACTGCAATGCTTAATCGCCATTGAGGATTCAATTCATATGTTGCAACCTATTAAATATCAAACATCACATCTAACGAATTAAATTGTTTTTGCCCGCAACGATACGCAAACGTCCGCAACGATATGCTAATTTTCCATAAAATTGTACCAACTTCGTACACTAACGGAAATAAAATGCTTTTTCAAACTCCTCTGCTTCAGCCAATACACGGTCACGGTGGATGTTCACCCTCGAAGTCACCAATTTAATTTAACCGCATATTTCTTTCGTAGTTTTGTCAAGGTTGTCTTCTTCTGTGCATGTTCAAGAGGTAATCCACAATCCCATTTTCCTTCGGTAACCCCAAACCATGCTTCAAAGTGCCTCATGACAAACACGCCGCAATCAACCGTGTTACCCACACTCTTCCACGGAAAGTCGATATTAGACGGGACTGCCTTTTCAATCTGCATAGCTTTTGGATGATTCATCAGTTTCAAATACTTGATGAAAATGTCCCACTGAAAGCATAATAAAAATAAAAAATCCAAATTACTGTTATTGAAAACTAAAGTAAAAAAACCAAAAGCAAAAAAATAATAATAAAAATTCTTACAACTTTGTACGCAGTACTTTTCTTGAAAAAGTTTTCGTCATTTATGAGTTGGACCGGGCTTTCATTTGCCGACATATTATCAATCACCGTAACTGCGGGGCCCTTACAAGATCAAAGCTAACAATGAAAAAATGTCCATGATCAAGAATGGGAAGCTTACTACGCAATAGGTTGACAAACTCATCAATGATGTCTTCTTATCCACAACGAGAAACAACGAACTTCTAAACTTTTTTACCCGATCAACATCTCCATACGCTTTATTATTCAGCGTATCATCAGTCTGCAACACGTAGCAAATAATCTCAAAACAACAATCAACATATAATTTAATTTTTCAGATAAAATATTTAATATTTTTATTTCAATCGCGAATCACTTACAAAATAGTCTATGTGGCAACACAAACGCGGCTTCAATCCTCTCTCTTGATCCGCACCTCCAAAAACATTTTCCCCAGCGAGTCTTTGACTTTCTTCATGGTTTAGCATTGATGCAAAGCAATTTATAACCGCACTATTCACCCACTGGCTTGGTTGAAGGTCTTTCATTTGAAAATGGTAAAGACCAACTCCCGTTTCGGTTTCAAACACAAGCCGCCGGATAAAAAGGTCATAGACTTCTTTGTTTATATATTCAGCACACAATCTGCTTACTTTACATTTATTGTACCTTATTCGGTACACATATCATTTCAGAATTATTTGTTTTATATATTTTTTTAGTACAATTTCTGAATTTTCCAATAAAACTGAATCTAAAAACATAACAACTGACGGTCACCATAGTTTACATGTGTACTGTTTTCTATACACATATGGTTCAAATATTATACCGCATACATCACCAATATGGTTACATACATCTTACATGTACATTTTTTGTTCAGCACACTTGGGTCACATGTATTTGTAGATATTCAGTACACAATCTGATTAATTTTACTTTTAATGTACCTTATTCAGTGTATATAAAGTTATAGACTTCTTTGATTTCCATTTGTTTTTCAGTACACATGTGAACTGACCGAAAAAGTATTTAATCTATAACCAACTAATCCTGGTCATACCAGTATACACATGTGTACCAAATAACTAATAACCTATTTTTACACATACACTAAAAACACTCCCCCTAGTATACATGTGTACTATTTTCAATACACATATGGTTTAAATTATTAGACCTCATACAACACCCATATGGTAACATACATATTTCATGTACATTTTTTGTTCAGCGCACTTGAGTCACATGTATTTGTAGATTTTCAGTACACATTGTGATTAATTTTACTTTTATCGTACCTTATTTTAGTGCACATAAAGTTATACACTTCTTAGTTTTCCATTTGTTTTTAGTACACTTGTGAACTGACCAAAAAAGTATTAAATATATAACCAACTAATCCTGGTCATACTAGTATACATATGTGTACCAAAAAACCAATAACCTATTTTGACTAATGTACTTAAACTAGACAAATTCCTAACAATGTGTTATGCGGTTAACCTTATCCTAATTTATGACAAATATTACTAAACATAGGTTAATTTTATGTCAAATAATTTAGATTTACTTACTCATTTGTAGCTTCGACCTCTGCCGCTTCTGTTGCATCCCTTGATCTGTTCGCATCATCGTCTACCCTTTTTTCTTAGCTTTCGCCATCCTGCGTATGACATTAAAAACACAAGCATGGTTTCAAACTATAATAAGGACAATATTAAAAAACATTATTGATTAAAAATTAGAATAGGAAAACTAAACAATTTTAGAAGTAATTATAACGTACGTATTGTCGTCAGCAGTAGTAGACAGGTATTTCCATAACATACTTTCCCTCTTGCTTAACCAGCTATTCACACTCACTGCTTTTGTTAAAAATGGCGATTGCACATATTTCGAACCAACCTTCTTTCTTTTGCCTTTACCAGCAGATACAACATCTTCCCTAACACGTGTTTCGTCCTCAACATGGGTTTGCACGTTCTCTTGGTTTTCAAACTCGTCCTGTGTCATGCCAAGGCTGAATGTAGGTATATCATCTAGCCTTTGGGTGTCATACGCCCCTGAAATGATATCCTCAATTACCTCTGCAGACTTCATAAAAAGCTGAGTTGTCGGGAAGCAAAATGTGTTGGTATAGGAGTATCCCTATGCATTTTTGTGCCACTTGGACTCTTTGCTTTCCCTATCCGATCAGCCACACCTGAAACTTATTTATATTAAAGAATTTATTAACGTTCCAAGTAAACTTCCCATGTCGTATTTTAAAAAAATTACAGTTTTCATTTACCAGTTTCTTTCATCATTGGACTTGTAAAACCATCTTTTCCTTCTGAGGTATCAACAGCTGACTTGTTAAAAAATTCCTTATACCTCGAAAGAATTGGTATAACAGACACACGTGATGGGTATCGTGTCGTATGCTCCTTTATTACAGCCTCCAATTTCATTTTATACATCTCAATTTCATCAAACATTGATAAAATCATTCCACTACTCTCCACGGGTTCAAAAAAGAAAAAAATAACAAAAACAATCAAATAATGGAATAAAATAACATGAAAAAATAAAATAAATGGAATAACTATACATTTAATACCAATTGGTGCAACAAAATTGTAATTATAGGATAACATTTAATATACCTCTGCAGACGACCAATCCTGCAGACCCTTTTCTACCCCATCACGATTCTTCGGTTTATCACCCACCCTTTCTCCAGTCACTTCCTCATCATCTTCAACATCATATAAATCCATCAATTCTCCAAGCCCAAATCCGTCATTTTTAATCTCTTGATTCTTCCGTTGGTTCATTAAATCAATTGTCCAAAATTTAACTGGCTCTTCACGTCATTCATGATTGAATTCGGGACATTCGGTCGCATCCAAATACAATAGCTAATACAATTAAAAAGTTAATTAGTTACATTTTATAGCATAACTAATATAGTACACATGTGTATTCACATTAGCTAATACAGTACACATATGCACTCACAATAGCTAATACAGTACACATGTGCATTCACATAAGGAAACACATCTGCATATACTGTTAGAATATGTAAAAAGGTGTCTTAAACATACCACAAGATAGGTGAGCGGTCCCCGAAAATACACATTTGTATCACATCTTACCCAATCATATTTGCATTTTTTACAGCATCAACCACGAACTAACACCAATCGTGTTGATTGAAACTCTTTTTATAATTAAACAAGTCCAACATGTTGTACATCACGCTACCATTTTTGGTACATCCGATCATCGTCGATATAAAGAGCAGCACAAAATCCAGAATGAACATATCTCTATCTTCTTAGGAATCTTCCCTAATCTTATCAACAATATTTTTAAAACTAACTGGTATCTTATCAAACCTAGCCAACCATTTCCCTTCCATTGGATGACCACTTTCATCTATATTTTTTTGATACCTTTACGTCTCCTGCAGGTACCCCAAGTATTTTCTGGACTGAATCTTTATCAACCACGATATGCCTATCTCCCAAATTAATCCTCATATTCGACGTATCTAACCTATCTACCACAAAATGTCCTATGTGAGCCGAAACCTCACTAATCTCCAAACCCAACAACTTTCCAAAACCTAAATCCCTAACCATCTCCTTCTGCCATGCTTTCATAACTCTAATAGCTTCATAAAGTTTATTTGGTGAGGTCCTAACCCTAATCGATGGCAGACCACTTCGATGTTTCGATCGTTTGGTGTGCGGTAACTTGTCCTTTTTCTTTTTTTTCGTGATACCCATCTTTCGGTAGTTAAAAAGTTCATCTGCAAAAGATTATGAACAATAAATTATTATAGTAAAATAAGAATATTACTGGATATGATTACAACATGAAATGTTAACTGACAAACTTCAACAAATTTTGTCTCAAAGATTACCTAAGTCTTCTTCATCGTCATCCTTCACGGAACAATCCTTGTCACCCTTCAAACCTTTTGTATCAATCGTCTCAATCCCTATGAATGATAAACATCAACAAAATAAAAAAATGGTACACAACTTCATTGTACAATATGTATAATTGTGAAACAAAAACCTACCTTCATCTTCAACGGTTTCTTGATTGACTGCTATTTTACGACGTGCTTTTCGATGTTTAGGTGAATTACCTTCTTTACGTGCATCATATCCTGCTAAAACATTTCATTGAACACGAGGTTAAAACATAGAAATTCTATTTTAGTAATACAGTTTCACCAAAAAAATGACACATGTCTACTGGAAATCATAACATACTATAGGAAATACCAACTACTACTTTTTGATAGTAAACATACCTGTTTCTTCTTTACCTACATGCTCTTCCGTCTTCTGAACCCTTTTGCGCTTTGTAATACTAAACTGACCACCTTTAACATCTACACCAAACCATATTAATTATTTTGATGAAATAAATTGGTCCTGTACACTTTATTTATAATAAATTAACCAATCAAACCTTCTTCGTCGTTCCAGAAAAGGACTTGAACCGTGTGCAATTTTTCCTTATAATTTTTTTTTTGTTGCTTTACTTTTCTTCCTACCTTTCATTCCCACATGATTCCCACTATGATCACTATTACTCTGAGTTTTTTCCCTCTTATTTGTGTCTTGTTTACCACTGGAACTTTTCAAATTTTGACAATCATCTTCAACTGCACCAACAAGAATTTAAGAACAATATAAAAAAAAACATTGACACACGTGTGACAGTGAACAACTATAAACATCACCTGTATGCATTTTGCGGACTTTAGGGCTCACCTTCACCCAGTCCGGTTTGGGACTTATGCTTCCTAGCATAGTAAAACAAAAATTAAAAAAAAAAAAAACAAACCAATCATAACTGAATTATCATGCGTTGTCCAGTAAATGCTCAATACAATTGGATATATGTTTTCTTTTTAATTTTATACTATTCAAAAACAACATATCCAAATTCAATTTACCTTCCGCCTCTTTATCGGAAATCGTTTCATCGTCAGAAAATTCAATGGGGTCATCAATTGTGTTACTGAACCTACTCGCTCTCATACGAGCTATTCTTTCGCTTTTAGTACCTTCAAGACTCAATGGGTAATATTCACTAAAATTATATACAAACTCATAAACATATATAGGTACACATAAAACTAGTAGATTAAAAACTTATGCTTCTTCATTTTGGTATCAGTTCTTTGGTATCGTCTGCATAACAAACATCACACATAACAGCTTATTAATCTAATCTTTTTACGATTATTATATTATAACTAAAAAAATAATAAAGACCCTAAACAATATTCAGGAGTGGTCCTAGCAGTGTTTACTATATTAAATTACAACATACATAACATCAGCAAATTCAAGATTCAATAAAGAGACTCTTAAACATATAATAGAATTAAACATCATCAAATTTGTCAACATACACTAAAAACACTCACAAGTATACACTACACATGTGTACTTATTGACAACAAAAATTCCATTCACAGAATAAAACTCCCTGTTTTACTACTTAATAATCCTATTTCGCAAATACCAGAATTATACAACTTCGTAGTGGGCAAAGTACACCAAACACTCAAAATGCAGCTGAATCAAAAAACAATAACAACATACACATGTGTACCTCAGAGTCACTCGTGAATGCTTCACTACTCATACATCAGAAATCAGTTATATACAAAAAAACAACTCTTTTGGGGATTAAGCATTACTTTACATTACTATACAATTCTCTATAGCAAAGCACAATCGTCGACGGACCAGAATCATATATCTTTTATTAGTTTTTTAAGTAACCTAACAATGGAATGCGAATAAACGAGTATATCGACTACATTATCCTCATATCGGACTACGATTTTAACAAACTGAATACGATTTTAACGAACAGACTAGAGCGTACCTCTGTTAGGGTTAGTTCTTCAAATACACTGCCGCCAGAACAACGATCGTTAGGTTCCTTTCTTCAAATTTCTGCCGCCCCTAATCTTCGATTTCTTGATTTTGTGGGATGGATACGCTGTCAATGAAGGGTTAGGGGAAGTGATTGTGTTTCCAAACAGAATAATGCGCCTTTTTGGGGGGTGATCTTCAATCAATTTCAAAATCTCTACCGTATGAAACCGTTCGGTTTCCAAATGATAAATGTATTTTGTATTTTTTAAATTACTGATTTACCATTTATCTTTAAATTTCAAATTAAAAACATATTATCTTAATTACAATCATGCCACCACTTAATATTCCAAGATGATTAAATTCAACGGCCCAGATTAGTTCGCAAAGTTCACTCTAATATACTTGTTGAATTCTTGATCCCTACCCTATATATATATATATATATATATATATATATATATATATATATATATATATATATATATATATATATATTATGTATATGCATTGGACCACTGAACTTGAATAACCCTGGTTGAGAAAACAAGGAAATTAGTCAATTAGAGTGCTAGGAGCACAAGCTTAATTACTTAAATGACACCAACCAATGAGGGATATTCATCTCAATGTTAAACCAAATTCATAGAAAAGTACCCAAATTGGTACACGCACAACCTAGAGTACCCAAATTCTTTGGTAGTTGAGAAAAATGTGGATAACATGGGTATTGAAATGGTTATTGAAACGTCGGTGGTTATATCGGTTGTTGTTTTGGTTGATTTTGGATATAACCTTGTTTTTTTTAGAGACTTTTTTCTATTTACATAAACAAACATTTGATTTTTTGGAATCCATGGAGAGCGAAATCTAGTAGAAAGAGTGTTAATTTTGTGTGGAAATCTAGTAGAAATTAAAGAGTATACTTTTTTGTGTAGAAAAATAAAAAAATGTTAAGTATTTATAGTGTTAAAATTAATTCAAATTAACTTTTTAAAATTTTGGAAAAGGGTTACAGCCAAATGGCCATGAGACTACGGCTATCTCATTAGCATATAGTACCTGATCCAAGCATCGATCCCATAACCAAAAGCCTTACGATGGTGTTGCTGAAAAACCTGAACAAACAGATCGTGGTACCCAAGGGAGCCCTGAGTACCCTTAGGTATGGAAAAAATAATCGTGTTATCATGAGCAAGGAAATAAACAAAATCAAAGGGAATGAAGATCAAACATTCAAGAAGTCTGATGGTCATCAATGGAAACTCAATCGTCGTTATCGCTAATCAACCTAATCATTCGATGGAAGATCCAAGTTAGATGGCCTTGTAACTCACGTCGACTTCCAAACCAGCAAAATTCAACACTTAAAAGGGCTCTATCTTTTGTAATTTGTATATAATTCTGATACCTCCCTCAAGCATGAATAATAATTCATAAATCATAAATCAAAATATCGGATTCTCTATTAGGTATTGTTTGTTTTTTAAGAGGTAAAACGTGTGCAGTCTGCGTGGACTTCATCTGCAGACATTTGTAGAAGAAAAGGCGGACCAAACCTCTGCAGTCTGCAAGAAGAAAACTGTTTGTTTATTAACGTATGTAGACTTCTAAAATAAACTGGTGGTGGTGAACGAATGCTAGTGGTGGTGGGTGGTGGACGTGGACGGTGGGTGGTGGTGTTAAGCGGTGGTGGGTGGTGGACGTTAGTGGTGGTGATGGGCGGTGGTGGGTGGTGAATGGTGGTAGTGGACGGTGGTGGTGCTTAACCATCTGAAGACCTTAGAAGATCTTAGAAGTGGTTGGGCCAAGTCTGCACCAAGAAGAATTCACGCATAGGTTTTTTTTATGAAACGTCTTCAAATAAACAAACAGTCTGCAGATGACAATGTCTGTGCGTGGTCTGCGCGGCGCAAACTGAAGAGGCTACGTAGATCTTTTTCAGAAAAACAAACACCACCTTAGCCATTCTTGATTCTAATCTGGTTAGTCATCTTCCATTTACGAGACTGCAACATTGCGAATTCACTTCTTTTCTAATCGAATACAGTTATACAATTGCCATTTGTCGAGTATTAAACTTATTTATGAACTTATGTTGAATTGTTGATATCTAAATGATTGAATTTGCATTTAGTTACACTATTACAAATTACAAATTAGTTAAATTGCAATATGGGATATTTATTGATATAAATATTTGAGAAAGTATAGTACATTTGCATCAGAGAGTATTTAACTTTTGTTAGATATTTGATATTATAAAAGGGTCCTAACTTATTAGTTTATTAAAAGCCTCTAAAAATGTTGGGTCATCCATGAAGGCTCGTTAGATAGAGTTTGCCACAACACCATAAAGGTTCAATAATGAACCTTTGATGTTACTCAGATGGCCTAATTATACTACTACTACGTATAGTTGCGCTATATCATTATAATAATTCTCTATCTAAAAATTATTTTAAGTTAAACAATCCCTACTATTTAACCATATTTAACCTTTTATTCATTTATAAATATGGATAATCAAAGAAATATAAGAACCATCCTTAAAGGGATGTCCGGTGCTCAAGTGATATATTCCTTAACCAAATGGTTATGAGTTCAAATTCAACTTGTTTGATCTTTTTATTAAATACTCGTCTGCTTTATCATGTACAGATATTTGATTATTATATTTAATAATTTGCATATGAATTAAAAACTATCTTTGATCAAAAACTCGTCTGCTTTATCATGCATAGATATTTGATTATTATGTTTAATAATTTACTTATGAAATTAAAAACTATCTTTTATCCAAAAGTAACAAACAAATCATTATAATATTTATTTTTAGTAATGTTTTAAACAGAAACATCACCTTTTTTTAATCACATTCCTCTTTTTTGTTACATGTTAACAAATCGTGATTAGTCAAAAAAAAAAAACAAAATGGTGATAGAAAATAAGAGAATGAATAGAAAGATTAGGCGAGTGAGACTGATTGGGTGTGATGGCCCCCACCAGATCCTTCCTGTGGGCGTTGAATGTTCACTCATGACCAGGTTTGGACGGCCAGATTGATGTGTGACAGTGGTGATACTTTGCACAACGCTTATCTTGACACGCGTCCATGCAATTGTTTCTTTTTCTTCTAGAAATAGAAAGCTTACTTTATATAGTAAAAGGGTTTTTTGTAAAGTGTATTGTTTTTATAAAAGTTTTTTTCTTATAACTACATATTACAATTTTTAGAAATAGCCAAAATAGTTTTTGACTAGTCAAAATATCAAAAATAGCCATTTAAAATCTCATAAAATGGGATTTAACGAATTCTCAGACGACTCAAGTTAAAATCTAAAAACTTTCCTCAGCAACCATTCACATTTTGCACGTAGCACTTAACTTTTTTTGAAATCCCATAAAATAGGATTTCATGAATTCCCATGCGGCTCATGTTAAAAACCAAGAAATTTTCTCCGCAACCACTCATCTTTTGCCACGTAGCATATGTTTTTATTTATCTTTATCAAAACTAAAAAACTTAATGAAATAGTACTATATTTGAAAAAAAAATATTGGGTAAAATTTAATAATAAAAGAAAAGGCCAAAAGTAAAAGGAAAAAAGTATTAACAGTAAGACTATAAAATAAATTTGTACTGTCTCTTCTTCTAATCTTAACTGATAAAACCCAATTTAATATTTTAATTATTTGTTTACATCAGAAAAAAAAATCGAAACCTAACGTAAGTATGACTTTTTTCAAATTCAATCAGCAGTTAACGCATAAAGTTTTTTTTTATCAAAATATAATCATTAGTTAAAATGTAAAGTCTTTTTTATTCCATCACAATACCCTTTATGTTAGAAAGATAAAAAATCAAGACTATAATTAATATGAGAGAATCAATTGCAAAGGACAAAAATAATAGTTGTACGGTTCTACATGAATTTTAGAAACTAAACATCTATTTTTTTAACTTTTTAACTTCTTTAATAATTTACGAAGTGTTCTAACAAATGATATTATATAAGTTATCTCTTTGGTTTTATTAGTGATAACTAAAGATTTTAAAAAAATTTGGGGTATTTAGTGTCACATGACAAAAGATGAGTGTTGCTGAGTAAAGTTTTTGGTTTTTAACTTGAGCCGTGTGGGAATTCATGAAATCCCATTTTATGAGGTTTAAAAAAAAGTTAGTGTCACGTAGCCAAAAATGAGTGGTTGCTGAGGAATGTTCTTAAATTTTAACTTGAGCCGCGTGGGAATTTGTGAAATCCCATTTTATGGGGTTTCAAATGGCTATTTTTAATATTTTGACGAGTCACATGGATTATACCGGAAACGCAGTATGGAATCATGGCTCAACTTGAAAAGGAAATTATAATATGATCCGGTTAATTGGTAATGTAAGCTTATGTAAAATCATATTTTTTTTTTATCCAAACGTATACCTGTAGGTATTGGATACCGAGGCATTGCGTATATGTGTTTGTTGAGAATTGTCTCTAAGGATTCCAAAAATACATTAGCGGTTCTAATATGTAGATAATGTTATGTTTGTTAAGAATAACTGAATAAGAGTGAAAATTTATCTCATTCATACAACATAGTCATGATTATGGTATTTATTTCTCTTAATGAGTTTAATGTTTTTATTTTTATGAGTTTATAACACTTCTACTTAGATATATTATGGCTCATTATACGCTATTAGAAACAAGGTGACGTTAAATTGGTACTTTGGGATCTAGAAAATATATTGAATGGATTAGATATGATGTCTTACTAAAAACCTTACAAAACCTAGTGGAAGAAATCTTAGTTAAGTGAAAAAGGGTACATCGTGTACAATGCGCCCCTTCAAACTAATTCACGCATATTCAGTTTGTAGAGTCTTAATCATCTATGACAGTTGTTTGACTTAATCTAGAAAGCATCAAGTTTTCATTCTTTATGCACATCATCCGTTGAGAAGATCTTTGAAAAGATGTATTTGATGTAGCATTCTCTAATTAGAGTTATGTAAGTCACATTGTCTTTACGGATAATTGTCGGATCATCTTTGATTTATTCTAAATTGTATGCTTCTTGTCTTTTCTTACAATCGTTAACAACTTGATCCTTAAAGAAAACGTCTTGCGTTCGATGTCTTATAACTTGTAGCATCTTCAAGGACTAAATCATGAAGTATTTGAGACTTGGGAATGGGAGCATATTGCTTAGGACCAGAAAAAGGGTCGATTATCGGTTGTGGGACCACTCATGATCTTCATTATGCCTTGATTGATGTATCCTTATGACATCTTATACTCTTGGTCCTTTTGGAGGATACATCAACTTTTTTAAGATACTCGTTCTTTTATTGTTAACAAACTATTAATCATTTGTATAACTTTTATAGTTTTTTGATTATGGCCTTAGAAGAAAACTTGCGATGATACAAAGGGATCAACATGAATGGGAGGCGTAGATGCACTAGAAGTTTGAGGGTAAACAATAGTGTACCAACAACAATCACCAGGCGGAGCTTGATATTGAACAAAAGTGTAGCGATGATTGGCTAAATGCATACTTTATCGTTTTTATGCACCACCACCCCAAGGATCCTCCCATCCTTAGCTAGATAGTTTTTTTATTACACTAACATACTCTGATCCTTGTTATATATATTTTTATTGGGATTAAAAAATGATTTGTTGAATCTTACTTAGTTAAAAATGTGTTAGTTCAATTGTAACATCCCATTTTGGGATTTACCTTAGACAGGAAAATGGAAGTGCAGGTTGGGTCCATAATGTCAAAGACCAAACAACAATTATCATTTGAACAAATGAACCTCCTTGGTTACATGCTTATGTGAACTCGAGGGTAAACTCGTAATACGGAACTAACAACGCTAGCAAGTTGTAAGAAAAGTGAATGATATGGGTAATAGTGAAAAATACCTAACTACAAGGGACTAAAGCTGTAATTATGCCTAATTTAGTTAAGTTCCTAAGAGTTTATATTTAAGGGAGTTAGTTTGTCTCATGGTGTGAGTTAAAGGGTTAAACATGGATGATTGCGGAGGTGTTGGTTACATTTAACCAAAAACACAAGTAGAAGGACCAAAAGTGACAAATGAGCAAACTTCAAGAAGGAGAAGGGAGGAGATGAAATTGCATTTTATGTGTGTGAAGGTGTATATGTCGACATATACAGACACTAGTGTGTGTGAGTGTGATTTCTTTGTGTAATCAATTCAAGAAGGAGAAGGGAGGAAGTGAAATTGCATGGAAGATCTATGATTTTAAGAATGCTTATCATCTTGTAAGCATCAAGAACCAATAACAATTTTTGAACTTCCTTAGTTAGAGCTCTTGATGGGTTTCGATAAATTACCCCCAATTGGGTAAATTGGAAGTATGAGATGGTTGAATTCGAGTTTAAATTAACTAATCCAGTGTCAGTAATGATTTAATCATCTCGAATGAGAGTTTTGATGTGAGAATCCATGTTCAAGAAATTGGTGGGGGGTTGATTGTTTATAGCTTATTGGAAAAACTAGAGATTTTGTTATGTTTGATGTTTATGTATGATTAATACTTGTTATTTAGTAATAAAGTTGATGAATGAAAGCAAGAGTGAGGAAGATGAACATGAAAATACTTGTACATTGTGACTTATTTGTGGTACGCACGCCAAGTGTTTGATGAAAAATCTTGTTGATACAGTTTTGTGTCTGTCGCTTGTTCTTAGTTACATTTGTAATTGTACGGTCTTTGCTCAAGTGTCTGTATAAGTTTGGTCATGTCGAACAAATCAAGATATCCTTCTATCTTGGTTTCGTACGACATCTTAGTCAGTCTGTGTTAAACGGGGGCATGTGTGCATACCGTTGAGTCTTGTGTACATCATGCTCCGTACGAGCCTGTTGCTCCGTACGAACCAGTTGCTCCGTACGAACCAGTTGCTTCGTACAAGCCTCTTTGGAGCAGTGCTTCGTGGGTAATAGAGTGTTCCGTATGTCTGGCAACGTGCTTCGTACGAATGACCAGCATGGACATTATATAAGCAGACATGCACCTCTCAGTCAAGGTTAGCTCTTGGTTGCACTGTTAGCTCTGTTGATCTTTTGGTGGGATCTCTCTGTTGACATTTCTGGTGCAGACGAAGACACAAGAACACATGCAGTTTGTTGAGTCATATGAGCATTGTTTGTATATGTTTGTACTTGTTCTCATCTCTTAATCAAGATAGTGAATCTTTGGTTACTTCGTGTTCTTACTTTGCTTTGGTTTGCATGCATACTTGGATTCCGCACTCGTATGTGTGTTGCATGAACAAGGAATAGGTTTAACTTGATCCTCAGGTGGACCTTCAAGTGGTATCAGAGCTTTGGCTCTCTTCCTTGTTCAAAACCAAGTTTAGTGTTGTGTCTGAGCTAGTTTGAAGGTTTCTTGAAGTGTTCTTGAACTCCTAGAAGAAAACTTAAGTTTTGAATAGATAACTAACTTAAAACTTGGTTAAAATATGTTATATCCAGAAATTTTTCATTAAAATTTTCTTTTGTTTTGTTCAAGTTGAACACATTTGTAGAAGAAATTCACCAGAAAACTCATCCGTACTGTCACACCCCGACTCGCAGCGGAAAAGGTGACCGGGGCATGATTGGGTTATCATCAAAGCTCATGACATTTATTATACGTTTCATATTCATTAATACAATTTAATGGAAATTTACAATAAATATTACAACATGTTCTAACTATCAATCTAAGCTTCTTTGTTCTCTTCTAAGGCATTTCCTATGTTTTCCTTGCTTCAACCTGTTCACCTGTATCATGTGTAAAAGGGTTTTTGGATCAACAAAAAGTTGGCGAGTGAATCCTATTGAAAACATTTGAACAAGTTTATTTAATTGATTATGAAATGAGTGCAAAACCACACATGAGTAAAAATAGATGTAAACTTATTCAACAATCATTAGACATTAAATAAAGCACACATGAACAATAATGGAACGTTTAGAGGCACGCGTTGCTCTACTCGTCTCTCACGAGGAACTGATGGGCCTAATGAATGAATTGCATAAACATGATAATATGAAAGACATAACTATAAACAATATAAACTCAATGATACACACATGAACAATAATGGATTGGTTTTGAGGCACGCGTTGTTCAACTCGTCTCCCACGAGGAACTGATGGGCTTAATGAATGAATTTCATATAATTTGACAAAATGAAATAAGTAATCACAACAATATAAACAATCTAAGTTTAGGTCACGATATGGTATGGCACAAATTTAAATAAACGAGTTAATTATTTGAGACACATGACACACCCCAAAACGTGTAATTAAAAAGGGGAGTTGTAAGATTCACTCACAGTGGGTGCGTTCGGTTGATGATGTTGAATGCACGCGATGTCACACCCCGACCCGCAGCGGAAATAAGAGTCGGGGCATAATTGGGTTATCACCAAAGCACATGACATTTACTATTATGTTTCATAATTAAATGAAGTCAAAGTTACATTTCTCAAACATCCAAACATGTTCATTCAATACAAGGGAAAATAACCAAACATAATAGTCCGAATACTAAATCGTTTTTATTTCTTCTAATCCAGGTCCTATGTGTTCCTAGCTGCTGCTGGTTCACCTGTATCATGTGTAAAATGGGAGGTTTTTGGGTCAACATAAGTTGGCGAGTGAACCTTATAGATAAACATTTGATAATGATTTTATGGTTAGTTTATCAATAAAATATTGTGCATAATCATAAAAGAGCACATGTATGTAATCAAACATTGGCAAATATCAGTTACAATTATAACATACATTAACAATCGATAGCATACATGAACATACCAATATCATATAATAACTAACATAAATGAACTGTGCGATCAAGGCTCAATCAAACGGAGCCGATCGTATTGCATGAACTGGAAATGTAAATTGAACTGTGCGCTCAAGGCTCAATCAAATGGAGCCGAACGTATTGCATGAACTGGAAATGTAAATTGAACTGTGCACTCAAGGCTCAATCAAACGGTGCCGAGCGTATTGCATGTATTGAAATGTAAAATGAAATGACCGATCAAGGCTCAATCAAACGGAGCCGATCGTGCGGGCACGCCAAGATCAACCGCATAATTAAATGGGGATCCAACTCAACCTCGATGGATGGGGAGCCGCGGCCTCGGCAATTGCATGTACTGAAATAATAATTTGCATACAATAATAACTACTTAACAGCAACAAACTAATACACATGTCATGATATGATATATGCACAATAACTTGGTTATAATATGTAAATAAACAAGACACATGATACACCCCAAAAACGTGATTAAAATGGGGAATTTGAAGGGTTCACTCACATTGGGTGCGTTGATTTTGAGATGGTGAGATGCGCACGATTTAGACGAGCGAGACAACGAGGAATCACTAACCTAAATAATAATGGAAAAATATATTAAATGGATGGATTTTATTAAGGATTTTAATGGGATTTTTAGATATATTTTTGTGAGTTTATGGCTATTTTCTATCCTTAAAAATGTTATTTTTAAGTATTTTTAATTGATTTTTAAATTAAAATAAACAAATAAATATATAAAAAAATATTATTATTTTACTGTTTGACCGTTGACCGTTGACCGGTTCGGTCAGCGGTAATTGTTGCGCCAAGCGGGATTCGAACCGGTGACCTTCAGTTCACGTGCACGTACCAACTGAGCTACGTGACTAACCCGTTAGAAACTCGGTTTTAATTATATTTATATACTTATTCGTATTAACCGAAAATACCTTTATTTACAAAAACGTTTTAATTCAATTGACCGGTGCTTGGGACAGGGTTCGAACGCGCGTCATGAAGTTTATCTTGCACACAGTCCACCGCTGGACTGTGTGTCTAACCCGGTTATATTCTTGATTTATATTATACTTAACATCTACCTGTTTTAACCCGGTTAGTTCATGTTTAAAAAGAAGGATGTTATTACGCAAGGCGTGTGTGTATTAAGGTTCGAACTCGGAACGTGTATAAGAACTTTGCACACAGTCCACCGCTGGACTGTGTGTCTAACCCGTTTATTATCCGAATTTTAATTACTCTTATCCCGCTTTTAAGTTCGTCTTCTTCATTACGATTACCGATTTTACTCAAACATCTGGTTCATGATTTAACTGATTAATAAACATGACGACTAGCTTGAATGTACAAAACCGAACAGTTTGGGGAAAGAATATACCGGACAGGTTGTCTTCCTTAAGGAGTCCGGCGAGAATCAGACAGCTCTGTTTTTGAACCTCCGGCTGAGAGAGTCTATCAACAGAATTAAGGAATTAGATTTGAAATTGAACCAGGGTACATTGATTATTAGTACGTTTGAATGTGCTTACCGTTAGCTAGCGAGTTTCCGGCAATTCCAGAATTTCTCCGGCGAACCCAGAAAATCCAGCAAAATCTTCTGTGGCTGATTTTTGGGTGACGGATTAATGTTAGTAGAGTTCTAACAATAGATTGAAATCGCAAGGAAGGAATATCTTACCGGTTTGTGTCGAACACGGTTTTCCGGCGATTTCTGCAGAGAATTCCGGCGAACAGTTTTAGGTGCTCAAATGATTTGAAAACGCGACGAAAAAGAAATGGAGTGTTGTTGTGACAGTTCTGAATCGCACAAATGATTGGAACTTGAATTAGTTTGGAGTTTGATAACTTTTCGGTTTCAAAAACTGAAATTGATGAAACTTTATGTTCATTCATTACAGACTTAATCAGAAACCGATATACATCGGTTATAAGTTGGCCAGATAAAATCGAAGCGATTTGGCGATCGGTTTACCGATTTCCGTTATGCAGATGGCATTAACGGTTGATTTGAGTTTGCGTATAAGATCCAATTGTTTTCCTAAGGTTAACAGAAAACACTTGGTGGCGGAGTGGTTTGGGGACAGAAAGATAAGTTGTTGGCGACAGCTGACCCGGGTTCGAGTCCCGGCAGCTACAATTGATTTTTATTTATTTTATTTTAACTTTTTATCCAATTTAATTTTTATAGTTTAGTTTATTTATTAATTATGTAACGTTTAAACTCAAAATAACAATAATTAATTAATGTATCTTCATAACTTGGTATTTGATTACAAAACGGAGCGGGTTTTGGAGACCCGTTTTTTACAAATGTTACAGTATCCCCTACTTTTAGGAATTTCGTCCCGAAATTTAAACAGTTGAAGTAGTAGGAAAAAGGTGAGGGTATTTTTCACGCATTGAGTCTTCACGTTCCCAAGTAAACTCAGGTCCCCGTTTCGACTCCCAGCGTACCCTAACAATAGGAATGCGACTTCGTCGTAGACGCTTTTCTCCATAGTCCATAATCTCCACTGGTCTTTCAATAAAATGCATGGATTCATCGATCTGAATATCTTCCAGTGGAATATGAAGATTCTCATCAGCGAGGCACTTCTTCAAGTTCGACATGTGGAATGTGGGATGAATCCTGTCGAGTTCTTCTGGTAGGTCAAGCTTGTATGCTACAGGACCTACTCTTTCGAGTATCTTGAAAGGTCCTACGTAACGTGGTGCTAGCTTTCCCTTTTGACCAAAACGAACTACTCCCTTCCATGGTGATACTTTTAAAAGTACATTATCACCAATGCTAAACTCCAAGGGCTTCCGTCGTTTATCTGCGTAACTCTTTTGACGACTTTGAGCCGCTAGAAGATTGTTTCGAATTTGATGAATCTTATCTGTGGTTTCTTGGATCAATTCTGGACCAGTAATTTGTGCTTCCCCAATTTCGTGCCAACAAACAGGAGATCGGCACTTTCGACCATATAAAGCTTCAAAAGGTGCCATGCCGATGCTAGAATGATAGCTGTTGTTGTACGAAAATTCAACTAACGGTAGTTGGGCGTCCCAATTTCCGTTGAAGTCTAAGACACATGCTCTAAGCATGTCTTCAAGAGTTTGAATGGTGCGCTCAGACTGTCCATCAGTTTGAGGATGATAGACGGTACTGAGATCTAATCGAGTACACATAGCGGATTGTACTGCTTGCCATGTTCGTGAGGTGAAACGACCATCACGATCAGAAATAATACTTACTGGTACTCCATGCTGGCTTACGATTTCGCTGATATAAATACGAGCAAGCTTTTCGTTCTTGAAATCTTCTCGAATAGGGATAAAATGAGCTGATTTTGTAAGTCGGTCTATAATCACCCATATAGTGTCATACCCACTAGAAGTGCGAGGTAACCCGGTAATGAAATCCACGGTTATATTTTCCCACTTCCATACAGGTATTTCCGGTTGGACTAGAAGTCCTGAGGGTCTTTCGTGTTCAGCCTTCACCTTAGAACATGTGAGACACTTGGAAACAAAAACGGCAATATCTTTCTTCATTCCAGGCCACCAATAGGTGTACCGTAGGTCTTGATACATCTTATCGGCTCCTGGGTGTATAGAATATCGCGTCTTATGAGCTTCATGCATGAGTGTTTCACGAAGATTGATGTGGTTAGGAATCCATATACGATCTAGGTAATACAAAATACCATCAGATTTAGTTTCAAGTTTTAGCTCGGCTCCACAGGACATCTCTTTTTGTACATCTTCCTCTGTTATTGAAACGTGTTGAGCTTCTCGAATTTGATCCTTAACATTGGTTATAATTTGCGAACATAGAAGATGAATGGAGTTCGCATAACCCTTTCGACTAAGTGCATCAGCCACCACATTTGCTTTACTAGGGTGGTATCTGATTTCACAGTCGTAATCATTTAGGAGTTCGACCCATCTTCGTTGCCTCATATTTAACTCTTTCTGATTGAAGATATGTTGAAGACTCTTGTGGTCAGTGTAGATTTCACACTTCGTACCATAGAGATAATGTCTCCATATCTTAAGAGCAAATACAACAGCTCCAAGTTCAAGGTCATGAGTGGTGTAGTTCTTTTCGTGTGTCTTGAGTTGCCTTGAGGCATAAGCTATGACTTTTCCTCTTTGCATGAGGACGCAACCTAATCCTTGCCCTGACGCGTCGCAATAGACTACAAAATCATCACAACCTTCAGGAAGAGTGAGGATTGGTGCATCACAAAGTTTTTGCTTGAGATTTGAAAAGCTTCTTCTTGCTTGGGTCCCCATACAAATGGTTTCCCTTTATGGGTTAAAGCCGTGAGTGGCACCGCAATGCGAGAGAAGTTTGAAATGAACCGACGATAATAGCCAGCAAGTCCAAGAAAAGACCTTACTTCAGTTGGTGTACGTGGAGCTTGCCATTCTTGAACTGCTTTGATCTTTGATGGGTCCACATGTATTCCTTTGTCATTGACTACATGCCCGAGAAATTGCACCTCTTTTAACCAGAATTCACATTTAGAGAACTTGGCATAAAGCTTTTCCTTTTCTAGAAGTGCAAGAACAAGTCGTAGATGACGCTCATGATCAGCTTTAGATTTTGAATAGATAAGAATATCGTCGATGAATACAATAACAAATCGATCAAGGTAAGGTTTGCAGACTCTATTCATTAGGTCCATGAAAACAGCTGGTGCGTTGGTTAATCCAAACGGCATAACCATGAATTCATAGTGACCATATCGAGTTCGAAAAGCAGTTTTTGGGACGTCTTCCTCATGCACTCTAAGCTGATGATAGCCAGATCGAAGGTCGATTTTCGAAAAGCAACTGGCACCTTGTAGTTGGTCAAGAAGATCATCTATGCGAGGTAAAGGATATCAATTTTTGATAGTTAACTTGTTGAGCTCTCTGTAGTCGATGCACATGCGAAAAGATCCATCTTTCTTCTTTACAAAAAGTACAGGTGCACCCCAAGGCGATGAGCTGGGGCGTATGAATCCCTTGTCAGTTAACTCTTGCAATTGACTGGCTAGCTCTTGCATTTCAGAGGGGGCTAACCTATATGGAGATTTTGCCACTGGTGTAGCACCAGGTATGAGATCGATACGGAATTTGACATCTCTGATTGGAGGAAGTCCTGAAATGTCGTCAGGAAAAACTTGTGGAAAATCTTTTACAACAGGAATATCTTCAAGTTTCTTCTCTGCGGTCCCCTTCTTGATGATATGGGCTAAAAACGCAACATAATTCTTGCGAAGGCATTTTTGAGCTTGAAGACAAGACATTAAGTTGAGCCCTTTCGACGAGGTTTCTCCAAAGATTCGAAGAGTCTGACCGTTTGAAAGAGGAATACGAATAAATTTCTCACGACATACAACTTCCGCATGATGTAGACCGAGCCAATCCATACCGATTATGATGTCGAAACTTCCCAGCTTCATAGGAATAAGATCGACTGAGAATTCGTGGTCGTTTAAGGTGAGTGTACAGTTGCGTAAAATAGAGTCTAATGAAACAGGTTTTCCGTCCGCAACTTCTACCGTTATGGATTCCGCGAGCTTATCCCGATTTTTACTTAAGATAGGTTCAAACTCTAATGACACGAAACTTCTATCCGCACCAGTATCAAATAACATAGAGGCATATCTACCATTTATAAGAAACGTACCGTTGACCACATTGCCGTCAGCTCTGGCCTGGTTTGCGTTAATATTGAAAGCTCTTCCTCTAGCAGGTGGAGGAGCTTGGTTCGCTTGATTCACAGGGTTGGCTTGGGCCTGAGCATGAATAATATTGACCAGCCTTGGACACGTGTTTCTGAAATGACTTGGGTCGCCGCAGTTGAAACAAGCCCGCATAGGTTGGCCCATAGGGTAATTGGGTTGGTAGTAGGTTTGGGCTAACTGTTGAGTGGGTGGAAATGGTAGCTGTTGTTGGGCTTAACCCATTAATTGTTGGTGGGTTTGGGTTATAGGTTGGTGGCGGTTTGTTCGTTGAAGCGTGCGGCAGTTTTGAACAGTGTGTCCGGCGCGACCGCAGCCGGTACAGTATTGGCAAGGATAATCAGGGGAGTGGTGATACTGACAACGGTTACATTTTGGTAATGGGCCTGTGTAGGGTCTTTTGTATGGCGCGGGTGGAGGTGTGACTTGAGTGATGGTTGCAGCAGGAATAGGGGTGTTGGTTTGGGTGACTACAAAGTTCCTGGTGTTACGTTTCCTCTTGTTAGCAAATTTAGAGGACGGAGGGTGGTGGTTTGAGGTTTGTCCCTCAGCAGGGGTTTTCTTCTTTTCCTCCTTGAATTTCCCATTGCGAATTCGGTTTTCGGTCAGTTCTGTTGCCAACTCCATGGCAGCTTCGAGGGTTACCGGTGAAACGTTGAGGACCGAATCTTGGATTTTCGAGGGTAGTCCTCGAATGTAATGTTCGATCAGACGGTAGGTTGGAGTGAATAAGTTTGGAACCATTTGGTTCAACTCCAAGAACCTTTTGTTGTAAGTAGAGTGATCACCATCTTTTTGCTTCAAGGCATGAAATTCATCCTCCAATTTCTTAATTTCACTTCTAGGACAAAATCGCCTAGTCATGATTTCCCTTAACTCCTCCCAAGTTAAGGCCATCGCATCTTCTGTTCCCCTCTTTCCTTTCTCAGTATTCCACCAAGTGAGAGCTACACCAAGTAGTCTCCCGGTGGCGTAACGAACTTTGCGATCCTCAGGACAATCGCAGTTTAAGAAAACGTTTTCCATCTCCTCGAACCAATGTAGGAGAGCAGTGACTCCCTCAGTCCCTTCGAATTTCGAAGGATCACAGGACTTAAAATGTTTGTAGGAGCATTTGATGGTAGGAGGGTTGTTGATGTTCTTGTCCTGTTGTTGAGGAGGGTTAGTAGGATTTGCAGCAAGGGCTTGTTGTACTTGTACTACGATGTCAGGCAATATCGTGGCCATTTGATTCGCGATATGAGTGGCCAAACGTTCCCGAGACTTTTCCGAATTCCTACTCCTTCGATGCTGTCTAGACGACATCTACAGGATCATAAAATGAGAAGATTGTGAGTTTATGGTGTCTTTTTAGGTGTCATGTGTCTTTAGGAAAAATGAAATTAACATAAATATCAATAATGCAACTACATCCAAAGGATGTCTTGGGTTCGCTCATGTTGGGCCTCAAATGTCCCCCATACCTTCACCTACATAGTCATGTGGGCCCCCATGGCTATTGGCTTGGTAGGATTCACATTAGTATTGGCAATTTAACACTCGCATCCCCCGAATGCTAACCACAAAATATGTTCATGAGATGTTTGGTCGGAACGTGTCCAGGTGTAGACACAATGACAACTCAAAGTGGGATTAGCTCTCACGACGTTTGGTATAGCATGCTTTGGCCTAATAGGTATTTCGTACTCTCATCGTTAGTCCCCAGGTAGGCAAACTGGTCCTTTATTTTGGATTTATACGAATACCAGCCTAGACAGGACGTTCCGACTACCGGTACTAGTACCCTTCCAGTTACTACATGCCCGTCATGAGAATTCACTTTGATGAGATTTGAAAACACGAAAATCATTGTAAAATCAATCATGATGTGGTGTGTGCTTGCATAGATGTGATATGTTATGATCATACGATTTCATGATAGGCATTATTTGATAATACATACTTATGAACATGCTTGAACAATATCAAATGTAACATTTAACATAAACATATAAACATCATGAAATTTGGCATATAACACACAAAATTCTTATAAGTTTCTAATCGACTATAGTATAGGCTCTAAGGGTCTAATAACCTATCCTATATCCCTATAGTCATGGCTCTGATACCAATCTGTCACACCCCGACCCGCAGCGGAAATAAGAGTCGGGGCATAATTGGGTTATCACCAAAGCACATGACCTTTACTATTATGTTTCATAATTAAATGAAGTCAAAGTTACATTTCTCAAACATCCAAACATGTTCATTCAATACAAGGGCAAATAACCAAACATAATAATCCGAATACTAAATCGTTTTATTTCTTCTAATCCAGGTCCTATGTGTTCCTAGCTGCTGCTGGTTCACCTGTATCATGTGTAAAATGGGAGGTTTTTGGGTCAACATAAGTTGGCGAGTGAACCTTATAGATAAACATTTGATAATGATTTTATGGTTAGTTTATCAATAAAATATTGTGCATAATCATAAAAGAGCACATGTATGTAATCAAACATTGGCAAATATCAGTTACAATTATAACATACATTAACAATCGATAGCATACATGAACATACCAATATCATATAATAACTAACATAAATGAATTGTGCGATCAAGGCTCAATCAAACGGAGCCGATCGTATTGCATGAACTGGAAATGTAAATTGAACTGTGCGCTCAAGGCTCAATCAAACGGAGCCGAACGTATTGCATAAACTGGAAATTTAAATTGAACTGTGCACTCAAGGCTCAATCAAACGGAGCCGAGCGTATTGCATGTATTGAAATGTAAAATGAAATGACCGATCAAGGCTCAATCAAACGGAGCCGAGCGTATTGCATGTATTGAAATGTAAAATGAAATGACCGATCAAGGCTCAATCAAACGGAGCCGATCGTGCAGGCACGCCAAGATCAACCGCATAATTAAATGGGGATCCAACTCAACCTCGATGGATGGGGAGCCGCGGCCTCGGCAATTGCATGTACTGAAATAATAATTTGCATACAATAATAACTACTTAACAGCAACAAACTAATACACATGTCATGATATGATATATGCACAATAACTTGGTTATAATATGTAAATAAACAAGACACATGATACACCCCAAAAACGTGATTAAAACGGGGAATTTGAAGGGTTCACTCACATTGGGTGCGTTGATTTTGAGATGGTGAGATGCGCACGATTTAGACGAGCGAGACAACGAGGAATCACTAACCTAAATAATAATGGAAAAATATATTAAATGGATGGATTTTATTAAGGATTTTAATGGGATTTTTAGATATATTTTTGTGAGTTTATGGCTATTTTCTACCCTTAAAAATGTTATTTTTAAGTATTTTTAATTGATTTTTAAATTAAAATAAACAAATAAATATATAAAAAAATATTATTATTTTACTGTTTGACCGTTGACCGTTGACCGGTGACCGGTTCGGTCAACGGTAATTGTTGCGCCAAGCGGGATTCGAACCGGTGACCTTCAGTTCACGTGCACGTACCAACTGAGCTACGTGACTAACCCGTTAGAAACTCGGTTTTAATTATATTTATATACTTATTCGTATTAACCGAAAATACCTTTATTTACAAAAACGTTTTAATTCAATTGACCGGTGCTTGGGACAGGGTTCGAACGCGCGTCATGAAGTTTATCTTGCACACAGTCCACCGCTGGACTGTGTGTCTAACCTGGTTATATTCTTGATTTATATTATACTTAACATCTACCTGTTTTAACCCGGTTAGTTCATGTTTAAAAAGAAGGATGTTATTACGCAAGGCGTGTGTGTATTAAGGTTCGAACTCGGAACGTGTATAAGAACTTTGCACACAGTCCACCGTTGGACTGTGTGTCTAACCCGTTTATTATCCGAATTTTAATTACTCTTATCCCGCTTTTAAGTTCGTCTTCTTCATTACGATTACCGATTTTACTCAAACATCTGGTTCATGATTTAACTGATTAATAAACATGACGACTAGCTTGAATGTACAAAACCGAACAGTTTGGGGAAAGAATATACCGGACAGGTTGTCTTCCTTAAGGAGTCCGGCGAGAATCAGACAGCTCTGTTTTTGAACCTCCGGCTGAGAGAGTCTATCAACAGAATTAAGGAATTAGATTTGAAATTGAACCAGGGTACATTGATTATTAGTACGTTTGAATGTGCTTACCGTTAGCTAGCGAGTTTCCGGCAATTCCAGAATTTCTCCGGCGAACCCAGAAAATCCAGCAAAATCTTCTGTGGCTGATTTTTGGGTGACGGATTAATGTTAGTAGAGTTCTAACAATAGATTGAAATCGCAAGGAAGGAATATCTTACCGGTTTGTGTCGAACACGGTTTTCCGGTGATTTCTGCAGAGAATTCCGGCGAACAGTTTTAGGTGCTCAAATGATTTGAAAACGCGACGAAAAAGAAATGGAGTGTTGTTGTGACAGTTCTGAATCGCACAAATGATTGGAACTTGAATTAGTTTGGAGTTTGATAACTTTTCGGTTTCAAAAACTGAAATTGATGAAACTTTATGTTCATTCATTACAGACTTAATCAGAAACCGATATACATCGGTTATAAGTTGGCCAGATAAAATCGAAGCGATTTGGCGATCGGTTTACCGATTTCCGTTATGCAGATGGCATTAACGGTTGATTTGAGTTTGCGTATAAGATCCAATTGTTTTCCTAAGGTTAACAGAAAACACTTGGTGGCGGAGTGGTTTGGGGACAGAAAGATAAGTTGTTGGCGACAGCTGACCCGGGTTCGAGTCCCGGCAGCTACAATTGATTTTTATTTATTTTATTTTAACTTTTTATCCAATTTAATTTTTATAGTTTAGTTTATTTATTAATTATGTAACGTTTAAACTCAAAATAACAATAATTAATTAATGTATCTTCATAACTTGGTATTTGATTACAAAACGGAGCGGGTTTTGGAGACCCGTTTTTTACAAATGTTACACGCGAAGTGGTTTTAATTACGAGTGAAATTAACCGACTGGATTCCTCTGTTTCTCCGGCGTAACTCCGGCGACAGCAATCACTTCCAGCGACGAGTGTCTTGCAGCAGAGAGTCTTCAGAAAGCTTACAAAGTATGTGGGTGACTTCGGTATAAGTTCAGGGTTTAGTAAGGCTTAGAAGTTAAGGACTCGGTTTTCCGGCGAGGAGCAGAAGAATTCCGGCGAGTGAGTTTTCGCCGAGAAAGGGTGCGGTTTTGAGCGAAAAAGTTTGCAGAGGTTCGAGGGGGTATTTATAAGGCAAATCGTCGATGAATTTGGTCCGATTTTCGACTTGATTCGTCGGTTAGAAAAACTCCGGCGGTTATAATTTGTGTCGCGGACTCAGACGTCGGTTATAACCGATGTGTAGTTAAAGTTTACGTTATAACGGAAAGAATCGTTAAGTTTCGCGAGATTGCCGG
The DNA here is from genome assembly GCA_947069175.1 of Scalesia atractyloides. NCBI lineage: Eukaryota > Viridiplantae > Streptophyta > Magnoliopsida > Asterales > Asteraceae > Scalesia > Scalesia atractyloides. Next base: position 11,857,368 of record CAMTDV010000029.1, read on the forward strand.
GATTTCCGACGACTGCAACTTTGGGCGCCGATTTTGAATTCAGAAAGACACGTTATCAATTAAATGATCCTAACATTTAACAAAGAACATCAGTGGCGCAGTGGTTTAAGTGTTGAGTGTTAAGTCTGTTGTTGAACCGTGACTGACCCGGGTTCGAAACCCAGCAGGAACAAAACATTTTTATTTTCATATTTTTAACAGTTTTTCAAAAACTAATTATATATTCCCATATAATAATTGATTATGTATCGTTTAAAATTATTTTAGACATTTAATTCGCAACGAAATTTTTAACTGACTGTTCGGTTAATAAACGGAGCGGGTTTGGTAAAATCCGTTTTTGACGGATGTTACGGTATCCCCTGCTTTTTAGAAATTTCGTCCCGAAATTTAAATAGTGATATATTTGACTAAAAGAATGATGGTGTTTAGTTTTGACAGTTACATACTTAGAAAAAGTAAGAGTTTTTAATTTTTTTGTTTGAGGCGGTAGCGTCCTTTGTAAGTGTTAAGTACCCTATTACAGGAATCGCTTTTTGTTGCCTACTGTAAAAGTATTGATAAGCAGAATTGTTTCGCTAACTATGATATCATGCATAAGAGTTTGGATATGTTTGGAAGGGTATGGTTATATCCTAAGGCAAAACTTCTAATACTATAACCTACGTGTAACATAAATAAAACACAACAGCTAGTATTTGAACATAAATAAACACAACAGCTAATATTTGAATCCACATTCTGATAGCATATATGTTTGGATGGTGACAGTTCCTCTCTCTTTTGTTATGATGGAGAGGTTAGTTTATGTAGAAATGGAACACAATCAAATCTCTTTAAATAGCAAGATGATATAAATGTAACACAAAATTCAACCAAGGCAATACTAAATCCTATATGGAACTTCTCATAACCGCCTGATAATGCCTCTGATCCTTTGGCAAGAATACTTATATATAGGAAGTACCAGCGGCGTATCCACCATATTCTTGCCAAATTTTCATTGGTTTTATCCACAAGTTATGATTAGTTACCAAGGAACTACTAAATCCTACATAGAACTTCTCATAACCATCTAACAATGCCTCTGATCCTTTGACAAGAATACTTATATATAGGAAGTACCAGCGGCGTATCCACCATATTCTTGTCAAATTGTCATTGGTTTTATCAGTGAATTATGATTAGTCCTATATAACTCTACAACCAATACAACAAACATAAAATGCTGAAATGAAAAATGTCTGTGCGATCAAGGCTAAATCAAACGGAGCCGATCGTATTGCATGTACTGAAAATGAAATTGTCTGTGCGCTCAAGGCTCAATCAAACGGAGCCGAGCGTATTGCATGTACTGAAAATGAATAACTTAACAATCACACAAACAGCCTATGCATGGAACCTCTCATAACCGCCTGATAATGCCTCCGATCATTTGACAAGAATACTTATATATAGGAAGTACCAGCGGCGTATCCACCATATTCTTGTCAAATTCTCATTGACTTTATCTGCAAGTTATGATTAGTTATATGCGACTCTACAACAAACACAACAACCACAAGATACTGATAATGAAAATGTCTGTGCGATCAAGGCTCAATCAAACGGAGCCGATCGTATTGCATGTACTGAAAATGAAAATGTCTGTGCGCTCAAGGCTCAATCAAACGGAGCCGAGCGTATTGCATGTACTGAAAATGAATAACTTAATCTAAACAACAATCACACAAACAGCCTATGCATGGAACCTCTCATAACCGCCTGATAATGCCTCTGATTCTTTGACAAGAATACTTATATATAGGAAGTACCAGCGGCGTATCCACCATATTCTTGTCAAATTCTCATTGACTTTATCCGCAAGTTATGATTAGTTCTACGCGACTCTACAACAAACACAACAACCGCAAGATACTGATAATGAAAATGTCTGTGCGATCAAGGCTCAATCAAACGGAGCCGATCGTATGCATGTACTGAAAATGAAAAATGTATGTGCGATCAAGGCTCAATCAAACGGAGCCGATCGTATTGCATGTAATGAAAATGTAAAATGAACTGTGCGATCAAGGCTCAATCAAACGGAGCCGATCGTATGCGGGCACGCCAGGTTCAAACCGCATAATAAAATGGGGAACAGGCTCAACGCTCATAAATGGGGAGCAGGCTCAACGCTCATAAATGGGGAGCGGCGGCCTCGGCAATTGCATATACTGAAAATAATAAACAATAATTACTCTAACAGTCTACACATGGAACCTCTCATAACCGCCAGATAATGCTTCTGATCCTTTGACAAGAATACTTATATATAGGAAGTACCAAAGGCGTATCCACCGTATTCTCGTCAAAGTTTCATTGGCTTTATCCTTAAGTTATGTTTGGTTCTATGTGGTAAAGAAAAACATAAAACTAAACGATAGGAGTTGAATCTGGATTTCGGTGAAGAGGACTAGTTGGGTATCTTCGTTTGGGTCGTCATTCTCTTCGACAGGATTGGCGTTGATGTTGAAGACTCTTCCTCTTGCTGGTGGCCTAGCGGTTGGGTTTCCTTGGTTTACTTGGTTAACTGGGTTTGATTGGGCTTGAGCATTGATGACGTTAACCAATTGAGGGCATGTGTTTCTAAAGTGGGTAGGGTCGCCACAATTGAAACAAGCTCGAACATATGGAAACACGGGGTATTGGGGTTGTTGATAGGTTTGGGCCATGTTTTGAGTAAGGGAAAAGGTTTGGTTTTGAAAGGTGCGGCAAACCTTGCTCAAATGACCATAGCGTCCACAAGTTGCACATAGTCGACAAGGTAAAGTAAGGGGATAGTGATAAAAACAGTTGTTGCATCGAAGGTGAGGTCCAAGATATGGTTTCTTATTTGGGTAGGTTGAGTTGGGTGCCACTTGAGTGATTGGGATAGCTTGGATTGGTATGGCTTGTAAAACTGGTTGATTACGTTGGGTAGCAGCGAAAAGTTGCCCGTCTCTTTTTCTCTTAGAATTGGGTTGAGAAGGGGATTCGGTTTGGGTGGAGTCGAAGGTTTCAGTCGATGCTTTATCCTTCCTCTTCTCCTCCTTGAAGTCTTTGTTCCGGATTCAGTTCTCGGTGAGCTCTGTGGCTAACTCCATTGCTGCTTCCAAAGTTGCAGGCTTGGTACTTATTACAGAGTCTTGAATCTTGGACGGAAGACCACGAATGTAGTGCTCGATCAAACGGTAGAGGGGAGTGAACATGTTGGGAACCATTTGATGTAATTCGAGGAATCTTTTGTTGTATGTGGTGTGGTCTCTTTCCTTTTGCTTCAACGAATAAAATTCATCTTCTAATTTTCTTGATTTCACTCCTTGGGCAAAATCGTCTGGTCATGATTTCCTTCAACTCGTTCCAAGTTAAGGTCATAGCATCTTCCACACCTCGTTTGGCCTTCTCTGTATTCCACCAAGTAAGTGCTATCCCATATAAACGACCGGTAGCATATCGCACTTTGCGATCGTCAGGGCAATCGCAATTTAGAAAGGTGTTCTCCATTTTTTCAAACCAATGGAGGAGAGTAATGACGCCTTCAGTCCCTTTGTATTTTGGAGGGTCGCATGATTTGAAAAGCTTGAAGGTGCATTTAGTGGTATTTGAGGGAGAGTTGATAATGTTTTGGTTTTCTTGATTGATAGGATTAGCGGTGAGTGCTTGTTGTACTTGGATTACAATGTTGGGTATTACGGCAGCCATTTGTTGAGCGATTTGGGATCATGGGTCACATTAGGAATGAACATTCATAAAATAATTATAGAAAAATAAATCTACTACATCCATAGGATGTCTTGGGCTTTGCTCGCCATTAGGCCCTACATGCCGCCATACTTTACCTGTGTAATCATGTGGGCCCCCATGAATACCGGTTTTTCATATGGTTCGCACGGGTTTGCCTGGTTGCGTACACTAAAACCCGGAGAAAATCGAGAAATATGTATACAACGTGTGATATTCGGAATGTGTCCAGGTGTAGACACGGTGACACCTCAAAGTGGGTTAGTTCGAACGACGTTTGGTGTGGCATGCTTTGGCCTAATAGGTCCTTCGTACTCTCATCGTTGGTCCCCAGGTAGGCAAACTGGTCCGTTATATTGGATTTATACGAATGCCAACCTAGACAGGACGTTCCGACTACCGGTACTTGTACCCTTCCAGTTACTACATGCCCGTCGCAGAACTTACTTTGATGAGATTTGAAAATTGCAACAAAATCCTTGAATAATGAGAGTATGAGAATGAATTGAATATATGAACATTGATATATGTATAATGAATATGTATATAAGCATGTATGTTTGACTGTAAATATAAACAAATATGAAACAAATAAATATCACAAGTTTGTATGTAACCACCTAATCAATTAAAATTTAGGCAGACTATAGTATAGGCTCTAAGGGTCTAATAACCTATCCTATATCCCTATAGTCATGGCTCTGATACCAATCTGTCACACCCCGACCCGCAGCGGAAAAGGTGACCGGGGCATGATTGGGTTATCATCAAAGCTCATGACATTTATTATACGTTTCATATTCATTAATACAATTTAATGGAAATTTACAATAAATATTACAACATGTTCTAACTATCAATCTAAGCTTCTTTGTTCTCTTCTAAGGCATTTCCTATGTTTTCCTTGCTTCAACCTGTTCACCTGTATCATGTGTAAAAGGGTTTTTGGATCAACAAAAAGTTGGCGAGTGAATCCTATGGAAAACATTTGAACAAGTTTATTTAATTGATTATGAAATGAGTGCACAACCACACATGAGTAAAAATAGATGTAAACTTATTCAACAATCATTAGACATTAAATAAAGCACACATGAACAATAATGGAACGTTTAGAGGCACGCGTTGCTCTACTCGTCTCTCACGAGGAACTGATGGGCCTAATGAATGAATTGCATAAACATGATAATATGAAAGACATAACTATAAACAATATAAACTCAATGATACACACATGAACAATAATGGATTGGTTTTGAGGCACGCGTTGTTCAACTCGTCTCCCACGAGGAACTGATGGGCTTAATGAATGAATTTCATATAATTTGACAAAATGAAATAAGTAATCACAACAATATAAACAATCTAAGTTTAGGTCACGATATGGTATGGCACAAATTTAAATAAACGAGTTAATTATTTGAGACACATGACACACCCCAAAACGTGTAATTAAAAAGGGGAATTGTAAGATTCACTCACAGTGGGTGCGTTCGGTTGATGATGTTGAATGCACGCAAAGTGGTTTTAACCACGAGTGAAATTAACCGACTGGATTCCTCTGTTTCTCCGGCGTAACTCCGGCGACAGCAATCACTTCCGGCGACGAGTGTCTTGCAGCAGAGAGTCTTCAGAAAGCTTACAAAGTATGTGGGTGACTTCGGTATAAGTTCAGAGGGTTTAGTAAGGCTTAGAAGTTAAGGACTCGGTTTTCCGGCGAGGAGCAGAAGAATTCCGGCGAGTGAGTTTTCGCCGAGAAAGGGTGCGGTTTTGAGCGAAAAAGTTTGCAGAGGTTTGAGGGGGTATTTATAAGGCAAATCGTCAATGAATTTGGTCCGATTTTCGACTTAATTCGTCGGTTAGAAAAACTCCGGCGGTTATAATTTGTGTCGCCGACTCAGACGTCGGTTATAACCGATGTGTAGTTAAAGTTTACGTTATAACGGAAAGAATCGTTAAGTTTCGCGAGATTGCCGGGATTTCCGACGACTGCAACTTTGGTCGCCGGTTTTGAATTCGGAAAGACACGTTATCAATTAAATGATCCTAACATTTAACAAAGAACATCAGTGGCGCAGTGGTTTAAGTGTTGAGTGTTAAGTCTGTTGTTGAACCGTGACTGACCCGGGTTCGAAACCCGGCAGGAACAAAACATTTTTATTTTCATATTTTTAACAGTTTTTCAAAAACTAATTATATATTCCCATATAATAATTGATTATGTATCGTTTAAAATTATTTTAGACATTTAATTCGCAACGAAATTTTTAACTGACTGTTCGGTTAATAAACGGAGCGGGTTTGGTAAAATCCGTTTTTGACGGATGTTACACGTACGAAGTTGGTTCGTACGAAGGAACTCATCCGTTATTGTTTGTTTTTCGTATTTCATATTTTCAAAGCTGTGTGCTTTTCAAATATTTTCAAAATTGTGAATTTTTAAGAGGGAACTGTTGTTTTCAAACTTTAAACCTTTCAATTTTTCATAATCAAGAAAATATAATGAGTTCTAATCCGTGGGATTGGAGTAGTTCAAGCTCAAATCAGGATTCTTCACAAAGCTCCGCAACATCATGTATTAAGTCTTTGATGCCTCAACATACAGCTATGATATCTGCAAATCAGTGGGAATGTGTTGCGAATCAGAATCAAAGCATCCAAACTCTGTTAATGAGCGAAAGTGAAACAGGGAGTAATAACCGTCCGCCGAAGCTAAACCACATGAACGATTATCCTTCATGGAAAAGTCGTTTTCATACGTATGTTCTTGGATAGAACACCGAATTGTGGACGTGTTTTACTACACCCTATAAAGAATCACTTGAAGAAGCCGGATCAAATCCAACCTCCTTAGCCAATCTAGACGAGAGTGACAAGAAGGCATATGATCTAGAGAAGAAGGCGTTTGCTATCCTCACACAAGCTCTTCATAAAGACATTTATCATCAGTTTGTGTACTGTACAACCACGAAAAATCCGTGGGATACTTTGGAAGCAAGAGGAGAGGGTAATGCTGCTACCAGGAAATTCGGCATGATCTGCTCAAGAAGGAGTTTGAAGGTTTCATGTTTATGGAAAATGAAACGTTGAATGATATGACCACACGGTTTTATCATCTGCTCAGCGAGATGTACTCTTACAAAGTGTTAGCAGCACCACAAGAAATTGTGATGCGATTTGCTGATGCTTTACCACCGAAATGAGGTCAATTTATTCACTTATTAAAACATACATGTGTTTTGGACTCAATTAGTATTTATGAATTTGTGTAGAAACTGGAGAATAAGAATGAAGAAGAACTCCGGAAGGCACAACGAGTCACTATTCCACAAAACCCTGAGATGTACTTCAGAGGTATTAATGCAGGTACAAACTCAAGCCAGCAACCGAAGCTGCAAACCGCGTTTGTGTCAAACGTGAACCCCTTCCTACCACAACCTGTTCAATCAAGTTAGTCTGCGGGCTCAAGTACTCAAGCTTATGGACAAACATTTGATCCGAAAGCCTTCCTTCCACAGCCAAGAGATTTAGCACATCAAGCTCCACAACAAGCTTTCTATGGAAACAATTGTCAATCTGCAAATCCCAACACTATCAAACTTGACACGTCTCATCTCTCTAAAATCAGCGTAGAAGTTGCACAAGAACATATGGAACTTCTAAACACCATGGTCAGTGCTTATTGTGGTTTAGTTGTAGGTCAAATAGGAAACATCAATTTGACAAACGAAGACTACCAATAAATTAACCGAGATGAAATGGAGCTGATGGACATCAAGTGGGCATTTGCAAGCGCTATGAGAAGAGCAACGGATTACATGCGAAGAACAGGGAGAACCAGTTTGGAAAGCAAGAAAGATAAAAAATACGGCTTTGATAAGACTGTCATAACTTGCTTCAACTGCGGAGAAAGAGGTCACTTCAAACGGGAATGCACAAGACCAAGTAAGGAAGGGAATCACAACCCCTTTCGAAATCAGTCTCAACCACCCGACACAGCTCAGTTCAACAATGAGAGAATGATGGTAGCTGTTGGAAACTCTAACAGTACCAATCAACCAGGACCTTCAAACACACATAGAGCTTTGGTAGTTCAATCTGATAAAGGATGCGATTGGTCAGTACAGTTGGGAACTGAGAACAACGGAAGAACTGCATGTTATGCAAAGACCGTCGATCAAATCAAACATGTTCACAGCATCAGTACTCCAGATAATGATGATACTTCTGGGTATGCTGGTAGTTCTTGTAACATTTGTAAAAATCGGGTTTTCAAAACCCGCTCCGTTTTGTAATCGAATATCAAGTTATAAAAGTTACGTCGAATATTTATGATTATTTTGATTTAAAACTATACATAATTAATAAATAAACTAAACTATAAAAATTATATTTGATAAAAAGTTAAAATAAAATAAATAAAAAAATTATGGTGCTGCCGGGACTCGAACCCGGGTCAGCCAAGACACACTTCAGCGACTTAACACCCACTCACAAGACCACTCCGCCACATTGTGTTTTCTGCTAACTCTAGGAACACAAATGAAATTTATACACAAACCCAGTTAAAACCGGTTGCGCCATCTGAGAAACGGTAATCGGCAAACCAATCGTCAATTCGTTGTTTATTCACACATTCAGTTTATAACCGATGCACCGACGGTCTTTAATCAAATCGGAATTGATTAAACATAAAGCCTCATCATTATCGGTTTTTAAAACCGAAAAATCATCAAGTCCAGAGTTCTTCAACTTCAGACCACTCTCGCGACTCAGAGATATCATACCAATACTCCATTTCATTTTCGTCGCATTTTCAGACCATCAGAACGCCTAAATCAGCTCGTCGGAATTTTCTACAAAAGTCGCCGGAAAACCGTATTCAACTCAAACCGGTAAAATACCTCTACTTTAATGTTTCAATCAATTGTTAGAACCTTACTAACATTAACCCATCGCTCATAATCAACCACAGACGACATTACTGGACTTTTTGTTTTCACCGGAAAACTTCTGGAATTGTCGGAAACTCACTGATTACCGGTATGCTCATTCCAACGTGCTGATAATCAATACTCATTAGTTCAATTTCACATCTAATCCCTTAAACCTGTTAATTGATTCTCACAGCCGAAGGTTCCAAGACAGAGCCGACGAACTTCGCCGGATCCTCTGAAGAAGACGATCTATTCGGTATTTTCTTCCCCAAACTTTTCGGTTCAATGCATTCAAATTGGTCATCATGTTCATTAATTAAATTAATCGCGTATCAGTTGTTTTGATTGATGTCTGTGTTTGTAATGAAGAAGACGAGTTCAAAGATGACATAAGATTAATTAAAATCGGAATTATAAACGGGTTAGACACACAGTCCAGCGGTGGACTGTGTGCAAAATACACACGCACGTCCCGAGTTCGATTCTTGCTATACGCACTCCTTATATAATAAAACGCCTTTTTGTTTAAAACTAAACCGGGATAACTCAGTTAGTTATTAAGTATAATAGAAACCGAGATAATAACCAGGTTAGACACACAGTCCAGCAGTGGACTGTGTGCAACATGAACCATACGTCGCGCGTTCGAAACCCGTCACTAGCACCGGTCCGATTGAATTAAAATGTTTTTGCAAATTAAGGAAATTCGGTTAAATTGAATAAGTGTATAAATATAATTAAAAACAAGATTATTTCGGGTTAGACACGTAGCTCAGTTGGTAGAGCTGCGTGCACGCGTACGGGAGGTCTCGGGTTCGAGCCTCACCCAGCGCAAACCATGTCATTGACCGAACCGGTCAACAAGTCAACGGTCAACGGTCAACGCAAAATAAATAATTTTTTATTTTTTTATTTATTTAATTTAATTTAAAAATCAATTAAAAATACTTAAAAATAACATTTTTAAAGATAGAAAATAGCCTTAAACTCACAAAAATATGTCTAAAAATTTCATTAAAATCCTTAATAAAATACACTCATTTAATATTTTTTTTCCGTTATTATTTAGGTTAGTATTCCTCGTTGATCCGCTCATCTAATTCGTGCGCATCTCACCATCTCCAATCCAACGCACCCAATGTGAGTGAATCTTCCAAATTCCCCGTTTTAATCACGTTTTGGGGTGTATCATGTGTCTTTGTATATATATTATAGTTAAACCATTGTGCATACATCATATCATGAACATGTGTATTCAGTTTGTTTCTGTTGTGTAGTTATTGTTGGATGCAAGTTTATTATTTTCAGTACATGCAATTTCATAGGCCGCCGCTCCCCATTACATTATGAGCGTTGAGCATGTTCCCCATTTCATTATGAGGTTGAACCTGGCGTGCCCACATACGATCGGCTCCGTTTGATTGAGCCTTGATCGCACAGACATTTTCATTTTCAGTACATGCAATACGATTGGTTCCGTTTGATTGAGCCTTGATCGCATAGTTTCATTTATGTTATTTACAGTATGATGTTGGTATGTTCATGTATGCTGTCATATGTTATTGTATGTCATAGTGTGACTGCTATTTGCCATTGCTTGATTATTTACATTTGCTCATCTATGATTATGCACAAATTTTCATTGATAAACTAACAATTAATTTATTAATAAATGTTTATCTAATAAGGTTCACTCGCCAACTTATGTTGACCCAAAAACTCCCATTTTTACACATGATACAGGTGAACCAGCAGCAGCTAGGAACACATAGGACTTGGACTAGAAGAATAAAACGATTTAGAGTTGGGATTGTTATGTTGGTTTATTTTCTTTGTATTGAATGAACATGTTTGGATTTTTGGAAATGTAACTTTGACTTTATTAAATATGAAACATATTAGTAATGTCATGAGCTTTGGTGATAACCCAATTATGCCCCGACTCTTATTCCGCTGCGGGTCGGGGTGTGACAGTTCTGATGAAGAGTGTTCAAGTTCAGGTGGTTATGGATCTGATTCTGATATCAGAAACGAGAGTAATGCTGAGGTTAGCAAGTTGCTGAGTGAAGCTGAGATGATGAAGTGTGAAAAGGTGGGTATGATGAAGAATGCAGAAGCTGCAGTGAAGGAGACAGAGACACTCTTTACAGATGATGCATCCCTCCCTTATCACACTGCCTTCATGGCAAATGTTGTAGGTTCTACAAGTCAGGTAAATTCTGACCCTCCTACAATTTGCAATGACTGTGTTGAATTAAAAATAAAGTATGAAACCGTCAACTAGTAATAATCAAAAGTTAGTTCTTGAACTATCAAAGTGCAAAGAGGCGAATTTGGCTCTAACCCGAAATGAAAAAGAATTCAAATCTGTAATAGAAACTCTTAAGAAAAGCGTTTCTGAATCGACAAAAACAGTTTTGAATAAACAACAGGAATTACCAACTATATTAATCTCCTGGAAGAAACTAAGAAAGAGTTAGCCATCGCCAAATGCGAATATGATTCGATCAAGCTCAAATTGGAAAGTTATTATAACTCCCGCTATGTGCTTGATTATATCATTGATGTTCAAAAGCTAAAGGGAGATGTTCAATGCATTGGGTATAAGTCGTGTCCACCCCCAATGAAACACAACTACACCAAAATGCCTGATGAAGAGGAGATGCCTCGTTTTGAACCCTCTGTACCTTTGAATCCTGAAGAATTTGCAGCAGGGTTAGGGTTGAAATTAGACAATTCCTCTCAAGAACCAAGCAAGCCAGAAAATTCATCGTCTGATGTTGTTCAAAATCCGTCTGATGAAGAGGATGATGATACATCAGATGATGAATCAAGAAAAGGTGATCAGGATCAGCCTCTTGATGAAAGGAAAAGAGTAGAACTTTCTGCTACTCCTAGTACTCAATCTGTTGAGATCCAAGAGACCGTTCCTAAGAAATCTGTCAAGACAGAAGTGTCGACAGATGAAGTAGATAATGTGTTGTATACGTTGGTTGGGGATAAGAAAATCTATTCGAACGAAGATTTTCCAATTAAAAACGTAAATCCAATTTCTATAGACCAGGTATTTGAAAAATCAACGACCAAAGTTTTAGAGAAGAAAAAGCAACCAAATCACAACCATTATCCGCTTCAACAGAAAAACAGTGGAAGCGAGTTGAAAAGCCTGCATTTTCTCAACCAAAGGTTGAAGCAAAAAGCTCTCGCTACAAGAAAAAGGTTAAGAATGTTAAATTTGTGAGTTCAAAAGGTACCGATAAAATTGAAACTTTTCAAGGAAAATCTAATGTAGATTTTGTAAAGAAAGTTAAGATTTTGAAAAGAAATAGTCAAAATAATTACACCCAACACACGGATGGATGTAATGAAAATGAACCCAGTACCTCAAGACCCACAAGTTCAACATCAAGCCGTGAAACAAGATCTCCTAATTTTGTTGAAAGGAGAACATGTTTCAAATGTGGAGAATTTGGCCACATTATAAAGATTGTTAAAATCCTGCCAAACCAAGATTTGTGAAAAGAACCCCTCACGAACCAACTTGCAAACGTAGATCTGTTTCTCCAACACAAGATAAACGAATTATTAAAGATCAAAAGGAGAAACAAAAACGTAAACAAGTAAAAGCAATTGAAAAAGCTTTAAAAACGGATTCTTCAGAAAAGAATCCAAGATCTTCAAAGTTAATTAAACCAGAAACTGTTAAACCTGTAAGTAATAGTTAATCTGGTAATAATCAACGATCTTGGAAACAGAAGACCGGTATTGGTTCAAGAGGAGGAACTCAGTTTGACAATCATCAAGAAATAGAGATCACATTTCTTGATGATAAGGGACGACCCAAGACCACTAAGGCTTGGGTCCCCATCTCAAACTAATCTTGTTTGTGAAATGTGCAGGGTGTTCCAGGAGGAACTGTAAGCAGTCATTGGATTGTTGACAGTGGAGCATCAAGGCACATGACAGGCGACTTGCGGCTCCTGTATGATGTAAAAAGTATTAGGGGGTGGTTATGTTGCCTTTGCTGGAGATAAAGGTGGATACATCACTGGAGAAGGAATGGTCTCCAATGGTGTTGTGAGCTTCGACAAGATCAATTATGTGCGGCAAATTGATCACAATCTTCTTAGCGTTTCTCAAATCTGCGACAAATGAAGAAGGATGACCGAGGTGTTGTTGTGAGAAACAAAGAGCGATTGGTTGTTCAAGGTTTTAATCAGGTCGAAGGCATTGATTACAATGAAGTTTATGCACCGGTTGCACGACTTGAGGCGATAAAAATCTTTTTGGCTTATGCGTCCTACAAGAAGTTCACCGTTTATCAGATGGATGTGAAAAGTGCATTTCTTCATGGTGTGGTGAAAGAGGAAGTATATGTTGAGTAACCCACAGGTTTTGAAGATCCAATCCATCCTTACAAGGTTTGGCTTCTCAACAAGGCGTTATATGGTCTTCATCAAGCTCGAGGGCTTGGTATGAAACGTTGTCTACCTATTTGTTGAAGAACGGTTTTCGACAAGGCTTGATCGACTGTACTCTCTTCATCAAGGAAAGAAACGAGGATTTGCTGCTAGTGCAAGTTTATGTTGATGATATCATTTTTGGGTCTACCAACGATCGAATGTGCAAAGAATTCGAACAAGTTATGCAGGAGAAGTTCGAGATGAGCGCTATGGGAGAAAAAACTTTCTTTTTAGGTTTGCAGGTTCAGTAATCAAAGGAAGGGATCTTTATCCATCAAACCAAGTACGTCGGAGATATTCTCAAGCGATTTCATATGGATGACTCAAAGCCGTTGGGAACTCCATTAGCTCAAAATCATGGGATTACTCCAGACGGAATGGGTGAACATGTGGAACCATCTCTCTAGCGTGCTATGATCGGATCTCTCATGTATCTTACTGCTTCAAGACCCGATATAATGTACCCAACATGTCTTCTGGCGCGCTATCAGTCTAGTCCGAAAGTTTCTCATTTGATGGTTGTGAAAAGGATCTTTCGTTATTTAAATGGTCGCCCGGACACTGGTCTATGGTACCCTAAAGATGATAACTTTGATCTGACAGCATTCAGTGATTCTGATCATGGGGGCTGCAAAATTGATGCAAAGTCAACAACAGCGGGATGTCAGGTCTTGGGAAATCCCTAGTCACATGGCAATGCAAGAAGCAGACGTGTGTAGCTACAACAACATGTGAGGCTGAGTATATTTCAGCTTCTAGTTGCTGCTCTCAGGTTCTATGGATTCAACAGCAAATGCGCGACTACGTTTGAATTTCTAACTACTCCTATTTTTGTTGATAACGAAGTTGCTTTACAGATCACTCGGAATCCTATACAGCACTAAAAAACAAAACACCTTAAGATTAAGTATCATTTCATACGTGATTGTTATGAAAAGAAACTTATGGATGTTGTTAAAATCCACACTGATCACCAATGTGCTGACCTTTTTACTAAAGCTTTTGATAAATCACGTTTTGATTATCTACTTTTGGTCAACGGCATCAAGGTGAAACCCAAGTAACTCAACCATAGCTAATTATTCATATTTTTCTAAAAATCTAAAACTACAAAAAGATTTTCCGTTTTATATTTTAGGGGGAGAAATTTTCAAGAAAATACAAAAATATGTCTTTTACTTATTTACCTTCTATATATAAGGGGGAGAAAATTTAGAAAAATACAAAAACAATAGAAAACCCAAAAAGCAAAAATGAGTTTCTTGGATAAGTTAAAGATGATGAAATACACCAGTAAATCTGTCAGAAATGGTCAAAAACATAGAAAGAAGATTGATAAGTAGCTTGTCTTATGATGTATCGGTAGGCTCACAATCAGACTAAAATGTGCAGGTTGATATAAACTTAACAGACAGAAAGCCAGGTGGGAACCATTCATTGGCATATGGTCTTGGTACCGAAATTTCGTTTGATAGAGTGCCGAGGTTCTGAGATATACGGTCTTTATGCTTGCTTATCATCTGGGTACCATGGTTGAATCTTTTGCCGAAAAATAACGGTGACGCAAGTCTAGAACTTCCATGATACCATACATACGTGTACATACTGCATACGACCATCAATAAGTGATAAAAATATCACATCCCCAAAATAAGTGAATAAAATATCACAGCTTTATGTGGAGCTAAGTTCGTCTCTTTGTCGGTACGTGGTACTAACCTGTTCACGGAATTACTTCTGTGCCATGCATGCATATGAAAATCAAGTTCCTCATCAATAAGTGATTTAATCACATAGGGCTTGTTTTCAATCAAAATAAGTGAGTATCTCACTCATTACGTTAAAACAGATGATAAAGTAGTATACTCACAATAAGATTTTCTCTCGTGCATATCTTGAACGGGAATGTGTCGTGAAGTGGTTGAAACACCGGTTAGTAAGTATAAATCATACCTAATCATATTTCCTAATCATGATTACATCTGATAAGTCGAGCTTACGTCGACAACAATACCGATAATCATAGTTGAATACTTATCTGTTTAACTTTGAAGTTTAAACCGAATATCGTTTTTGACAAAGATTAAAAAGCTGGTATGATTCTCTTACCTTGAAACTCGAAAAAGATTGTTCGATAAATATATAGTTTATCTGTATATGTTTGATTTTAAGTCTAGTTTACTTAGTTGCTTATAATATTTCTTTTTGAAAGTTAGCCATAGTTGAGATTCAAAAGTTTTCTACCAAGATACATCAGAAAACCATTTGTTTGATATCGTAACTTCATAAAGTAATATCTTGCAACAGGTAACCCATCAAAGAAAACCAAAATATGTTCAAAAGCACTTTTCCTAAACAAAATGTGTGATTTGTGTGGATATGTGCAAAGTTCAGTTTTGAAAAACAGGAATTCATACGAGTGTGTGTATCTCGTACAAATGAACCTTCAGCTGTTTGACTTGGTCATTTGTTTACTCAAATGAGTTACTCTTCATACGAATTAAGTGTTATTCGTATGGTCTGGTATTTCTTCGTTCAGGGAATACATTCATACGGAAAAGTTATGATAAATTTTTCGTGTGTATTCCCTGATAAATTTATGTTCTAATTATATATCTATTTATTGAGTACAGAATGGAACAAAAGAACATAAACGAAAACCAGCAATGAAGAGAACTGACAAGTCAGAAGAAGAAACAGAAAAGATTTGATGTTTCTGAAAAGTTTGAAGACCGATGCTCTATCAGTGGATAACAGATCTTCAGGGGGAGTTTGTTGATACTCTAAGCCATTCCAGTGTGAAGACCAAAGACCGAAGCCTGAAGACAAGCAACATCCAAGGGGGAGTTTGTTGATACAGTTTTGTGTTTGTCGCTTGTTCTTAGTTACATATGTAATTGTACGGTCTTTGCTCAAGTGTCTGTATAAGTTTGGTCATGTCGACCAAATCAAGATATCCTTCTATCTTGGTTTCGTACGACATCTTAGTTAGTCTATGTTAAACGGGTGCATGTGTGCATACCGTTGAGTCTTGTGTACATCATGCTCCATACGAGCCAGTTGCTCCATACGAACCAGTTGCTCCGTACGAACCAGTTTCTCCGTACGAACCAGTTGCTTTGTACAAGCCTCTTTGGAGCAGTGCTTCGTGGGTAATAGAGTGTTCCGTATGTCTGGCAACGTGCTTCGTACGAATGACCAGCATGGACACTATATAAGCAGACATGCACCTCTCAGTCAAGGTTAGCTCTTGGTTGCACTGTTAGCTCTGTTGATCTTTTGGTGGGATCTCTTGTTGACATTTCTGGTGCAGACGAAGATACAAGAACACAGGCAGTTTGTTGAGTTGTATGAGCATTGTTTGTATATGTTTGTACTTGTTCTCTCTCTTAATCAAGATAGTGAATCTTTGCTTACTTCGTGTTCTTACTTTGCTTTGGTTTGCATGCATACTTGGATTCCGCACTCGTATGTGTGTCGCATGAACAAGGAATAGGTTTAACTTGATCCTTAGGTGGACCTACAAATCTAAATAACAATATTATTTGAAATTGTTTACAAATAATGAGTAACTATGAATAGAAAGTGATAATGATGTATTTGAATGTAAACTAACATGAGAAGTGTGCTTTAGATATAGTATATGTGGAAATTATGTCGTTTTCATGTTTGGGTAGAAGTGTTCACTAGTGGCTTGCACTATATGCTTGAATGATTTGATGCATACCATGTGGTTGTTTAATTGAATAATTGTGATTTAGAAGTAAGTGTGAAGCATTTGAGATTTCAAGAAAGGATAATATTGGAATGATATTAGGTTAGCTAATTATGTGATTAGGGTGTTAGATGTAGAGTTATGAAAATGCTAGTATGAATGGAATGGATTATGTATATGTGTGCATGTAAGTAAGTAATTATATGGCTGTATATGTGTCCTAGAACATGAGTATAAAATGATAAAACTTGTATGTTTAATAGTTGACTTTCTAGAAAGTCAACGAATGTGAGAATAGAATGGTAGGCTTTCTAGCACGAATGGCTTGGGAACTCATGCGAAACATTTTATATAATTATGTGTTGTTTATGGTGACATGTTGAATTATATGAGTTTGAAAAGATGTGATTGTTGATGTATGTCTTGTGTTGTTAAAATGTGACTAATGAAAGTCTAATATAAGGTATGAATTGGAAATAATTGATGATATATAACACCCTAAATTTTATTTTTTTATATGTGCTTACTATACACATTAAACATTCCAAAATAAACGAGTTATTAGTAGTGTTCAAGACACATTACCTTTTATAATTTTGTTCACAAAACGTAACTAGATGAGAACAAAACGGAAGCTTGAAAACGTGGTTATGTTTGGTTCTTCAACATGGCTTGATCATCGTTAGAGAACTGGTTTAGAATCCCTACAAAACCCAACTATCCAATATACTAGTATCAATTTGTTCTAAATAGAACATATATATAATTAAATAAATAATTATTCAATTTATCTCTAAATTTTTCGAGAAGGCGTCGGCGACGGCCAGTATAGGCATCGCCGATGGCATCTCCAAACTACCGTCAAGTCTAAACTCCCGTCGACAGTGTTTTAGGGCATCGGAGAAATCATGTTCCGTCAGCGACGACATGTTGAGCCGTCGGCAACGGTACTTCCTGCAGCCATTTTTCGGCGATTCGTTACAGCGTCCTTTAAGCCATTTTTCAAGTTCCATACTTTAAGTCGTAACTTGGTAACTTCAGGAAACGTTCGTAAATTCGTATTTCACGTTTTCGTTTCGATAATACCCCAGTTTAAGTATTATATGCAATAAATGTTTAGCTTCATGAGTCGAATAATTATAACCATTAGCATATTCTCAACAATTTTAACTAGTTGAGTATCCTTTATTTGTAGGAGCGTTTTAGTGGGCACACCCAATACCCTCGGGTAACTTTAGAACAGTTTGCATATTCACTATTCGATTTATGCTTAATTTCCGATTTTACCCTTTTTTCGGATTTATACTCAAATAATTGTTCATACGCTTTCATAGCATATGACATAACTAAACTTTGACCATTTGGTTGCTTAACGAAGTCCATCGTTTTATCCAACCAAACCTATATTGTTTTCTTTATGTTGACCCGTTTGGTTATTTAACGAAATCATCGTTTTATTCAACCAAACCTACATTGTTTTCTTTATTTTGACCCGTTTGGTTATTTAACGAAATCCATCGTTTTATTCAACCAAATTTCATTATTTCCTCATTTTGACCCGTTTGGTTGTTTAACGAAATCCATCGTTTTATTCAACCAAACCTTCATTATTTTCCTCCATTTTGACCCATTTGGTTAGTTTAACGAAATCCATCGTTTTATTCAACCAAACTTTCGTAATTTTCCTCATTTTGGCCCGTTTGGTTGTTCAACGAAATCCATCGTTTTATTCAACCAAACTTTCATTAATTTCCTCTTTTTGTTTCGTTTGGTATCAAGGCAAACTATATATATTGAAAATACTATAAAAGAATGAGCCGCGTACCTTAAAGCTTTCCTTTGAGTCGATTATCGCTCCCGGATTGATCCTCCGACTTACCCCTCGAGTCGCCTATAGAATACCACCCGGTTATTTATTAAATTATCATTATGTTGATTATTTCTATCATATTACAAATAACTCGATTCATGTGTTTCCCTTTAACATTTTTCTTCATACAAATTACAGCATATTACGTCTCACTTAGGCATTTTATCATACATCTTATGTGCACAATTTTATAAAACTTCTATTTATTCAAGCAAGCATCTTTCTAACAATACATTCTTACTTGACATTTAAAATTTCAATTAGTTATGATTTCCTTTATCCAGTTTAACCTTCCAATTTCATGGAGTTAAATCTTTTGTCCAAACCTATTTACCCACAAGAGTAAATTATTCTAACATTTGATTCTTGCTAAAGTATTTGTTGATTTCAATGAAAATTAAAACCTTGAGTCTATCTTACACCTTACTTAGGTTGTTCCATCAATAATTTCTCAAGAACTCAATAAATCAAGTTCTTCTATATGCATCATTATCTTCCTAAACGAAAATTACAACATACCTTATGTTAGTTATGATTAGATGAATGAAAATTCCTAATCATGCACGAATTTAGGTCTCTTTTGGGCCTTCAATTTGTTGATTTTTGGTTTGAAGGAGGCTTTTCCTTTCTTCCTTCTTTTTTGGTCGCCCAGAACACACACTTCACACACCAAAGTGTGTTTAAATTTTCTTTTTGTTTTATTAAAGCAAAACAACTTCCACCCTTTTACAATTTTAGTCCCTCAACTTTAGTTTTTATCATTTAATGACCCATCACTAACTAGGTTAGATGTATATAGTTATCCTTATTTAATTTAATATTTTTGGGGTGTTACAAGTCCACCCTCCTTAAAACGGTTTCGTCCCCGAAACTCGTGTACGTACCAAAAAGCAAAGGATAGAGTCGTTTCATTTCTTCTTCGGACTCCCAAGTGGTGTCGACCCTTTCGATGTTCCCATTTAACCCTTACTTGATTAATCTCCTTGTTCCTTAATCCTTTGACCTTTCGGTCAAGGATTTGAATTGGTTTAGCTATGAAGTTAAGCTTGTTGTCGACTTCAATATCGTTATAGGATATGTACGCTGTCTCGTCCGCCAAACATTTGCGGAGGTGTGATACATAGAATGTGTTATGTATCCCACTTAACTCATCTGGAAGTTCTAGTCGGTAAGACACCTTACCCACGCGACTAATTATCTTAAATGGTCCGATAAATCGGGGGCTCAATTTACCCCTCTACCTAAACTGTATGATCCCCTTCCACGGAGATACCTTAAGCATTACTCTATCACCTACTTGAAACTCGATAGGTCTCCGTATTCTATCCGCATAAGATTTTTGTCGATCTTGGGCCGCTTTTAAATGGACTCATATCATATCAATCTTTTCGTTCGTGACCTTAATCACATCCTTGTGAGCAAGTTCTCTTGGTCCCACTTCGTCCCAACACACTGGGGTTCGGCACTTCCTGCCATACAGCATCTCGTAAGGCGCCATGCCAATGCTCGAATGGTAGCTGTTGTTGTATGAAAATTCAACCAATGGCAAATAAGTATCCCAACTGCCGCTAAAGTCAATAATACATGCTCGAAGCATATCTTCTAATGTTTGAATTGTTCGCTCGCTTTGCCCGTCTGTTTGAGGTGATATGCCATACTGATTAACAGCTTGGTACCCATTTATTCTTGAAAATCGCGCCAGAAGTTTGATGTGAACCTGGTATCTCTATCAGACAAAATGGACACCGGTACTCCATGTCGCGCTACAATTTCATTCATGTACACATCCGACATCTTTTCGGACGTATATTTCTCACGAATTGGAAGAAAATGAGCGCTTTTTGTCAATCTATCTACCACTACCCAAAATAGCATCAAATCCTCGAGCCGTTTTTGGCAGCTTGGTTAATAGGTCCATAGTGTGTTCCCATTTCCAAACCAGAATGTCTAATGGTTGGAGCTTGCCATAAGGCTTTTGTGTTCCGCTTTTACTTGTAAACAAGTTAAGCATTTTTCGACGTACTTTGCTACGTCTCTTTTCATTCCGGGCCACCAATAATTTTGTTCTAAATCTCTATACATTTTGGTTGCTCCCGGGTGAATCGAATAACACGACCTATGAGCTTCGTTAAGTAAGAAGTCCTTTACGCCACAAGTGTTTGGAACCCATATTCTTCCTGATCGGGATTTCAACCCATTTTCTCTGTCTTCAAAGTCTTTTATTAAACCCTCTACACGTCCTATTTTCCAATTCTCTTCCTTTACCGCTTCTTCTTGTGCTACTCGGATTTGTTCTAATAACCCAGAAGTGACCTTAAGTTTCATGGACTGTACTCGGATATGTGTGGAATTTTCTTTTCGGCTAAGGGCATCTGCCACTACGTTGGCTTTTCCCGGGTGATAGTGGATTTTGCAGTCATAATCCTTCACCGTTTCTAACCAACGTCTTTGTGTCATATTCAGCTCTTTTTGATCGAAGTAGTATTTCAAGCTCTTATGATCAATGTAGATGGTACATTTCGCTCCATACAGGTAATGTCTCCAAATTTTTAATGCAAAAACTACTGCCGCTAATTCAAGATCATGAGTTGGGTATTTCTTTTCATGATCCTTTAATTGTCTCGAGGCATAAGCAATCACCTTGCCCGCTACCTAAGTACACATCCCAGACCTAGGTGTGATGCATCCGAGTACACTACCAAGTCATCGGTGCCGTCCGGTAATGTCAATACCGGACACTGGTCAACTTTTCCTTAAGCATTTGAAATGCCCTTTCTTGATCGTCGGTCTAGACAAATTTTTGTTCTTCCGGGTTAGCTTAGTTAATGGCGATGCAATTTTGGAGAAATTCTGAATGAATCTCCTATAGTAACCAGCTAGTCCCAAAAAGCTTCTAATTTCTGAAGGATTTCTCGGTTGGCCCCATTTTGACACTACCTCAATTTTGGATGGATCAACTAATATCCCATCGGAACTTATAACGTGCCCAAGAAATTGTACCTTTCGAAGCCAAAAGGCGCACTTCGAGAATTTAGCGTAAAGTTTTTCCCTTCTAAGTGTTTCTAACACCTCTCGCAAATGGCGTGCATGATCTGCTTCGTTCCTTGAGTAGACTAAAATATCATCGATAAATACTATCACTAACTTGTCCAACACAGGTTTACACACCCGGTTCATGAGGTCCATGAACATTACGGGTGCGTTTGTTAGCCCGAAAGACATTACAAGGAATTCGTAGTGCCCATACCGCGTACGAAAGGCGGTTTTTAGTACATCTTCTTCTTTTACTCTTAGTTGATGATAGCCCGATCTTAAGTCAATTTTTGAAAACCAACTTGCACCTTGCAGTTGATCGAATAAGTCATCAATTCTCGGGAGTGAATATCGATTCTTTACCGTAAGTTTATTTAACTCGCGGTAATCGATACACATACGCATACTTCCGTCTTTCTTTTTCACAAATAATACTGGCGCCCCCCAGGGAGAGACGCTTGGTCGGATAAACCCTTTGTCTAACAAGTCTTGTAATTGACTCTTGAAGTTCCGATGGTGCTAACCGATACAGGGCTTTAGCTATCGATTTCGCACCCGGAACTAGTTCAATCCCAAACTCTACCTCACGCTCGGGTGGTATTCCCGGAAAGTCTTCCGGAAACACGTCTCTGAAGTCTTGTACGATTGGCACGTCTTCTATTCTTGGCGATTGTTTTACTGAATCATGTACATATGTTAAATAAGCCTTACACCCATGTTGGATTAGTTTACGGGCTTCCATCATTGAATATACTATAGGATTGGAATTCTTTTCCCCGTAGATAATTACTTGTTTTCCGCTCGGTGATGTTAGTTGTATCTCTTTACGGAAACATATTACTTTGGCGTGGTGACGAGATAACTAATCCATTCCAATCACCACTTGGAATTCCCCCATCAACATGGGTATTAAATCAACCAAATAATCTTCTCCCTCGACATTTAATTTGCATTCCCGACATATATCACAAACAACAAAACTTTTATTATTACCTATTTCTACTTCTATAGGCATAGATAATTTTGTTAATATGAACAAAGGATGTCGACTAAATCCATGTGAGACAAAGGACTTATTTGCACCCGTATCAAATAAAACATGTGCTGGAATTAAGCATGTAAAAGGACAAAATAGGTTTGTTGGTGCACATGTACATATATACGTGATCAAATTGTATGTAAGTAGACAGACTTTTATATGTATGGATGTATGTGACTAGGATTTGTACGTATTAATGGATTAGTAAGTAAGTTGTATGTATGTGTATGGATAGAAAGGAGTGTATGCATGAATTTGAATTTTGTATATACGAACGAATGAGACTTGAATATGTTGTTTTAATATGTATGAGTATTAGAGATACTAACCATATTTCTTTTGAGAATAGACTGAAAGTGCAGGTAAGCTATTGTTGGCTTTATGAAGTTTCGACACTTGGATGCAAAGCTTGAATTTAGAGAGATATTGGAATGGATTAGTATACGTAGAAAGAATGCGACGTGGTCATACAATTATGTATGTTTAGGTTATGTATATTATCACCAAGTAGTAATGATGTGAATGTATTTGGTGAGTGTAAGTTACACAGAATCACGGATCATCATCATGGAACGTAAGCGGTTGAAGATCAAGTCATAACACAGATTATATTGTATTGTGGTCATTCAGTTAGTAATGAATGTCATGTTTCATTTCTTAATGTGAATGAAGAATGTAAATATTGTTAAAGAGTCAATTTAAAGGGATTTTCAAGTATGCTAGAATGTTTATAACAAAAGAAATTTTAAGGTTCGTATTTCCGCTGCATATTTGTCGCTTAAAACGTGTTAGGGCCTTACATCAATTTACATGATATGGTTAATATTATTTATTTGTTAAAAATCGATTACCGATGAATAAATCATAGATGATCCTCGATGAACGATTATTTGTTGATTCGTCTGTTAATTTATTGGTGACATTGCCAAAGCTATCATGAGTAATATTCATAAATGAACATATTCTCGGTCTTTTGTTACTGATCTCCCGTTGATGACTCGTCAGTCACTAGTCCACCAAAGAAGTCTTACCCATGTTTGGTTCCTCGAGAAACTTCACAAACAGAATACCGGCATCTCCTACCTTCACTCATGAATAAGCGAAGAGTTTGTTCATTGGTGAAATTTATGCTTTGCACTGAACTTCTTTATTTAGATTTTTTTCCGGTTTTCTTATAACATGACTGAACTGGCCTATGAAATGGAATTGTCTATGTAACTTGTCTTATTGAGTAATCTTAAACCACCTTCATTTTGGTCAGCGTGTTATTATTTCGTTCTATGAACCATACATACAAACACCCACACTAGAGGAGTGCCCCTACGATGTGACGGTAATTCAGAAAATACAGAAGTTGGTAATCATGTAACATATTTTTTTTTTATTAAAACAATTATACCAATGTCATACGCAAATTAAATAGAATAAAATGATTTTTTATTGTATAATTTAAAAAATATTTGAAAAAGTTATGTTTGTTTAAAAATCATGAGATAATTGATTTAAAAGTTAACAATAAGATTTAAAAGATTATACTGTATGTTTTGAAAGTTGTATAAGTTAAACTCTTTAGATTATACAAAATTGTCTTTTTGTTTTTTTAGACAGCATTTACTCACACAATGAAATCTTTATTACAGTATGACAAAGTGTTTGTTAGGAAAAATATTATATTTATCAATTTAGTGTATTTACTTTTGCTTATATAGAATGTAGCTAATATTTATACGAGCCCATAGAAAAAAAAAATAATCATATGAACTTTAAAATAGCCCAAATTTAAGGGGTAGCTACTGGTTAAACGAACCCTTTTCTTTTACTTTTTGTACTTCCTCCTTAAAAACAATCACATAAAAAATTATCAAATTCACCCTCTATAAAAACCCTTATTTTTAAAAAAGACTTCTTTTTAATTCTCCTATGCATAAATTATACGTATCTTTATTTTAATAATAAATAAAATTAGTCATTTCATCTATTATATTGGACACGTCAAACAATTTTCATTAGTAAATTCATCTGTATCAACTTATCGTGTCTAAACCCTTGGAATAAAAACTATACATGATCGATTGAAAATTCAAACATCTTTTTATATGACTTTTGATGTCGCACAGTGATAACAATTCGCATATGATAAGGGTATATGATCTGGGATAACTATTAATACTAAATTCAGTTTGTGATAACTAGTTTGGAGATATTGAATTTAAAACAAAAGTTATACATATATATAGGTAATAAAAGTTTTGACGGTGATAAAAATTTTGTTGAGAAATTCAAATTTTAAAAAATTCCTATACATAAACCGTTAGTTATGATATTTAATCTATGATATTTAATCAGTACACAACTGAACAACTTTGGTTATGAATTATTTATATAAGCTTCAAAAACTTTATTTGTATTTAGTTTAAAAAATTGAGGGAGTGACAACATGTAAAAAATAATAAGGAAATAGTGGGTGTATATAATCAAGCATACCATTTTCCAGATTTTTATATGTTATAAAAATACTATAATGTGTAGCTAATCATTTAAGCATACTCGTTTTTTAACTGAGTAAAGTTTATTACTTTACACAAAAAGCCATAGCTTTTTTAGAGCTATGAGATATCCAAATGACACATGTAGATACAAAAAGGTTTCTGGAAAATTGGCATAAAGTTTGCACAAAGAGTCGTTATTTCATCAAGTTAAGTCTTTATATGTTGAATTGTTTTGGATTTACGTAGTTATCTTATTTTGCAGGTATTATTATTTTATTATTATTATTATTATTATTAGTATTATTATTTTATTTTTATTTTATTATTATTATTATTTTTTTTTTTGGGGGGGGGGGGACTATGTTTAAAAGGGTACTCAAAAGTTAATTTTCTCATTTAGATAGTATAGGTCGAATTTAGTATAATTTTCATGTTTCAGATGGGACCAAAAACACTATAGCCATCCACGAGTCAATAACCAACTAATCATTTAACCTAAATACTCAAACCTTTTTGGCCCTTTGGAGATTTAAAATAATAACACAATTAACAATTAAAGGGCCTATTTTTACTTGTGACACAGAACATCACCCTGTATTTATGACGTTCATTTCATATATACACATATATTAATACATACATCATTTTTGTGTTAATTTTATAGCTTTGATCGGAATCCTAGGCTTTTATCGTTATTTCTCTTTTCATTATAAGGTTGTGATTTTTCATGTATTTAGAATTGAGTTGAATAAACTACTTAAGATCAAATCAATTAATGCTTGAACTGATACGAGCTTAAATGAACTCGAGCCAAAATAAAGACCACCTAATAAACGTGTTCGATTCAAAAAAAGCTCACAAGTCAAAACAAATCAATTGCTTACATGATATGTTAACTCTATATTATGCAATAAAAATATATATTTATATAATATTCTTATATAAAAATTATTAATAATGTATTTTCATATATACAAAATTGTTATCATTATATATATATATATATATATAATATATATATATATATATATATGAAAGTAACTATTAGTATATATAAATAAAATAATTAAATGTTTAATAAATTAAAAACAAGCCCAACCCAAGCACAAGTAAAAACATTACAATATAATCTGAGATAAAAAATAAATAACATAATAATAAGTAGATGATCATAGGCCCTCATTAACCTCAAAATCATCGCTAATATAGGTCTAGCAAACTTAGTAGAAGCATATGCTTTTTAGATGAGAGATTTCATGTTTAAATTTGGGCAATAGAAAAACAATTTAGCATTATTGGTCTAAGGAAGGAAGGGGCATTCCACTAGTAGGGGATCATGGGTTCGAACTAGTGCTATAACACCACCACCACCCCTAGGTAAGCAAGGTGGGTTGGTTAAGCTAGTAGCTTTACTAGTGCAAATGTTGAGTTTGTTTGAGGAGGTTGTTAAACTGAGGATTGGTGGGTCGGTTTTGATTGGTTGGGGTATTTAGCCTTTTTTTAACAGCAAACTTAGATTACTGATGGACCACCGGAGTATTATCGTCTCATCAGCGGAACTACCCGATCATATCCATCTCCACTAGGCATAATGCCTATACACCAATTTAACCTTTTTAAATTAAAAAAAATAAAATAATTTATGGTATGTGTAAGTGCCACCAGTATTAACTAGCTAATGAGTACCTTAAACTAAATTTTATGTGACAGATGTTAGTTAGTAGAAGCTATAATTCATACCCTTAAGCGTCCACTCCTCTCTAACAAGGAGTAACCTTTACCATTTGAAAACATCTCAAAATCACCGTATCTCATTTAATAACACGCAACAAAATTAAATACTTATTTAAACAATCAACCATGTTTAGTCAAGAATATTAATTCATCTAATAAAATTTAAAAAAAGGGCAAATGCCACGTCATCAACCCACCCTTCTCTTTTCCCAATTGGCTTTCTTCCAAAGCACGGCTCTCTCTCTATCTCTACATTTCTCTCTCTAAAACCAGTATTTATGGGCTTTGAGTTCTTGAATCTTTTTCTCTTTTTCTTAATAATCTCTCAATCTTTTAGCTTACACCACTTTATTGTTTCCCTTTCTTCCATGCTCTCTACCTTTCCATTTCTTTATAACTTCCCCATACCTTTCAATTTCATTCCAACTCTACTCTCATTCCATTCACAACTCTCCCCTCTCTCTCTCTCTAGCTTGAAGCTCTATATTCACATAGATCTAATCAAGATTCACAGATTCTTGAAAAGTTTTCATCCTTTTGTGTTTTTAAAAGTTGAAGATTTTTCAAGGGTTTAGTATGATGATGGGGACTTACTCTGGAATTGGAAAAGAAGATGATCAACTGTTTCTTCCTCCCGGATTCCGGTTCCACCCGACAAATGAGGAATTGATCACTCATTACTTGATCAAGAAGGTTATTGACAATAACTTCTCTGCTAAAGCAATTGGAGAAGTGGATATGAATAGAATTGAACCTTGGCAACTTCCTGGTGAGCTAATGTTTCTTTCTTCCAATTCAATTTAATTTGGTTTGATTTGAGTTGATTTGTTGTAAAGCATCTAACTTTTTTATGGGATTTGTTGTGTTTATAATTTCGAATAAAGGGTTGGCGAAAATGGATGGAAAAGAATGGTATTTTTTCTGTGTGAGGGATAAGAAGTACCCGACCGGGTTAAGGACGAATAGAGCGACTGAGGCGGGTTACTGGAAAGCGACCGGAAAAGATAAGGAGATTGTTCGGGGAAAAGCGTTGGTTGGAATGAAGAAAACTTTGGTTTTCTATAAAGGAAGAGCACCAAAGGGGGAAAAGACTAATTGGGTCATTCATGAATTTAGATTAGAGGGTAAATCCTCTGTTCAAGTACCAAAATCAACCAAGGTATTGATTTATTTATTCATCCTACTCTGTTTTCCCCTGTTTTTGTTCCTTCTGTTTTTGGTTGCTAATTTTCTTTTTTGTTGAATTGCAGAATGAGTGGGTGATTTGCCGTGTTTTTCACAAGAATTCCGGTGACCAGAAGCCAAACTCCGGTGGAAATGGGCTGCCGCAAATGATGGAATCTTCTACTTCAAGCGGTAGTGGTGGCGGGGTGATTAAATCCGATTCGCTTCACGTACCCTGCTTCTCCAACTCAATCAACATTCAACCCCTACCAAACAATATTCTCAACAATCCTTATTACCCTTTTGATCACAATTCCAATTGTAATGGTCACTACATTTCTCCGGCATCCCAATCGGTTCACGTGGTGCACAATAGCATCCATTCCCAATTCCAATTCCAATTCCAATCCGGGTACACATTTCTTGCCCCAAACCAAACATACCTCAACTGTTTCCGAATTGGAAAAGAACTCGATACGCGCTCTCAAGAAACCGCGATGAGCAGTGAGATGAACCCGGAGATCTCATCCGTTATGCCGGATTTGGGAAAGAGGGCATTTGATGATCAAGAAGCTCCTTCGACTTCAGTTGGACAGATCGACATGGATTGCATTTGGGACTACTGATTCGGGTTCGATAACTATGAAGACGAAGATTAAGATGATTGTGTTGAATGTGAAAGGTGTAATTGAGTGTTTAATGCGTAGAATTTTCTGATGCCTGAGATGAATGAATATTTTCAGGTGATGAAGAAACAGTCATAATGTAAGAGATGACATGGTAATTGCTAATTAGTATTTTCAATAGTTTTGTTGATAATTAAATTAAATAATCAATGCGAGTTGTTTATTTAATTGGTGTGGAATTCTTTGGTTTCATTTGTCAACTTCTTTATTCTTATTTTATATTATTTTCCACATTAAAATAATCTTTCGGATTGATTTTTAACCCTATCAGATTTCTTTGTTTTATGATACACGTGTGTATATACTATAGAACTAGTGGTACTGGTGGACCCAAAATTTTTTTAACAGGAACACATATTGGTTAGGTTAAAACCAGAAGTATCAAAATAAATCGGGTTAAAATGGGTCAGATAGAACTAATACATGTGAAATTACATAACTATTCATACTTATTTATTCAATAATACAATAAACCTATTCAAACTTATTTACTCAAATACAACGCATATTTATTCACTTTTCTTTTCAATATAACTAATCTAACCATGGGCCAAACAACAAAAATTGACTAAGATGCATATCAGTATTAATAGAAAAGTTTGGTTAGCCGAAGACTTCGTTCAGTAACGGAACCATAAGTTTGTGACTTGTGAATCAATAAAAAAAAGTTAATATTCCCTATAAATTTACAATAATATATTTTTAACCAATCAAGTTAGTAAAAAAAACTAACTAACAATGTTACCTGTTTTTAATCACAAAAAATAATCAGTAACTTAATCCCAAGTTACATAAACTAATAAATATAAAAAAACTACAACTCAAAATAAATTTTGATATTTTGAATTACTATAAATCAACTGACAAACTCAAAATAAATAAAATATTTAATAAATAAAATAAATAAAACATTTGATATATTCATTCCAAAAGTCTGCTGGTTTGTTAAAAAACAAATTATTATTTTGCTCGTTTGTTAAAAGACAAATTATTAGGAAATGAAAAAATAGGAATAAAATATTAAATTGTAGCTACACTAAAGTTTTTAACAAATCAATTGAACACTATTTACGTAAATACCCTTACCATCTTCTTCCTACCACTAAAGATGCAGGTATGCTTCCTCTTGTCGTCTACCGCAACCGTTTGAAGAAAAAAAACATCGATTAATCTTTCTTAACTCATTTTCTATGCACTTTAACTACTCTACATACTGTAATAATGGAGGGTCAAAGCCACAAAAAAAAGATCACGACTTCAAAAACTCGTATTAAAAGGTGACACCGGTGACACACCTGTAGTTCCGCCGGACAGTGGGCCTGTATCCACCCTACTAAAAGAGTGGATCTGCCACTGACTAGTGGGTTACATCCGCGTTTGCGGTGGGGTGGCCAATTTTTAATGGAAACGTAGACGCAATAGTAAAAAGAACGTTAACGGCAGAAATTCGTTTGATATTGGTTCGGTTTATTAAGATACTGACACTTACCGAAAGAGAAACAAAAAAAGTCATGATACAACCAAAAAAATACCAAGATGTGTTTACATCGATCGAAACAATAAAAATCAATAAAAATGAATATCAATTTCGGCACTTACGTTGTTCGGTCATTATTAGACTGTTCGTTTTGTTACATGTACAACACAAGGTTCGATTGAAACTTAAAAAAATAACCAAAAAATTGAAAAGATAAAGGAAAGATAAAAAAAAACACAAAAGACAAAAATATAAAAGTACAAAAATCAATATAGCTAAAAAGTTCATAAATTATATATATATATATATATATATATATATAATTTAGATGAGAGTAATTATATTTTTCGACAAACTATCTTAAAATTTGGAGTAAAATACCATTTTGGTCCCTTAGGTTTGGTCACTCTTTTCACTTTAGTCTAAATCTCAAACCTTATGTATCTGGGTCCCTATGGTTTCAGTTTTGTTACCATTTTGGTCTAAAAGTGAAATCAGGCTAGATTCCTCAAATTAAATACTAATGTTTTGTTCTTTTCCTCAGGGGTAAATTAGTCATTATAAATTTATTATAACTCATTATTAATTAAAATAATAAAACTAAATAAATTCTGACCCTATAAAAGCACACAAATATTTTCATCTTCCACAAATTCATAACGGCCGAATACCCTAACCCAAACCCTAATTCTTCTGCAAGTAGATCGACAATGGTGGGATGTGCATGTGGAGCCCCGACCCAATTGCGGACATACTGGACAACACAAAACCCAGGTTGTCGATTTCATCGCTACAACAAACCCTCAAGTTGTAGATTCGTTGCTTGGGCTGAGCCACCGATGATTCAGAATCCTTCTTTGATGATTCCTGCACTGTTGGACACCATCAGGTGACACGAAGATAATGCAAGACATATGGGAAATATGAACAGGAAACTTGAAGAAGAAGCAAAAAAATTGGCTCAGGAGAAGAAGATGCTAAAAGTTATGTTTGGTTTTAGTTTGTTCTTTTTCATGGTATACTATGTTAAGTCTGCTTAGGATGTGCGTTTGTGTGGGGCTTTTGTATGTTTGGTCTATATGATCAACTATGGTTTTGTAAGGGTTTCTGTAAGTTTGTAATGGAATTTATGGGGCTTTTGTAATGGAGTGACCAACTTTATGACCAATACTTGTTTAGTGCAAATGACCTAGAAATATGTCCCATGTACAATGTGGTAATGACTAAAACATGTGCGAATGTATGGGGCTTTTGTAATGGAATGACCGATTTTATGACCAACACTTGTGTAGTGCAAATGACCTGGAATATGTCCCATGTACAATGTGGTGATGACCAAAACATGTGCAAAGTGCAAATGACCAAAACAGAAGTGTGAATGACCAAAACAGAAGTGCGAATGACCAAAACAGAACTGCAAAGTGCTTATGTCCAAAACATGTGCAAATGATATAAGCAAATGACCAAAATAAGTATAATACCAAACAACCATTAACATAAGCAAATGACCAAACAAAAGTACAATAACAAACAACCATTAACATTAACAGTTTGACATAATCCAACCAATTTGACATGATAAATAGTTAAACATACATAAACAGTTTGATCCAATCAAAACATAAGTACAATACCCAACAACCATTAACATTAAAAGGTAAACATAGATAAGCAGTTTGACATGAACTAATGTACCAAAACAGTTTGACACAAACTGCAAAACTGTTAACTGCATTCAAAAGACATACTTGCTGAACTTTCTTGATGCTGCAACCTAAGCCTGTGGTTGTGCTTCTGCCCTTTCATGTGCTTGTGCCCCTTCTTGTTCTTGTGACCATGCCTGTGCTTGTGCCCCATTCCTTGCAGATTTTCCATAACTCCTCTTATTATGCCCCACCAACTTGCAGATCCCACATGTCACAGAGTTTCCCTTCCTTGGCAACTTACCAGTTGCAGAGATGTTGTTGCTGACCTTCTCAACAACCTGTGCAGCTTTTGCTTTCTTTTTTTTTCCTGTGAAGCTTCAACTTTACCTTCTGCAATCTCCTGTGCAGACTTCTTCCTTTTCTTCTTTGGCCTCCCAATTTAGAAATGATACTTTGGAGGGATCAAAGTGGTTGGGCATGCAAATTTAGACCACAAGTCACTGCCATTCACTGGTTCTGTCACACCCCGATCCGCAGCGGAAATAAAAGTCGGGGCATAATTGGGTTATCACCAAAGCTCATGACATTTACTAAAAGGTTTCATATTTATTAAATTGGAATTAAAACTTCAAATATCCAAAAACAAGGAAACATACAAGCACAAATAAACATTGTTCTAAACTGAATAAATTTATTAATCTTCTAAGACCATTCCTATGTGTTCCCCTCCTCAACTTGTCCACCTGTATCATGCGTAAAACAAAGGTTTGGGTCAACAAAAGTTGGCGAGTGAATCTAAGTAAAACAATTAAACAATTGTTATATTAGTTATTTAAATAAAAATTTGTGCATGAATCATAAGTGAGCATATGTATATATATAAACAATCACAAACCACATAATATCCACAATGACACATAACATGATGAAATGATGAACTTGAGATCAAGGCTTAATCAAACGGAGCCGATCTAATGAGGCACCTGATGCTCAACTCGTATCCCACGAGGAACTGATGGGCCTTAAATGAATGATTGCACTGAAATGATAAAATGTAACCACACATAACCACACAAACAAATATACACATTTGATCACGAGATGATGTTAGCACAAGCGTTTAAATAAATCAAACATGTACGACACATGATACACCCCAAAACATGATTAAAAATGGGAAATTTGTAAGGATTCACTCACAATGGCTGCGTTTCTTTGGTTGATGAAGAGTGCGCATGAATTTAAGATTTAACCGACGAAGGAAACTAACCTAAATAATAACGTAACAACTCGATAAATAAATAAAAGTTAATATTCCAATTTAATACTTTTTATTTGATTTTTATATTATTTTTGTGGCGATTAACGGATTTTTAATCTTGTTATAATTAAGAATATTTAGAATAAGTGAAGTAAATAAGTAGATAAAATAATTAAATAATAATAAATAATAGTAAAAAAATTTGGGCCTTGTCAAGCTTGTCAGAGTCTGACCGGTTCGGGCATGATATTGGTAGCGTGTGGTGAGGCTCGAACCCGTGACCTCTCGGTTGCGTGCACGCAGCTCTTCCAACTGAGCTACGTGTCTAAACCGTTAGGATTTGGTTTTTAATTATGCTTATATTCTTGTTAGCTTAAATAAGAAATTAGTTGATTTTAAAAAATTTTAAAATCAATCGAACCGGCTCCCCAGACATGATTCGAACCCGGATTCTCGGTGATGGTTTGCACCCAGCCCAACTAGTTGGGCTGGGTGTCTAACCCGAACATAACCCGCTTTTAATTAAATACATGTACAACTTGAAACTTCATCTTCTTCCATAAAACAACCTAGAATTGAACTCGGTCGTGCCTGGTTATATGATGATGTTGATCTGCAGTATATAAATTAGTCAGGTTAATAACAATTTGCAAGAACAATTTAAAAGGTTTACCGATGATGTAGTGCTCCGGCGTTGAATTCCGGCGAACAGAAAGTTATACTTCGAAAAGAACAACGAATTTCGAGCAGAGTCATTTCAAATAATGGTTGAAAGTGTGAGCTTGGAATGATTGGCAGAGGGGTATTTATAGGCAGAGGTGATTTCAATCCCCGATTTAAATTTTCAGTTTAAAAATTGATGACGGTTATGAATGAAATGCTTAATGTTTTCGGTTATAACTGATGATTACCATCAGTTATATCCGTTTACAATTAACTAGAAAACACGTTATTCCCCCGGATTTCGCGAATCAGACTTCAGTAACCGATTTGGAGATGAAACTCAGGTTTTGCAGGTTTATTTTACAACACCACTATATGGATTATTTGATTCAGGTTTAAACACAAAGATGTGTGCAGAGTAGTGGTGTTTTGGGTGTGTGCAAACGTGGGAGACCCGGGTTCGAGACTCGGCTACCCTATTTATTTTTATTATATATATTATTTTTTATTTTAAAAAAATAGGCTTAAATTGCTTATCATTATTATTATTATTATTTGTATTATAATTATTATTTATGGATATCATTATGTGTTAGATATTAAATATGAATGAATATATATATATAAAAATAAAAAATAAAAAAATAACTAATGCCAATAAATACATGATGAATATTAAAATGACTATTTGATTATTAAACGAAGCGGGCTTTTAAAACCCGTTTTATTCGGATGTTACAGTATCCCCTACTTTTAGAAATTTCGTCCGGAAATTTTAGCAGTGGCTGCAACTGAAAAAAATGCGGGTATTTTTCGCGCATTGAGTCTTCACGTTCCCAAGTAAACTCAGGTCCTCGCTTTGACTCCCAACACTATTGGAATGCGGATTCGTCTTAAACGTTTTTCACCGAAATCCATGATCTCTATAGGTCTTTCAACGAAGTGCATTGACTTATCGATTTGAATATCTTCTAAAGGAATATGGAGATTTTCATTGGCAAGACACTTTTTCAAGTTTGATACGTGAAATGTGGGATGAATCTGTTGAGTTCTTCTAGTAGGTCAAGCTTGTATGCTAAACGACCTACTCTTTCGAGTATCTTAAATGGTCCCACATAGCGTGGTGCTATGTTGCCTTTTTGACCAAAGCGAACCACCCCATTCCACGATGATACTTTCAAAAGTACTTGATCACCAACACAAAACTCCAATGGCTTTCGTCGTTTATCAGCGTAACTCTTTTGTCGACTTCGAGCTGCTAGAAGATTATCGCGAATCAGAAGAATTTTATCAGTCATTTCTTGAATCAACTCAGGTCCAGTGATTGTGCTTCACCAATTTCGTGCCAACATACAGGAGATCAACACTTACGACCATATAAGGCTTCAAAAGGAGCCATACCAATACTGGAATGATAGCTATTGTTGTACGAAAATTCAACTAACGGTAAATGAGTATCCCAATTACCCTTGAAGTCTTTGACACATGCTTGCAACATGTCTTCAAGAGTTTGTATGGTGCGCTCAGATTGACCGTCAGTTTGAGGGTGAAAGGCAGTGCTGAGATTTAGACGTGTACCCAAAGCTGATTGCACAGCTTGCCATGTTCGTGAAGTAAAACGACCGTTTCGATCTGAAATGATACTTAAGGGCACACAATGGCAGCTTACAATTTCATTGATATAGATACGAGCTAACTTCTCGTTCTTGAAGTCTTCGCGGATTGGTATGAAATGAGCTGATTTAGTGAGACGATCAATGATAACCCAAATGGTGTCATACCCACTGGAGGTGCGAGGTAACCCGGTAATGAAATCCATGGTTATATTTTCCCACTTCCATACAGGTATTTCGGGTTGGACAAGAAGTCCTGAAGGTCTTTGATGTTCAGCTTTCACTTTGAAACATGTAAGGCACTTGGAAACAAAAATAGCGGTATCATTCTTCATGCCAGGACACCAGTAGGTGTATCGTAAGTCTTGATACATCTTATCGGCTCCTGGATGTACAGAGTATCGTGTTTTGTGTGCCTCATTCATGAGGAAATCACGAAGGTTGTCGCGATCGAGAATCCAAATATGGTTTAAATAGTATAGAATGCCATCAGATTTGGTTTCGATTTTTAGTTCAGCTCCACATGACAGCTCATCGCGTACGTCATTTCCGTTACGGAAGTATGTTGAGCTGCCCGTATTCGATCTTTGATGTCGGTTACGATTTAAGAACATAGAAGATGGATGGAATTTGCATAACCTTTTCGACTGGCGATATCTTTCTTCATGGCAGGCCACCAGTAGGAGTATCGGAGATCTTGATACATCTTATCGGCTCCTGGATGTATAGAGTATCGTGTTTTGTGAGCCTCGTTCATGAGAAAAGCACGAAGATCGTCAGGATCAGGTACCCAAATACGATTCAAGTAATAGAGAATACCATCCGACTTGGACTCTAGTTTAGTTTCAGCTCCACAAGACAGTTCATCTCGTATATCATTTTCCGTGACGTAAACATGTTGAGCTGCTCTAATTCGGTTTTGAAGAACGGTCACAATTTAGGAACACAAAAGATGGATAGAGTTTGCATACTCCTTTCGACTGAGGGCGTCAGCCACCACATTAGCCTTGCCTGGATGATATCGAATTTCACAATCATAATCATTTAAGAGTTCGACCCAATGTCATTGCCTCATGTTCAACTCTTTTTGATTGAAGATATGTTGAAGGCTCTTGTGTTCAGTGTAAATTTCACACTTGGTACCATAGAGATAGTGTCTCCATATCTTAAGAGCGAACACGACTGCTCCAAGCTCTAAGTCGTGAGTGGTGTAGTTCTTTTCATGCACTTTGAGTTGCCTTGAGGCATAGGCTATCACCTTTCCTCTTTGCATTAGAACGCAACCTAAACCTTGCCCTGACGCGTCACAATAAACCACGAAATCTTCGCAGCCATCAGGAAGTGTAATGATAGGTGCATCACAACGTTTTTGCTTTAAAGTTTGGAAAGCCTCTTCTTGCTTGGGCCCCCAATTAAAGGGCTTGCCCTTGTGAATCAAGGTTGTGAGTGGAACGGCGATACGAGAAAAATTTGCGGTGAATCAACGATAATAACCAGTGATACCAAGAAATGACCTAACTTCAGTAGGATTACGTGGCGCTTGCCACTCTTGTACCGCTTTGATCTTTGCAGGGTCAACATGAATCCCTTTGTCATCTACAACATGACCAAGAAATTGCACCTCTTTTAACCAAAACTCACATTTCGATAACTTAGCATAAAGCTTTTCAGTCCTCAAAATTGTTAAAATAAGTCGAAGATGTCGCTCATGATCGGATTTGGTCTTGGAGTAGAAAAGAATCTCATCAATGAAAACTATGACAAAACGATCGAGATAGGGTTTGCACACCCTATTCATCAAATTCATGAAGACAGCAGGAGCATTGGTCAACCCATAAGGCATAAACATGAATTCATAGTGACCATAACGAGTTCAAAAAGCAGTCTTGGGAATATCTTCTTCACGCACTCTAAGTTGATGATGACCAGAACGAAGGTCGATCTTTGAAAAGCAGGTGGCACCTTGAAGTTGATCTAGAAGATCATCAATACGAGGTAATGGATAGCGATTCTTGATGGTCAGCTTGTTGAGCTCTCTATAATCGATACACATTCGAAAAGTTCCATCTTTCTTCTTTACAAAAAGAACAAGCGCACCCCAAGGTGATGAGCTAGGGCGTATAAACCCCTTGTCAGTCAACTCTTGCAGTTGACTAGCTAATTCTTGCATCTCAGATGGGGCTAACCTATAGGGAGATTTTGCGACTGGTGTGGCACCAGGTACAAGATCGATTCGGAATTCGACTTCTCGCACAGGAGGAAGTCCTGAAACATCATCGGGAAAAACTTGAGGAAATTCTTTAACGATTGGAATATCTTCGAGCTTCCTTTCCTTGCCTTCCTTCTTGAAGATATGAGCTAGAAATGCGATATAGTCTTTGCGAAGATATCTTCGAGCTTGAAGACATAACATCAATTTGAGCCCTTTAGAAGGAGTTTCTCCAAAGATACGTATAGTTTGACCATCAACGAGGGGAATTCGAATAAACTTCTCGTAGCAAACCACTTCAGCGTGATGATGACTAAGCTAGTCCATACCGATGATAATGTCGAAACTACCCAATTTCATTGGAATAAGATCAATTGAGAAATCGTGATGATTAAGGGTAAGAATACAATTACGAATAATCGAATCTAACATAATAGGTTCACCATCAGCAACTTCCACCGTGAATGATTCAGCGAGACTAACGCGAGGTAAATCAAGAATGGATTCGAATTCTAAAGACACGAAACTCTTATCCGCACCAGTATCAAACAGTATGGATGAATAACTACCGTTAATAAGGAACGTACAGTTGATCACATTATTATCAGCCCTTGCTGTTGGTCCACCTGCGGATGGTGTTAAACTAGTTCCTTGTTCATATGACACACACACAAGTGCGGAATCCAAGTGTGCATGCAACCAAAGCAAAGTAAAGAACACGGGGTAACCAAAGATTCACTATCTTGATTAATGATTGAGAACAAGTACAAACATATACACACAATGCTCGTATGACTCAAACAAACTTGATGTGTTCTTGTGTCTTTGTCTTCAAAGATAACCAACTCAAAGGGTAACAAGCTCTCTGGGCTGACCAACTAGCTAGCTGACTTTCACGTGCAAGTCCGCCCTGACTGAGAAGTGCATGTCAGCTTATATAGTGTCCGTCTAGATTCGTACGAAACACGAGTCTAGACATACATAACACACTAATTCACACGAGACACATTCCAGAGATTTTGCACGAGACATTGTTTCGTACGAAATGCTTATTTCATACGAAACAAGTAACACATTAGTTACTCAAATATTTCGTACGAATCATGTGATTCGTAAGAAAACTCTGACTCGCACAGAATCCATTTTTCTGGAGAACGTATGTAGACATGTCGTTTCCAAGATTCATTAGTACGCACACATGCAACTGATTAACACAGACAAGCTAAGATGTCATACTAGATCAAGATAGAAGGATATCTCGATCTATTCGACATGACCAAACCTATACAGACACCTTAGCAAAGACCGTACAATTACAACTGTAATAAAGAACAAGCAACAGACACAAAACTGTATCAACAAACTCCCCCTTGGATGTTGCTTGGTCTTCAGTCTTCACATATCATACTTAGGAAGTGCATCAGCAAACTCCCTCTTGAATGTATCTTGTGGTGTTGAAAAGTGGTCAGCTATGAAAATTGATCTTCTTGATTCACAGCTTGTATTCATGTTGTGTCTTCTCTCCCGTAACTTGTTTTCTTCAAACTTGTTCTCTTTGTATTTAACTTGCTTGGATATTTTATCTGCACACACAACAAGGCTAAACGCATAATGAGAACAACTGTAGGGATGTAAACAACCTTAGAGAAATTTCACTTGAAATTTTCACTTGAAAATTTCACAAAGGATTGGTTTTAATCAGAATTAGCAAAAGACACATATGAGACTAATTCTTATTCAATTACCAACTGACAATGCTTTAAAAGTTTTTAAGATTGCTTAATTTTTAAATTCTTAAACTTTAAAGCTTGTCAACTTCGACCATTTATGAAGATGCAGTTGTTTTCCGGCTTATAATCAGGATTTAAGATAGGATAGACTTGAGTTCCAACATCGGTTAATCAAAAATAAACTAGAAGCAAAATCTTTTTGGCTTTTTGCAAAAATTTTAAAGGTAAGGATGGAAAACATCAAATAAATAGTTACAGACATTCTTTTTGCGAATTTCGAGGGTAAGAGAATCATATTAGTATACGGTTCTGTCCAAACACACTTGTTGTTTGATTAGATAGAATTAAGATAAGTATCCTATATCAATTATCGGTATTGTTATCCACGTAAACTCAACTTATTAGATGTAATCGTGGTTAGGGGATATGATTAAAGTATGATTTATACTTACTGACCGGTGTTTATCCACTTCACGAGACATTCCTGTATCAAGATATGCACGAGAGAAAATCTTACCGGTGAGTATACTGCTTTATCATTTGTTTTGACGTATATGAATGATGTGAGATACTCACTTATTTTTGATTGAAAACAAGCCCTTTGTGATTTAATCACTTATTGATGAGGAACTTGATTTTCATATGCATGCAGGGCACAAGAGTAAGTCCGTGAACAGGTTAGTACCATCGTACCGACAAAGAGACGAACTTAGCTCCCGCATAAAGCTGTGATATTTTATCACTTATTTAGGGGATGTGATATTTTTTATCACTTATTTGATGGTCGTATGCAGTATGTACACGTATGTATGATATCATGGAAGTTCTAGACTTGCGCCACCGTTATTTTTCGGCAAAAGATTCTACCATGATACCTAGATGATAAGCCAGCATAAAGACCGTATATCTCAGAACTCGGCACTCTATCAAACGAAATTTCGGTACCAAGACCATATGCCAATGAATGGTTCCCACCTGGTCTTCAGTCGATTATGTTTATATCGCCCTGTGCACACTTTCAAATGATTGTGAGCCTACCGATACATTGAATATAGAGCTACTTATCATTTTTTATTTTAAGTTCAAAGAGGTTTTGACAGACCACTAATTTGCTATCATTTTCTCTTTTTCTCGTCAGGAAACTCATTTTTGTTTTTCTCATGTTTTTATATTTTTATGGAAATATACTCCCCCTACAATGCAAAAAGTAGATTTAGACAGTTAAATATACCTTTTTGGATTGTCTTTGAAGAAAAATATTTAGAAAAAACAATTTTCCGATGTGGATTAACTCATGTTTTACCTTGATGCCATTTACCAAAAATTAAGTTAATAAGAATGGTTTATTGAGATTGGAAGTGAAAAGCTGGCATGTTGGTAATTGGAGTGAATCAACAACATTGATACGTTTCATATAGAAACAATCACGTGTGAGGTGATATTTTGTATCAATGTGTTTGGTTTGGAGAGTAAAGGTCTTTGTTTTTCTCCTTGAGAAGTAGTGTGCGGTTGTTCAAACCATGCTAAGGCATCCGCACACCCAGTTGATTTGTTCAAACAAACACATTTTCTTCAATCACACCCTTGGAGAAATGTATATTGCACGATCATCTTGTAAGCTTTTTCTTTCTTTTGGAAGATATAAGACATGATTCTTTGATAATCTTCCATTGTGCTGCAGGTGCATACATTTCTATTGAATCTATCCTGTGGATCTGATACAAGCCTTAAACAAACAAATTGTTAGTTGTTTTTCATCTTGTCGAAGTTTTCAATGTTATCCTTTCATTCTTCTCTCCAATAAATGCAACTACTCCTGAATATAACAGTATTTTGGAGCCTTATGTTACCTATCTTGTGCCTGGATGCTCCCCTATCAACAGTCCTAAAATTATCAATAGTTACTCTTGGAACATCCTGCACACTCATCAAAGATTAGTTGGAGGTGGGGACCCGAGTTATTGCTGACTTGGGTCGTCGACATCATCGACAATTGATACCTTGTTTTTCCGATCATTCGGAATGGATTGTGCTCCCCCTGAAACAATTTCCGGTTTGGGTTTCCAAATCTGTTTTTGTTTGTAAACTTTAACATCTGATTTTCTTTGGACAACCTTTGGTTTCAAAACCTTTTCAACCATCTTCTGTTGTTTCTTTCTTTTTTTTATTTTTCTTTGTTTAACAAGACGAGGGTCCTGTTTTGATGAAACATATTTTGTATGGTAACGTTTACCATGGGGTGCAACAATCTTTGCTTTTCCTTTTGTAAGATATGGATAATTTTTGATGATGTGTCCATACTTACCACACTCAAAACATGATCTCCGCTCAACAAACCTCGGAGTATGATGAGATTGACATCTTGATGATGAACTTCGTGATCTTGAGGTACTTGGTCCTTCATCACAACAATGTGTGTGTTGTGTGTGGTTGTTCTGATTGTTTTGCTTTGAAATTTTTCTTTGTTTAACAAAATCCGTGTTGGATTTGTTTACAAAAGATTCAATTTTATCAGTCCCTTTGGATTTCACGAAGTTCACCTTTAGGATTTTCTTCTTGTTTTGCTTTGGTTTGCTCTTTTCTTTTCCTTGATTAGCATGATTTTGCTTCCATTGATTGTTTTGAGATTTCCTCTTTTGATTTCTGTTTTTATTTCTATTTTCAGCTTTTAGGGTAGGGGCACGCTTAGTTATTACAACTTTTGTGCTCGTATTTCCCAAAAACTTACTAGTAGAATCTTCAAAAACTTTATCAATCAAGGGTTGAGTGACATTTTTTATGGGAAAATCTTGGTTTGAGTAAACTTTGTCAGAACCAATCAACTTATAAAGCAAATTCATGTTTTCACAGTTTTCAACATGAGCTTTAACATTCTTG
Organism: Scalesia atractyloides; assembly: GCA_947069175.1. Taxonomy (NCBI): domain Eukaryota; kingdom Viridiplantae; phylum Streptophyta; class Magnoliopsida; order Asterales; family Asteraceae; genus Scalesia; species Scalesia atractyloides. Next base: position 11,899,736 of record CAMTDV010000029.1, read on the forward strand.
ACATTGGCAGTCATACACGGTTTCGTTGAAGGATCACATAGAATGTGATTTTCGAGAGGTATATTTTCCTCTTTTGTTACCGTGTTTGACTGTTTAGGTTTATCCTCAGCTGACTCGTCATCCGAACTATCATAATCCTCAATAATGAGAGAATTTTGATTATCCTTAGATTTTGAGTCATTGACGTCATCCGGTTGGCTTTGACTTGAAGATGTGCCTTTTGTGAACCCTAGACCAGGTTTAAACTCATCTAGGTATAATGAAACAGTGGGTTCAAAATGTGGCATATCTTCATCATCGGGCATTTTGGTGTAATTATGCCTAACCGGAGGAGGACAAGCCTGATAACCTATACATTTTACATCACCTTTCTTCTTTTGACTTTCGATGATGTGATCCAAAACATATCTTGAGTTGGAATAACTATCCAACTTGAGTTTGATTGTGTCATGTTCACATTTTGCACAGGCTAGTTCCTTTTTTTGCTTCTTCAAGCATGTTAATGTAAATGTTAATAGCTGTTTGTTTTCTGGAAACATTTTTTACAATTCAGATTCTTTAAAGTTTCAATTGTTGTTTTGAATTCTTTATCCTTTTTCTTAAGAGCTGCATTTGCCTTGGTGCATTTTGTTAAATCCACAATCAAGCTCTGATGATGTTTCTTCATGTGATCAAATTTACCTTCCTGTTCTAAGTATTTTCCTTTTAAAAATATACAATTAGAACATTTAGACACAGTAGGTTTATCGGGACTTACCTGACTGGATTGACAATCCAAGCGTGTCATGAAAGCTGCACAAAGTGTTGAAGATCCAATTGATGAGAGATGCTTGGAAAATTCATCAGATGGTTCTTTAGTTTTATGCTCTGAATCTTCTTCACTGCTATCTGTTGATTCAGTCTCCGTGACTACCTCATCCTCAGATTGTTCTCTACTAGAAGTCGATTCTGCTTCATTTGAACTGCTGCTGTCCCCTGAACTGTTGTCATTTCTGGAAGATTCTTCATCGTTACTGTTCTTTGTAACTTCAACATATAATGCAGTTCCTCCTCCACCAATGTTTCCCAATTGAATTGACCAATCACAGTGTTCGTCAGCTTGAACCACTAATGCTCGGTTGGAATTGTTTGCGGGAACCATTGCTCTTTCGTTGTTAGCAGCTTGATTTCTGGTAAACGGATATTGATTCCCTTGCTATGGAGGCTTCGTGCATTCTCTTTTAAAATGCCCTTTTTCCTTGCAGTTGAAACAAGTAACTTTTCTTTTATAAAAACGGTATGGAGTATCTTTGTTACTTTCCAGATCAGTTCTTCCGGTTCTCTCCATAAAATCTTTTGCTCTACGAACTGCACTTGCGAACGCCCATTTGATATCAATTAATTCCATCTCTTCCTTATCAATTTGCGTATAGTCTTCACTGGTTAAGTTGACATTACCAATTTTACCAGCTACTAATCCACAGTAAGAACTCACCAATGTGTTCAGAAGCTCCATATGTTCCCGTGCAACTTCCACACTTACCTTGGAAAGGTTTGATGTATCTAGTCTGGCGGTGTTTGAAGTTAAAAGGTTGAGAATTTGTACCATAGAAAGCTTGTTGTTGAACTTGAGGTGTGGCAACTTGAGGTTGAGGAAGAAAAGCCTTTAGATCAAAAGTTTGTTCATAAGTTTGAGCACTTGTACCAACGGACTGATCAGATTTCACTGGACATTCCCAAAAAGGAATTGTATTTGTCACGAATGCTGTTTGAAGTTTGGTTGTTGAACTGCACCTGTACTCGGTTTAATGCCACCAAAATACATTTCTGGATTTTGCTGAACCAGAAATCATTTAGCTTTGCGAATTTCTTCTTCATCTTTATTTTCAAGTTTCTGAATAAATTCGTAAATGCTGATCGCATCCATCACACCTGTATGTTTTTAACATATCTATAAATTGATTCCATTTAGGTGGTAAGGCATCAACAAAACGCGTAACAATCTCCTGTTGTGACACAAGAACCTTGTATGAGTGCATCTCATTCATTAAATGATAGAAACGAGTTGTCATATCATTTAATGTTTCATTTTCCATAAAATGAAATCCTTCAAATTCCTTCTTTAAAAGATCATGTCTAACTTTCCTTGTTGCTGCGTTTCCTTCTCCTCTTATTTTTAAAGCGTCCCATAAACTCTTCTAGATGTACAATTTGCAAGAATTGATGATAAATGTCTCTGTGAAGTGCTTGTGTAAGAATTGCAAAGGACTTCTTTTCAAGATCATAAGCCCTCTTATCATTCTCATCTAATTCAGCCAATGATGCAGAATTTGATACGACATCTTCGAGAGATTCTCTGTATGGAGAAACAAAACATGTCCACAATTTTATTCTGACCAAGAATATATGTATGAAAACGATTGTTCCATGAAGAAGAATCGTTCATGTGATTTGTTTTGGTGGACGGTTGTTGCTCCCAGTTTCACTTTCGCTAAGAAGGAGGTTTTGACCTTTGGTTTTGATTTGTAACAAAAGCCCATTGACTAGCAGTAAACACGTTTGGAGGTATCATCGATTTGGCCCATGAGGTAGTTTTCTGACTTGTAGTACACTCCCAATCCCAAGGATTTGTACTCATTTTATTTTCTTGTTTAATGAAAATTTAAAGGTTTTAAAATTTCAAAATTATAATTACCGTTTAAAAATTCACAAGTTCTGAAAATATGACAAATTCTTAAAATCCAAAGCTTTGAAAAACACGAAAAACAATCAAAAAAGTTTCGTGCGAGACAATTGTTTCATGCGAAACACTGATGTTTCGTGCGAAAATGGTTGTTTCGTGCGTGTTAAGATGATTCGCGATTTATTTTTTCAGAGGATCTTTTCAGAAATGGTTTGGTGAGAAATTTCCTTTCTTGTGTAGACCTGCTTTTTCGAAAATACCTGTTGTCTTACCCACTTTTAGTTAAAACACAGATTTTTAACAGTCTATAGTCCAAGTCCAGATCCAAGTCAGAAAATGTCAACCCTACCAAAAACTAATCATATTCAATTTTTTTTTCAGATTTCTTCTTCAAGCGTGTTCTTCAGAAAAATTTTACCATAAAATTTTCTGCATGCAACAGATTTTTAACCAGTTTTAAGTTAGTTAACTATCCAAAACTTAAGTATTCTGCTGGAGATTCAAGAACACTTCAGAAATCTTCAAACTAACTCAGACACAACTAAGCCCGGTTTTGAAAAGGAAAGAGCCAAGGCTCTGATACCACTTGTAGGTCCACCTGCGGATGGTGTTAAACCAGTTCCTTGTTCATATGACATACACACAAGTGCGGAATCCAAGTGTGCATGCAACCAAAGCAAAGTAAAGAACATGGGGTAACCAAAGATTCACTATCTTGATTAATGATTGAGAACAAGTACAAACATATACACACAATGCTCGTATGACTCAAACAAACTTGTTGTGTTCTTGTGTCTTTGTCTTTAGAGATAACCAACTCAAAGGTTAACAAGCTCTCTGGGCTGACCAACTAGCTAGCTGACATTCACGTGCAAGTCCGCCCTGAACTGAGAAGTGCATGTCAGCTTATATAGTGTCCGTCTAGATTCGTACGAAACACGACTCTAGACATACATAGCACACTAATTCACACGAGACACATTCCAGATATTTGGCACAAGACACTGTTTCGTACGAAATGCTTATTTAGTTACTCAAATATTTCATACGAATCATGTGATTCGTACGAAAACTCTGACTCGCACATAATCCATTTTTCTAGGAACGTGTGTAGACATGTCATTTCCAAGATTCATCAGTACGCACACATGCAACTGATTAACACAGACAAGCTAAGATGTCATACTAGATCAAGATAGAAGGATATCTCCATCTATTCGACTGACCAAACCTATACAGACACCTTAGCAAAGACCGTACAATTACAACTGTAATTAAGAACAAGCAACAGATACAAAACTGTATCAACACTTGCTTGGTTGGCATTGATGTTGAAAGCCCTTCCTCTAGCAGGTGGATTAGCTTGGTTGGCTTGGTTCACCGATTGGTTTGAGCTTGGGCATTTATGATGTTCACCAGACGTGGGCAGGTGTTTCGAAAATGGGCTGGATCGCCACAGTTGAAACATGCTCTGACAGGTTGCATCATTGGGTAATTGGGTTGGTAGTAGGGTTGGCCATGGGTTGAGCACGTGGTAAAAGTAAAGGTTGTTGGTGTTAGGCTTGGCCCACAACTTGATTATTGGTTTGGGTTTGTGGTTGATTGCAGTTTGGCTTTCGGAGGATGCGCAGGTTTGAATTGTGTGACCTGCACTCCACAATTTGTACAGTATTTGCATGGATTTTAGGGGGATGATGATATTGACATCAGTTGCAATTTGGGTGAGGACCGGTGTATGGCTTCTTGAATGGGTCAGCAGGAGAAGCGACTTGAGTGATAGGAGCAGCAGCGGTAAGAGGATTGGTTTGGGTGACAACGAATTCTTCCCATTGCGCTTCCTTTTACCAGCAAACTTGGAAGACGAACCCGCTTGAGTTGGGGTTGGGGTTTCAATAGGTGTCTTATCCTTTTTCTTCTCATCTTTGAAATCGCCATTTCGGATGCGATTTTCCGTGAGCTAGTAGCAGCTCCATGGCAGCTTCAAGTGTTGTCAGGGTGGTACTTAACACAGAATCTTGAATTTTCGAGGGAAGACATCGAATGTAATGCTCGATTAGCCGATAGAGCGGAGTGAACAGATTGGGAACCATCTGATTCAACTCGAGAAACCTCTTGTTGTAGGTGGTGTGGTCTCCCTCGTTTTGTTTTAAAAAGTAAAACTTATCTTCCAATTTCTTGATTTCGCTTCTTGGACAGAAGCGTCTCATCATGATTTCCCTCAACTCGTCCCAAGTCAAGGCCATAGCAGCTTCAGCACCTCGCTTACCCTTTTATGTGTTCCACCAGGTAAGTGCTACTCCAAACACACGACCAGTAGCATAGCGCACCTTGCGATCTTTGGGACAGTCGCAATTGAGAAAAGTGCTTTCCATTTCCTCAAACCAACGGAGGAGAGCAGTGACACCTTCAGTCCCTTCGTATTTTTGGGGATCACAGGATTTGAAATGCTTGTAGGTACATTTAGTGGTGTTAAGAGGAGGTTTGACGACATTTTAGACTTCTTGATTGGTGGGGTTGATGGGATTGGCGGCAAGAGCTTGTTGAACTTGCACAACGATATCAGGAAGTACGACAGCCATCTGTTCAGCGATTTGAGTGGCCATACGTTCGCTAGATCTTCCTAACCTTCTACCGCCTCGAGAGTGTCTAGCAGACATCTAAAGGAAATACGTAGTGAGATTATGAATTGAACGTTTTTAGGTGTTCATGTGTCGTAAAGGATGAAAACATCATTTAACATAAATGAAAACAAGAAAGTAACTACATCCATAGGATGTCTTGGGCTTGCTCAACATTGGCCTCCAAATGTCTCCCATACTTCAGCCTAGGTAGTCATGTGGGCCCCCATGACTACTGGGCTTTGTAGGGTTCACGTTGGTGTTGGCCTGTTGATGTTTACATCATTTCGAATGAAAAATCGTAAAAATGATTACAAGGTATAAGGTCAGAGGGTGTCCAGGTGTAGACATTAATGACAACTCAAAGTGGGGCTAGTTCACACAACGTTTGGTGTGGCATGCTTTGGCCTAATAGGTCCTTCGTACTCTCATCGTTAGTCCCCAGGTAGGCAGACTGGTCCATTATTTAAGATTTATACGAATGCCAAGCCTAGACAGGACTTCCGACTACTGGTACTCGTACCCTTCCAGTTACTACATGCCCGTCATAGAACTCACTTTGATGTGATTGAAAAACATGAAAACATTGAAAAACCTTTAAGAAGAAAATCACGAAAATTGTGATTGTGTGTGTGCTTGCGTAGGCATGATATGCTAACAATATGTATAGACTATAATAAACATCACATATTAACATGTAATAGTGAAAGTGTTTGCATGTATTTGGTGTGAAAATAAACATGAAACACATAAACATCACGAGTTTTGCATGTAAGACATAAACAATTAAAATCTAATCAACTATAGTATAGGCTCTAAGGGTCTAATAACCTATCATATATCCCTATAGTCACAAGCTCTAATACCAATCTGTCACACCCCGACCTGCAGCGGAAATAAAAGTCAGGGCATAATGGGTTATCAACAAAGCTCATGACATTTACTAAAAGGTTTGTATTTATTAAATTGGAATTAAAACTTCAAATATCCAAAAACAAGGAAACATACAAGCACAAATAAACATTGTTCTAAACTGAATAAATTTATTAATCTTCTAAGGCCATTCCTATGTGTTCCCCTCCTCAGCCTGTCCACCTGTATCATGCGTAAAACAAAGGTTTGGGTAACAAAAGTTGGCGAGTGAATCTAAGTAAAACAATTAAACAATTGTTATATTAGTTATTTAAATAAAAATTTGTGCATGAATCATAAGTGAGCATATGTATATATATAAACAATCACAAACCACATAATATCCACAATGACACATAATATGATGAAATGATGAACTTGAGATCAAGGCTCAATCAAACGGAGCGATCTAATGAGGCACCTGATGCTCAACTCGTATCCCAGGAGAACTAATGGGCCTTAAATGAATGCTTGCACTGAAATGATAAAATGTAACCACACATAACCACACAAACAAATATACACATTTGACCACAGGATGATGTTAGCACAAGTGTTTAAATAAATCAAACATGTACGACACATGATACACCCCAAAACATGATTAAAAATGGGAAATTTGTAAGGATTCACTCACAGTGGACTGCGTTTCTTTGGTTGATGAAGAGTGCGTACGAATTTAGATTTAACCGACGAAGGAAACTAACCGAAATAATAACGTAACAACTCGATAAATAAATAAAAGTTAATATTCCAATTTAATACTTTTTATTTGATTTTTAGATTATTTTTGTGGCGTTTAACGGATTTTTAATCTTGTTATAATTAAGAATATTTAGAATAAGTGAAGTAAATAAGTAGATAAAATAATTAAATAATAATAAATAATAGTAAAAAAATTTGGGCCTTGTCAAGCTTGTCAGAGTCTGACTGTTCGGGCATGATATTGGCAGCGTGTGGGGAGGCTCGAACCCGTGACCTCTCGGTTGCGTGCACGCAACTCTTCCAACTGAGCTACGTGTCTAAACCGTTAGGATTTGGTTTTTAATTATTCTTATATTCTTGTTAGCTTAAATCAGAAATTAGTTGATTTTAAAAAATTTTAAAATCAATCGAACCGGCTCCCCAGACATGATTCGAACCCGGATTCTCGGTGATGGTTTGCACCCAGCCCAACCAGTTGGGCTGGGTGTCTAACCCGAACATAACCCGCTTTTAATTAAATACATGTACAACTTGAAACTTCATCTTCTTCCATAAAACAACCCAGAATTGAACTCGGTCGTGCCTGGTTATAATGATGATGTTGATCTGCAGTATATAAATTAGTCAGGTTAATAACAATTTGCAAGAACAATTTGAAAGGTTTACCGACGATGTAGTGCTCCGGCGTTGAATTACGGCGAACAGAAAGTTATCCTTCGAAAGAACAACAAATTTCGAGCAGAGTCATTTCAAATAATGGTTGAAAGTGTGAGCTTGGAATGATTGGCAGAGGGGTATTTATAGGCAGAGGTGATTTCAATCCCCGATTTAAATTTTCGGTTTAAAAATTGATGACGGTTATGAATGAATGCTTGTTTTCGGTTATAACTGATGATTACCATCAGTTATATCCGTTTACAATTAACTAGAAAACACGTTTTTCCCCCGTATTTCGCGAATCAGACTTCAATAACCGATTTGGAGATGAAACTCAGGTTTTGCAGGTTTATTTAACAACACCACTATATGGATTATTTTATTCAGGTTTAAACACAAAGATGTGTGCAGAGTAGTGGTGTTTTGGGTGTATGCAAACGCGGGAGACCCGGGTTCGAGACTCGGCTACCCTATTTATTTTTATTATATATATTTTTAAATAAAATAGGCTTAAATTAATTATTATTATTATTATTATTATTATTTGTATTATTATTATTATTATTATTTATTGGATATCATTATGTGTTTATTTATTAAATATGAATGAATATATATATATATATATATATAAAATAAAAATAATAAAAATAACTAATGGCAATAAATACATGATGAGTATTGAAATGACTACTTGATTATTAAACGAAGAAGGTTTTTAAAACCCGTTTTACTCGGATGTTACAGGTTCTACATTATGTTTGTAAACTTATTTCCAAGTCTTTACCCAATACACTGGATGCACCCATTTTTTCAGGTTCTCCATCACCTTTTCCATGCAATCCCATGTTCCAGATACATGTATTACATGTCTACACAGATGCGTGTCAGATACCATCTCCTATAGGAGCATGTTCTTTCACCCAATATCACAACTCTTTGGTCTTGGTGATCATTGAAATGTGTGCTAACCTGAAACTTTGTTCCTTTAGTCCAAATGACAGTGTGTTCTGCAGCCTCATTCTTGATAGTTTGTAACACAGCAGTAGCAGTTGGTGTTAATGGGCCTTTTCACTTGTTAATCAGCTTATTCACCACAACAATCTTCTTCATAAGATACTTTCTGATATACTCAAGGCAGGTTATAATAGGCTCGTTCTACCTTGTATCAATTGCCTATTGAATACCTCACAAATGTCATTCAGCAATATATCACACCTAGCCCTACCTGTAATATGTTCAATTGAGTTGTTCAATTAATTAACAAGGTTAAAATAAGTCAACTGAAAACAAATATACTGGTAAATTACATACCTTAGAAGTAGGCCCTTGACTAATGTTTGCTTGGAATTGCTTTAAGCCAATCATGTAGTCCTTTGTCCTTATCAAGAACTGGCTTCATAGCCTTTTCAAATTGTGGAATTGTTGTTGCAGATACACAGTTCCACAACAGGTTTTTGTATTCATCACCACTCCATTTTGGTTTCATATTTTCATGTATATGTCTGAGGCAATATCTATGCTCTGAACTTGGATACACTTTCAATATTGTAGGTATTAACCCCTTACATCTGAGTTACAAAATGGGTGAAATTAAAACAAAATGCTTACATGATAGGTAAATTATTGAACAATAGTTACCTTTCGCTTGTCACTTATGAAGGTGAAATTAGAGTTAGGTACCAGATCTAGATCATCACCTAGGCACTGAAGAAACCATGTCCTACTTGCAGTTGTCTCAGCCTCCGCCACAGCATAGGAAACAGATAAATTCCATTGTTGCCATCCACTCCTACTACTGCCAGAATCTAGCCAGGGAATGGCCCTTTCAAAGAACATCCATCAAGCCCTAGTGTAGGTCTCCCTATTAGTTTAAATCTAGACTTCAATGCACCTAACAAACACAGATCCTCCTGAATTGCCTTGTTGGACTGCTAGGATTGCAACAAGGTTCAACATCTATCTTAACTGTGGTTCCAGGATTAGATCTTCGCAGCTCCTCCCCATAATCCTAGAGATTCTCATATTAAGCCTTATAATGACCATGCACTTTCTCTGTTGCCTTCATCTTAGCCCTAAACACTTGATGCAAGGTCACTTCCATTTAATATTTCCTTCATAGATCTTCCTGTAGAGCTTTAAGAGGTATCCTAGGATTGTTTTTAACACTATGTTGAATTTTCTTGGCTAACCAACCAGCTGTGCACATTGTAACATCTTTGGTATTCAAACAGACATGTTCTTTGTTGAAAGTCTTCACAGTCCAGGAGCTGTGCACATTGTAACATCTCTTGTATTCAAACAAACATCTCTGATATTCAAACAAGCAAGTGGGTGGTATGTTCTTTTTAGGGTTAGGGTTAGGTGTTGAATTCCCTTAATTGCCCTTTGTTGTTTCCACGTGTGTGGGCCCTTATGTCTCTTGGGTCTTTCCAGAAATGCCCCTAAATGCAGGTGGTTGTGAGGTACCTTCAACATTTATTTCACAACTACTTAGTTTTGGAATCCCAAGTGACACGAATTTTGCTGTTATCATTCCTTGTTAAATGGAGTTGTCTCCTTGTATCAATTGCATGATTCTTGACCATCACATTAATAGTGTCCTTATAAGCAAATGACTAGCCAAGATAAAAGGGACATTCACCTGATGCTTTACACCTTCTCTTGTTTTTCCTAACACTCCTATAGGCTCTTTCTAGCAGAGTGTCCACATCTGAGTTAGTTAAACTTTCAAAACCATCTAAGTCAACCTGGTCGTTGTTTTCATCTACGTCAACATCTAGTTCATGTTCTTCACTAATGTTAACATCTACTGCAGCCTTATATTCATCCATATCTACACCATAATCTTCCACTACATTATCTTTATCAACAATGTAGTATGGATCATCTTCATTATCCTCATCCTCTTCTTGACCTACCTTATTAGTTCTATCTTTCCTACTCTTAGCCCTTACACTTTTCCTAGTTGTAGACTTTACACGTTTGCTGGGGGTAGTCTGTACACCTTCTACCTTTTCACCTTCACTTGCACTACCTTCATAAGAGCCTTCATAACTACCATCAACACTATAACATTCACTATCTTCATCCTGCTAAACACTATCTCATAATTTCCCTCATTACTCAGGTCTATATATTCATGTTCCTTTTACCGTTATCCTCATCATTTTCAACATCCTTTTTATCAGATTTGCTAACATGTTGAATATACACATCTAGCACTTTGTTTGTTTCAACATAGCCCAACATTCTAATGATATCACTATCAGTGCCTAGTGGCCTTAAACCTAACATTAAATCATCCCTAGAAACCTAAAATGGTAAACTACAACATCCTCTTCTGGATAACCTAATGCTAACAACATATTATTCATAACTATCAATGAAAACATATCAGAGTTCACATTGTCAATATAGTCTACTTGACCCCCGTGGTTTTCAAAGTCAATTTCATCAGTGAAATCACAACCATAGTGAACTTTCAGGGTGAATAATTCAGGCCGATTAGTTGTTGAATAAGAAAAAAAAAGTTCAATCAACACTTCAACTTGCATTGCCTTAAGGATTTTTGTAAAAATCGCATCAAAATTCCAAGTGATTAATCAGAATATACGTACCGTATTTTAAATCAGGATCAAAAGTGGAGCCTTCGTTTCGAACAGAGCAGCTAAAATCATCATCATTGTCCATTGATCGTTGCAGAAAATGTTCAAATGGATTAGGGTATTTGGTCGTTATAAATTTGGGGAAATGAAGATATTTGTGTGCTTTTATAGGGTCAAAGAATTTATTTAGTTTTATTATTTTAATTAATAATGAGTTATAATAAATTTATAATGACTAATTACCCCTGAGGAAAATGACAAAACATCAGTATTTAATTTGAGGAATCTGGTCTGATTTCACTTTTGGACCAAAATGACAATAAAACTGAAACCACAGGATCCAGATACAGAAGGTTTGAGATTTGGATTAAAGTGGTAACAGTGACCAAATCTCAGGAACCAAAATGAAAATACGTTATAGTAATGTACGTTTAGTTGAATACGATGTAATTTAAAAGTAATTTATTCATATACGTTTACATGTATTCACCCGGAATATATCGATACAACATGCTTTTTGTAATCTTTAATGGAAAATGTTACCTTGTTTAAATGGTGTATTTAGTTCTTAAAACACTTGTCTTGACTTGTATTCATCGATAATTATACTATGTTTTTAAGTATGCTATACTTCCTGATAAAGATATCTTTATGTTAATTGATGTCATTGCATGACTTTTTCTTTTAATCAAATGGCTTTAAAAATGGTGTTCATTTTAAAAATGATGGCTTAAAAGTGGTGTTCATTTGAATATGATTCTAGCATGTTCTTTTTTGAGTCATACATTCAATGTATGTATATGTATCTATGAGAGAGAGAGAGAAAGTGAGTGAATGTGTGAGAGAGAGTGAAATTTGTTTTTATTGTTTTAGCATTTTTTAGTTTTATTAAGACTTGGATAAGCTAATGATATGGCTATAAACAAGCATATCATGTGGTAAATAATTCAATGAGTTGTTTGAGAAAAATCTCATCGAAAAAAAAAAACAAATGAGTATACCTTGTATATCTTCAGGTCAAAATGTATTCTAATATGTTGACTTTGCTTAAGAGTTATTTTAGGATCATAAACTATTAAAGGTGTGATATGATATTATGGAGGTTAAAAAGATTATTAAGTTTAGGCTTTAATCAGCATAATTCTTTTATGTAAAGAGGTTGTGCAAGTTAATCTATAATACTTATACTAATATTACTTTAACATCCGAACTCAATAATTAAGAAAAGATTACATATTTTATACATTTATACTAGAATTGTATGATTCAAAGTTATAGCAAAAGTAAAAACACTTCATAAACACTACTACATATTAAGATTGTTTAACCCAAAGAGAAACTAAAGCGGAAACAAAAACTTTATAAGTGTTCGGTTTCATAACGATCTTGATCAGCATCCATCTTGCCAAGAGATTTACCTACAATAAGATCATTAAAATTTTGATCAAGGAATTCATATAACATAAATAAAGAAAACTGATATTAAATTTTGACTTACAACAAATCAAATTTCAGTTTATGTATTCACCGTAAGCTACGGCGGACATCGTAGCTTACAGTCAACCTTTACGGTCCTACTCTCCTGTCTTACGGTCCAGAAGTGAATTATGTTTCAGCAGCAACTCACTGTAAGCTACGGTGGCTTACCGTAGCCTACGGTGGCTTGCTGCAGACCTTTGTTTTATTTGCCGTTTTGGACATGGAAATTCTTTATATCCTTTAAGCCAATATTCGTTTGACCTTCCGTTACTTCCTATAGATCTGACTATTAACCTATACTTATTAGACTCAAAATCCGACATTTGAATTAATCTTCTTTGGATTTTATAAACCGTCGGATTATTATTCATTCATCCGTTTGTCTATTACGGCTATTTTTCCAATTCTACCCTTTCTTCAAATTTCAGTCTAAAAGACTTATTTATAATTCCTCTCACAAATATTGCTACCAATACTTTTTGCTTGTTGTGATGAAATCCATCGTTTTTCATTTTTATTGACCCGTTTGATCGTATTAGCGAACTGTAATATCCGTCAAAAACGGATTTACCAAACCCGCTCCGTTTATCAACCGAACAGTCAGTTAAAATTTTCGTTGCGAATTAAATGCCCAAAATAATTTTAAACGATACATAATCAATTATTATACGGGAATATATAATTAGTTTTTGAAAAACTGTTAAAAATCGCAAAATAAAAATATTTTGGTTCTCCCGGGTTTCGAATCCGGGTCAGTAACCGGTCCGGCAACAACTTAACACACAACACACAAACCACTGCGCCACTTGTATTGTCTGTTAATTATTAAGATCATTTAATTCATATGTTGACGTTCTGAATTCAAAACCGGCGCCCAAAAGTTAAGTCGTCGGAAATCCCGGAAATCTCGCGAGTTTTAACGACATCTTCCGTTATAACGTAAACATTTACTAAGACATCAGTTATAACCGACGTCTGAGTCCGCGACCAAAGTTATAACCGCCGGAGTTTTTATAACCGACGAATCCAGTCGGAAATCAGACCAAGTTCATCGATAATTGCCCTATAAATACCCCCTCGAACCTCTGCAAACCTTTTCGCTCAAAACCGCACCTTTTCTCGGCGAAAACTCACTCGCCGGAATTATTCTGTTCGTCGCCGGAAAACCGGTTTCCCCATTTCTGAGCCTTACTAAACCCTTTGAGCTTATACCGAAGTCACCCATACCTTTTTCAAAACTTTCTGGAGACTCGCTACTGCAAGACACCTGACGCCGGAGCCTATTGCTGTCGCCGGAGTTCTGCCGGAAAACAGAGGAAGCTAGTCGGTATACCTCACGCCTAATTTTCCTTTCTGTTTACTTTTATCTCATCGTTAATTAACCTAAAACGCTAAAGAAACCTGAATAAAAACTCGAACCAGTCAGACATCATCTCTGGTTAAAACTCAACGAAGAAGACGATGTTACCGTAGTATATAAGTATAATTTAAATCAAGAAATAACTCGGGTTAGACACACAGTCCAGCGGTGGACTGTGTGCACAATAAACACACAAAGGTCTCGAGTTCGAATCCTGTTCCACACACGCTGCGTAAATAAAAATGTTTTTTTTTTAACTGAACCGGATTCATTTTATATATATGTTAAGTATATTAATAATCGGAAAAATAACCAAGTTAGACACACAGTCCAGTGGTGGACTGTGTGTATGTTTAATCAAAGTGCACGAGTTCGAGTCCGGTCTTCTGCATCGACCCGGACGATTATTAAGCTTTTTAAATAAGTCAGAAATGAAAATAATTAATTTGTGTTTAAGTATAATAAAAATCAGTTAAGTTAACAAGTTGTACACACAGTCCAGCGGTGGACTGTGTGTTATCATAACCCACAGGTCCCGGGTTCGAGACCTGTGGAGTGCACCGCCCGAATCAATTAAATCGTTTTTAAAATAAAAGGATTTTCTGTTTAACTTAATTAATATATAAATATAATTAAAAACGGATATATGACGGGTTAGACACGTAGCTCAGTTGGTAGAGCTGCGTGCACGCGTACGGGAGGTCTCGGGTTCGAGCCTCACCCAGCGCACTTATATTCGCACTCGAACCGGTCAACGGTCAGTCAACGGTCAAAGTCAAAGTCAACAGTCAGAAAAAGTCAAAAAATTTTTATTTTTATTTAATTATTTAATTAAAAATCAATTAAAAATACTTAAAAATAACATTTTTAAGGTTAGAAAATAGCCTTCAACTCACAAAAATACACCCAACAATCCTACTAAAATAGATTAATAAAATCCATTTACTTACCGAACCATAATGATATTTATCTAGGTTAATCTCACTCGTGGTTAAAACCACTTCGCGTGCATTCAACATCATCAACCGAACGCACCCACTGTGAGTGAATCTTACAACTCCCCTTTTTAATTACACGTTTTGGGGTGTGTCATGTGTCTCAAATAATTAACTCGTTTATTTAAATTTGTGCCATACCATATCATGACCTAAACTTAGATTGTTTATATTATTGTGATTACTTATTTCATTTTGTCAAATTATATGAAATTCATTCATTAAGCCCATCAGTTCCTCGCGGGAGACGAGTTGAACAACGCGTGCCTCAAAACCAATTCTTTATTGTTCATGTGTGTATCATTGAGTTTATATTGTTTGTAGTTGTGTCATTCATATATTCATGTTTATGCAATTCATTCATTAGGCCCATCAGTTCCTCGTGAGAGACGATTAGAACAACGCGTGCCTCTAAATGTTCCATTATTGTTCATGTGTGATTTATTTAATATCTAATGATTGTTGAATAAGTTTACATCTATTTTTACTCATGTTTGGTTGTGCACATATTTCATAATCAATTTAATAAACTTGTTCAAATGTTTTTCCATAGGATTCACTCGCCAACTGTATGTTGATCCAAAACCTTTTTGCACATGATACAGGTGAACAGGTTGAAGCAAAGAAAACATAGGAAATGCCTTAGAAGAGAACAAAGATGCTTAGATTGATAGCTAGAACATGTTGTAACATTTATTGTAAATTTCCATTAAATTGTATTTAATAAATATGAAACGCATAATAAATGTCATGAGCTTTGATGATAACCCAATCATGCCCCGATCACCTTTTCCGCTGCGGGTCGGGGTGTGACACGAACTCCATCGCTTTTATACCATTAAACCATTATTTCTATATAATTTGACCCGTTTGATCGTATTAGCGAACTCCATCGCTTTTATACCAGCAAACCATTATTTCTATATAATTCGACCTGTTTGATCGTATTAGCGAACTCCATCGCTTTTATACCATCAAACCATTATTTCTATATAATTCGATCCGTTTGATCGTATTAGCGAACTCCATCGCTTTTATACCATCAAACGCTTATTCTTCAAAACAACAAGATCGATTCCTTCATCATATATTATCACAAGAATTATAAATAAATTCTTAACAGAAAAATAAGCCACGTACCTTATAGCTTTCCTTTTTGTCACAGATCGCCTTCGTCTTTATCACCCACCTTCTCACTCGAGTTGCCTATAGTGAACAACTCGGCTAATTGTTAAATGGTCGATGTAAAAGCTATTATTATCAAACTTCATCAAGAATCAATGTATATGGTTCTCATCAATTTATTAAGTTACTAAGTATGATATTTCACTTAGGCGATTTGTCAAACACCTTGTAAGCGCAGATTTATGTGCTAAGTTTAACAATCGCAAGTATAACATCACTTATCTACTCATTCATATTTCATCAAATAAGTATGTTTGATATGATCCGATTCACATCTAAATTTCAGTTTATCAACTTCATGAGTACAAATTAATCATTGTAATATATGCATTCATACTTTCATAAAACCCATTTTAACACAAGAACCAATAATCTTTCAAACACCTAATTTATAGCTCTTGATCACTATTTTCCATTAAGGATTTTCCCCCCTAAACTAATATACATATATATTTCTGCTATCACATCTTCAATTTATGCTCAAATTGTAATTTGTAATGTTCATCGAACTTCATAAAAATCACTAGATATTGAAATTCAACATACCTTAAGATCTCCTAGCTTGGATGATCACTAATTTCAGCTCATGCACTATTTAAGACTTGATTTCCCTTCCAATTGAAGGATTTGATTGATTCTAGGGTTTAAGGGAAGTTCTCCCTTTTTGCTTGCCTCTGGTGTGTGTTTTTTGGTTTTGATTATATATTTATATCAACTAGTTCTCCGAGTGCTTAATTCAGTCCTCCAAGTTTGGTTTATTATACGTGGGCACTATCTAATTTTTTTCATTAGTCATTAAACAAATAACTAATTAGTTTTCAAATCCACTAACTAATTATGGATGTAATATATTTTTTCTTCGCAACGAGTATAAATATATATATATATATATATATATATATATATATTTATATATTTTAGGGACGTTACAAGTCCACTCCATTCAAAGAGGCTTTCCACTAATGGGGTTAAATGCCCCTGATTATTTACGTAATTTGATATTTTTGGGGCGTTAAAATTCTATCCCCCTTGAAAAGGGTTTCGTCCCCGAAACACGTATACGTACCGAAAAGAGAAGGGTAGAGTCGTATCATTTCTTCTTCGAGTTCCCAAGTGGTATCTGCACCCTTTCGATGCTCCCACTTGACTTATTTCTTTGTTCCTTAATGTTTTGATCTTCCGGTCAAGGATTGCTATCGGTTTCACCACGTAACTGAGTTTGTTGTCTATCTCTATGTCGTCATAATGAACGTGGGCTGTCTCGTCCGCTAGGCATATTCGCAGGTGCGAAACATGGAATGTGTTTTGTATCCCGCTTAATTCCTAAGGGAGTTCTAAGCGGTATGCTACTTTACCCACTCGATCGATAATTTTAAATGGTCCAATAAACCTCGGACTCAATTTGCCTCTTTTTCTAAATCAAATAACCCCTTTCCATGGAGACACCTTAAGCATTACCTTATCACCAATTTGGAATTCAATAGGTTTTCGTCTTTTATCAACATAAGATTTTTGTCGGTCTTGGGCTGCTTTTAGATGGGCTCGGACTACGTTAATTTTCTCATTTGTGGCTTTAATCATATCTTTGTGAGCAAGTTCGCGAGGACCTACTTTACCCCAACACACCGGGGTTCGGCACTTCCTACCATATAGCATTTCATACGGGGCCATGCCAATACTTGAGTGGTAGCTATTGTTGTATGAGAATTCAACTAAGGGTAAATAAGCATCCAAACTACCACCAAAATCGATTATACATGCTCGAAGCATGTCCTCTAATGTTTGAATGATCCGTTCGCTCTATCCATCTGTTTGAGGGTGATAGGCGGTGCTGATTAACAGTTTCGTGCCCATCCGTTCCTGGAATTCACGCCAAAAAATTGATGTATATCGGGCATCTCTATCAGATACGTTTGATACTGGTACTCCATGGCGTGCTATAATTTCATTTACATATATTTTTGACATTTTTCAGAAGTATACGTTTCACGAATTGGAATAAAATGAGCACTTTTGTCAATCTATCGACGACCACCCAAATGGCGTTTAATCCTCTAGTCCTTTTGGCAGTTTGGTTAATAGATTCATAGTAACATGTTCCCATTTCCAAACTGGTACGTCTAAGGGTTGGAGTTTGCCATAATGCTTTTGATGTTCTGCTTTTACTTGTAAACAAGTTAGGCATTTTTCAACATATTTGGCTACATCTCTTTTCATTCCAGGCCACCAGTAATTTTGTTTTAAATCTTGATACATCTTGGTCGCTCCCGGATGAATCGAATAACGCGATTTATGGGCCTCATCAAGTAGAAGATCTTTAACACCACAAGTGTTAGGAACCCAGATTCTACAAAATTGGGATTTCATCCCATTCTCTCCATTTACATATCTTTCATCAAACCCTTCACACGTTCTTTTCTCCAATTTTCTTCTTTAATTGCTTCGATTTGCGCCGCTCGGATTTGTTCAAGTAAATTTGAGGTCAATACGAGTTGCATCCGTACTTGTATAGGTGTATGCTCTTCTTTTCGGCTTAAGGCATCCCTACTACGTTGGCTTTTCTCGGATGATAGTGGATTTCGCAATCATAGTCCTTTACCATTTCAAGCCAACGTCTCTGTCTCATATTTAACTCTTTTTGATCGAAGAAATATTTCAAACTCTTATGGTCAGTAAATATAGTACATTTTCCCCGTATAAGTAGTGTCGCCAAATATTCAAGGCGAACACTACTGCCGCCAGTTTGAGGTCGTGAGTCGGATATTTCTTTTCATGCATCTTTAATTGTCTAGATGCTAGGTAATCACCTTTCCGCGTTGCATGAGTACGAACCCCATCCTAGGTGCGATGCGTCTGAATACACAACTAAGTCGTCAGTGCCATCCGGTTTGGTTAACACCGAGCACAGGTCAATTTCTCTTTAAGCGTTTGAAATGCCTTCTCTTGTTCGTCCTTCTAGACAAACTTTTATCCTTTCGAGTGAGTTTAGTTAATGGTGATGCGATTTTGGAAAAGTCTCGGATGAATCGCCGGTAATATCCCGCGAGCCCTAGAAAGCTTCTAAACTCCGATGGACTTCTCGGAGGATTCCATTTTGAGACTGCCTCAACTTTAGTCGGATCTACTAGTACCCCATCAGCACTTATGATATGTCCAAGGAATTGCACCTCCCGAAGCCAAAAGGCACACTTCGAAAATTTTGCATATAATTTTTCTCGTCTGAGAATTTCTAATACTTCATATAAATGACGAGCATGGTCCTCCTGGCTTTTTGAATATACGAGAATATCATCGATAAACACAATTACCGACTTGTCCAACATAGGTTTGCAACTCGATTCATAAGATCCATAAATGTTGCGGGTGCATTAGCTTTGACCAAATGACATCACAAGGAATTCATATTGCCCATACCTTGTACGAAATGCCGTTTTGGGGATATCTTCGTCCTTCATTCTTAGTTGATGGTAGCCTGACCTTAAGTCTATTTTTGAGAACCAACTCGCACTTGTAGTTGATCGAATAGGTCGTCGATTCTCGGGAGCGGGTATCGATTCTTTACCGTAAGTTTGTTTAACTCACGGTAATCTATACACATGCGCATACTTCCGTCCTTCTTTTTCACAAATAATACTAGTGCGCCCCATGGCGAAACACCCGGTCTGATAAATCCTTTGTCTAGTAAGTCTTGTAGTTGCGACATTAACTCTTGGAGTTCCCATGGCGCTAGCCTATAAGGTGCCTTAGCTACCGGTTTTGCATTCGGAACCAATTCACTACCAAACTCTACCTCGCGCTTAGGTGGTATTCCTGGTAATCATCCAGAAATACGTCTTCAAACTCTCTTATTACAGGTACTTCTTCAATCTTTGGCAATTCTCCTTCCGAATCACGTACGTAAGTTAAGTATGCTTTACATCCATATTGAGCGAGTTTGTGGGCTTCTGCCATTGAGCATAATATGGGGTTGTAATCCTTTTCCCGAAAATAGTAATATGCCTTCCGCTCGGTGATGTTAATTGTATTTCTTTGCGGAAACATATCACTTTGGCATGGTGTCGAGACAACCAGTCCATTCCAATCACCACTTGAAATTCCCCCATAGACATGGGTATCAAGTCAATCGAGTAATTCTCATTGTCGATGTTCATTTGCAATCCCGACATATATCAAACAATAAAACTTTCATTATTACCTATTTCTACTTCCATAGGCACACGTAATTTTATTAATGTAAATGAAGGGTGTTGAATAAATTTTTTGAAATAAAAGCTTTATTTGCACCTGTATCAAATAAAATGTGCGCTGGAATAGAATTACAGTAAATGTACCTGAAACCACACTGGGTTCAATCTTGGCTCCAGCCGCAGTTATATGGAAGGATCTTGCCTTCGATCTTGGGACTTCGATCTTTGAGTCGGTCACCTCTTTCTTCCCTTTTAAATCTGGGCACTCTGATTTCTTGTGACCCGGTTGGTAGCATTTATAACACACCGACACTTTACCAGGGCAATTTGACGCTACATGCCCCGTCTTTCCGCAAATAATACACGGTTTATTCTTGAAGTGACATTCACCCCTATGGGCACGGCCACATGTCTTGCAACTTGGTGATCCTCCTTTTATACTCCATTTCTTTGGAATTTCATTCACCTTTTGCTTTTTTTGTAGAGCTTGAGTTTGCATCCATTGCCCTTCGTTCACCCCTCTCGATCTGCTTCCTTAATTCAATCTCACGTTCTCGTGCAACATTTATTATTTCGGTGAGATTTTCATATTTTATGGGAGTCATAAATTCTCTGTACTCCGCAGTCAGCATGTTATAATAGTAGTAGATCTTTTGTTCTTCTGTTTGCACCAGCTCGTCGCAAAACCTTAACTTATCGAGGAACACCACAGTGATCTTATCAATCGTTTCACCCTTGTGCCTTAACTGAATAAATTCTTCCTTTATCTTATTTATCACAGCCTTAGGGCTGTGATGTTTAAGAAAAGGCAATTTAAACTCTTCCCATGTCATGTTCTCGTAGTCTCTACTCTTTGTTCCTTCTTAAGATTGTCCCACCAATCTTTTGCTTGACCCCTCAATTTACCGGTCCCGTTTCAAAAACTCCTCCCATATCGCTTATCCGCCGTTGGCAAACTATAGGGTCTACTTCTCCGTTATAGATTGGTGGTTTACACGCCATAAATTTGTTATACGGACACGACTTCTTCATTTTAGTTTTGTCTTTTTCTTGTACAAAACTTTCTTTCAATTCCTTCATTCTTTCTTCTACAACCGATAAGATTGTAGTTTGTAGTCTATCCATAAATTGAGGTAGACTTGCTTCCAAGGCCTTTCCAACTTCCTCGGAAATCTTTTCTTGTATCTCTTCTGTCATAAGAGACGCTGTATCATCTCCGGTTTCTTTCGACATTTCTTTTGCTGAAACGTTCATAGTAATTTTGGTAAGCAACTTATTTAATAATTTCCATATTTTATACGGATATCTACCCAATCCGTTTGATAATACGCATAATATATACTTCTTTTCCAGTTTAGTCAAGTATATTACCCTTGCCTTCAATGTTAAATATTTAGTGTATTTCCCGGGTTCGAGTGTATTAATACACTCCTTCCCATATCCCTTAAATCACTTTCCTTTCTTATATTATTATTTTTTTTCTTATTTTGGAAAGAATTCAATTTATAACCAATTCTTACCGAATGACTGATGAAGCCTTGAACCGAACACATCTCATCTTTAACCTTAAGCTCTGATTACCAACTTTTAACATCCTAACTCAATAATTAAGAAAAGATTACATATTTTATACATTTATACTAGAATTGTATGATTCAAAATTATAGAAAAAGTAAAAACACTTCATAAATACTACTACATGTTAAGATTGTTTAACCCAAAGGGAAACTAAAGCGGAAACAAAAACTTTAGAAGTGTTCGGTTTCATAACGATCTTGATCAGCATCCATCTTGCCAAGAGATTTACCTACAATAAGATCATTAAAATTTTGATCAAGGAATTCATATAACATAAAAAAAACTGATATTAAATTTTGACTTACAACAAATCAAATTTCAGTTTATGTATTCACCGTAATCTACGGCGGACACCGTAGCTTACGGTCAACGTTTCCGGTCCTACTCTCCTGTCTTACGGTCCAGAAGTGAATTATGTTTCAGTAGCAACTCACTGTAAGCTACGGTGGCTTGCTGCAGACCTTTGTTTTATTTGCCGTTTTGGACATGGAAATTCTTTATATCCTTTAAGCCAATATTCGTTTGACCTTCCGTTACTTCCTATAGATCTGACTATTGACCTATACTTATTAGACTCAAAATCCGACATTTGAATTAATCTTCTTTGGATTTTATAAACCGTCGGATTATTATTCATTCATCCGTTTGTCTATTTACGGCTATTTTTCCAATTCTACCCTTTCATCAAATTTCAGTCTAAAAGACTTATTTATAATTCCTCTCACAAATATTGCAACCAATACTTTTTGCTTGTTGTGATGAAATCCATCGTTTTTCATTTTTATTGACCCGTTTGATCGTATTAGCGAACTCTATCGCTTTTATACCATTAAACCATTATTTCTATATAATTTGACCCGTTTGATCGTATTAGCGAACTCCGTCGCTTTTATACCATCAAACCATTATTTCTATATAATTCGACCCATTTGATCGTATTAGCGAACTCCATCGCTTTTATACCATCAAACCATTATTTCATATAATTCGATCCGTTTGATCGTATTAGCGAACTCCATCGCTTTTATGCCAAGAGATTTACCTACAATAAGATCATTAAAATTTTGATCAAGGAATTCATATAACATAAATAAAGAAAACTGATATTAAATTTTGACTTACAACAAATCAAATTTCAGTTTATGTATTCACCGTAAGCTACGGCGGACACCGTAGCTTACAGTCAACCTTTACGGTCCTACTCTCCTGTCTTACGGTCCAGAAGTGAATTATGTTTCAGCAGCAACTCACTGTAAGCTACGGTGGCTTACCGTAGCCTACGGTGGCTTGCTGCAGACCTTTGTTTTATTTGCCGTTTTGGACATGGAAATTCTTTATATCCTTTAAGCCAATATTCGTTTGACCTTCCGTTACTTCCTATAGATCTGACTATTAACCTATACTTATTAGACTCAAAATCCGACATTTGATTTAATCTTCTTTGGATTTTATAAACCGTCGGATTATTATTCATTCATCCGTTTGTCTATTACGGCTATTTTTTCAATTCTACCCTTTCATCAAATTTCAGTCTAAAAGTCTTATTTATAATTCCTCTCACAAATATTGCTACCAATACTTTTTGCTTGTTGTGATGAAATCCATCGTTTTTCATTTTTATTGACCCGTTTGATTGTATTAGCGAACTCCATCGCTTTTATACCATTAAACCATTATTTCTATATAATTTGACCCGTTTGATCGTATTAGCGAACTCCATCGCTTTTATACCAGCAAACCATTATTTCTATATAATTCGACCTGTTTGATCGTATTAGCGAACTCCATCGCTTTTATACCATCAAACCATTATTTCTATATAATTCGATCCGTTTGATCGTATTAGCGAACTCCATCGCTTTTATACCATCAAACGCTTATTCTTCAAAACAACAAGATCGATTCCTTCATCATATATTATCACAAGAATTATAAATAAATTCTTAACAGAAAAATAAGCCACGTACCTTATAGCTTTCCTTTTTGTCACAGATCGCTTTCGTCTTTATCACCCACCTTCTCACTCGAGTTGCCTATAGTGAACAACTCGGCTAATTGTTAAATGGTCGATGTAAAAGCTATTATTATCAAACTTCATCAAGAATCAATGTATATGGTTCTCATCAATTTATTAAGTTACTAAGTATGATATTTCACTTAGGCGATTTGTCAAACACCTTGTAAGCGCAGATTTATGTGCTAAGTTTAACAATCGCAAGTATAACATCACTTATCTACTCATTCATATTTCATCAAATAAGTATGTTTGATATGATCCGATTCACATCTAAATTTCAGTTTATCAACTTCATGAGTACAAATTAATCATTGTAATATATGCATTCATACTTTCATAAAACCCATTTTAACACAAGAACCAATAATCTTTCAAACACCTAATTTATAGCTCTTGATCACTATTTTCCATTAAGGATTTTCCCCCCTAAACTAATATACATATATATTTCTGCTATCACATCTTCAATTTATGCTCAAATTGTAATTTGTAATGTTCATCTAACTTCATAAACATCACTAGATATTGAAATTCAACATACCCTAAGATCTCCTAGCTTGGATCATCACTAATTCCAGCTCATGCACTAGTTTAAGACTTGATTTCCTTTCCAATTGAAGGATTTGATTGATTCTAGGGTTTAAGGGGAGTTCTCCCTTTTTGCTTGCCTCTAGTCGATCCTAAAACACACACTTGTGTGTGTTTTGGGTTTTGAATATCTATTTATATCAACTAGTTCTCCGAGTGCTTAATTCAGTCCTCCAAGTTTGGTTTATTATACGTGGGCACTATCTAATTGTTTTCATTAGTCATTAAACAAATAACTAATTAGTTTTCAAATCCACTAACTAATTATGGATGTAATATATTTTACCTTCGCATCGAGTAGAAATATATATATTTATATATTTTAGGGACGTTACAAGTCCACTCTATTTCAAAGAGGCTTTCCACTAACGGGGTTAAATTCTCCTGATTTTTTTACGTAATTTAATATTTTTGGGGTGTTACAATTACTAATGCACAAACATATCATATGGTAAATAATTTATTTTTATCTTTTTTTTGAAAAAAATTGTATATTTCATATCAAAATGTATTCTAATATATTACTTTCCATTAACTATTCTATATATTTTTTTAAAAGAAATGTATATTTTCAGGTCAAAATGTATTCTAATAGATTACTTCCCTTAACTATTCTAAGATCATATACTATTAAAGGTTTGATATGATATTATGGACTGTAAAAAGATATTAATTTAGGTTTTAATTAGTAAGACCCAATATCTTTCAACATAACTTTTATAAAAGATTTTGTATCAATGTGAGCATAATGCAAATATATAATGATCCGAAATTCTAAGTTAATTTAAACTTTACAAGTATTTCAAAATGTTTTAACATGTTACGTAGTTCGATTTGATAAGCGATTTAATCGAAATGCAGAAGCTTGAACTTTGATCATGTTCAGTTGTTCGTTGAGCTTGATCGTCATTCGGTACCCAAATCATCACTACATTTCATAAATCATGAAAGGCGTTAGTTATATGGGGTTTATAACTAACCTAGTTACGCCCGAAAGCTCAAAACAATAAAAACAACAATTTTTTATAAACACCCCACCGTACGCTACGACTCTGTGCCGTAGCTTTCGATACATGCATTCTGTTTCATTCAGCAGTTGCCAGCCGTAAGCTACGGCTGGCCACCGTAGCTTACAGAGGGCTGCTGCTGCTGCAGATTTCTACGTTTTGCCATCTTTATTACGAAAACTTGTGTAATGTTCAATTTTCATCTATTTCACTTGAAACTTGTTTCTAAATGTCCGTAAAATGTTTGCCTACATATTTAACCCAAAATTCTCAACCCAGATTCATTATTTTTATGAATTACACAACCATTAACCGGTTTATGCGCATATTCATTTTGACCCGTTATAGGATTTAAGCACTTAAGCTTAGATCTCGCTCCTTCTTTCCTTACCTCCTATTTCCACACTAAAACTTCTATTTATTTTCCATCACAACTATATTTGTGGTGGATTTGTTATAGTAAATCATATATTTCCGAATTCTACCATTCGGTTTGACAATTTACGAAAAAAGACCCGTTAAGAGGTATTAAACCAAAATGGCTTATGTCATTTGCTTTTACACTACCGAAAGGGTGTACTTAGTTATAAAACTCACTTTTTAAACTAATATCAAGGGTCGTTTGATCGATTTATCATTCAAGAGCCTTTTGGTCAACTTTAGTCCTTTTTACGTCGAAGGACCTTTAAAAGCATATTTTGACCAAATGGGCACTTTTTACCATAATCTATTTAAAATGATTATGTTCTAAGAACATAATGTCTACAATTTAAATTATTATATTTATCTTACTTTGGTTAATCCAATGTTTACACATGACTCGTTTAACTCTCATCGGACCTTAAGTCCTCATTGAGAGTTTGACCCATTACACATACCTGGCTTGGGTCATAGCATTGACCCGTTTTAATGTCTTGCTCTGTTAGTTGCTAATTAATTCACCTTATTCTTAACCAATACTATAAGTATGTGTTCTACTTAAAAGATGTAAGCTTTACTCACATTGACATCCAATTATATTTTCTAAGCATATTCGATTCGTTCGAGTCATTTCTTCCCAAGCTTCTGTCACACCCCAACCGATGGCGGAAACATCAGAGTGAGACGAACGAGATTGCTCGAGACTTCATAACACTAAGTGTGACAAGTATTTAATAAATGATATTTCATTCCATTGCTAACGGTTCTAGTACATGAATAGGAAAACAAAATAGAACAAGTAATGTATGACTAATCTATAAATATGAATTTAAAGTTTGGTGCGTTTCTAGTCCTTCCTACTAAGTTCCATTCGTCATCATCATCATTGAATTCCTTCAATACATATTAAAGTATAGTTCAATACAAAAAGTATTGGCGAGCATATAATTTTTAAGTACAAGCATAAGTATAAAAGTTTAAACGAATCCACATGGCATAATAATCAACTTAAATTATCATACAAGGCTAGCATGCAACTATACGTGTCAACCCCAAGTTTACCGCTAGCGTAATTTTATCGTCGCAACGATAAGACCGTTATGAATGACTTAACATGACCTCAATAATACAGGCGGTGCTTACTCCTATAGCGCTATGCATGGGAGGCTTGTACGAAGTTAATGACAAGTATAAAGCATAAGAATAGTCTACATATACGGACTCAAGTATAACGTTTAAGCATGTATATCAGATTGTTTGTTTGTGATTTAAGCATAAAATATGTGATGGCGTGATTTTGATAACATATACGTATTGCACCCAAAGTGTTAAAATTAAAACGGGTGTCGACTATACTCGCAATTTTGCAAAGCTTTCCGATTATCCGTGTATTGACGAGATGATGAGAATAGTAGAACGAAGATGTTCGAGTGTTTTGGAGTTTATGGAATGTTTGGATTAAGAATCAAGTATAAAAATATATGTATGCAAAAAAGTATATCTCGTCTAGACACTCGCTTGGACACTAAGTTTTAAAGTGTTTTCATGGGTCCTATCATGCCCATTAGAATCACAAACGAGGAATAAAGAACGAAGATAATATAACTTATTTCACAACGTGTAATCATTATTCGATTAAAATCAAGAATTCGGTTATGTTTATATTTATATTTTATATAGTATATCTAATAATAAGTCCGACATACATTATCATAGAATTCATGGAGGTCAAGCATGGAGGTGCGAACACCTCATTTATATGATTCACCAATGCACAAATCACCTCAAGGATGATTTGGATGGTTATGAATAAAGGAAAGTACTTAACTAAAACTATGAACAACCAAGTAAGCAAGCTAGGTGTGTACATCCCGAACTTGGCAACGTTTGGGGACGTGTCGTAGCCTTGTTACTCAAATGAAAGTTGAACAAGTTTTAGTTGTTTAAACATAGAAAACATCAAGTGAGGTGGTGGAATGAAGGTAGGATAGCCAAGGCTTCCAAGTATTCACACCTATATCAAAACACAAGTCTTTCCTTAAGAGTTATGGCAAGCTCGGATGGTTTCATCACTTGTGTGTAGTATAAACCCTATTAAAACAGAAAGTTTAGAGGGTAAAGTACACATGTAACTTGTAAGAATCAATCTTGGACAAGCTTACTAACCATAGAGTTGGTTAGAAGCAAAGCAAACACAAGATTGTATAAGAAAACATTAGTTTAGTAAAAGTTAACATTAAAATCTTCCAAAACAAAAAGTTTGGACCTTAAAATGGTGATGTTCCACCTTGGTTTACCATAGTAAACTTGTGGAAACAATCCTAGAGGTGTTCCAAGCTTTGTAGAGTAAGAATTGCTGAAGAAAAGTGAGATGAAGCTTACTTTAGGACTTAGAATAATTATGTCCAAACATTCAAATGTAACTGATTTGAGAGTGTATTTGGAGAGTAGAAGAGTTGGAAAAGTGAAAATGAGGTGATGGAGACTTGGTTTTATAATGGTGGATTAGGGTTTGGTGTTTAAAGAACTTGAATGGTGACTGGGGAAGAGAAAGGTGTAGAAGAAATGGCCAATCTGCAGCTAGGGAACAATATTCTGCGGATCAAGGGCCTAGACGTTACGCGTAGCCAACAGAGGGAGGGCGTCGCGTGACGCGGCACCTCTCTTATCCGCCCATGTTTGATTTATTACACAACATTCCCTGAACTTCGTTTCTTTTATCATTTTAAGCTACAACTTTGCAATTTAACATGTTTTTAAGTATGTAACATATATTTAAGGACAATTCGAGTATCGGGAATGTATGGGTGAGTATCTGTACATATAATAAGTATTGGTTTGTGAGAAAACATGATTTTTATGATTGATTGTGCGTAAAATGTGTATGTATAGAATAGGAGGTTTGCTAAGATCAAGTCTTGGATTACGAGGTTTGGAAAGAATACGGATATAAGTTTCTAAAAATAGAATTACGACATCACTTTCCAAACAAGGAAAGTTGAGAAATGCGAAGCGTTACAGCTTCCACCTAGCTTGTCAAGCGTTAAACTATCTTTTATCATTCGCAAGATGGTTATATTAGTCATTATTTATCAATACTATCCCACCTTACGGACTTTATATCAAAATTACCATTTGATCCTATTATAGGTTAGTTTGACTTTTAAAAGTCAACTGCCTATTAACATATGCAAATGCCAATTAACTTCAACAACTCTTTTATGCAATTCTTCAAATACCTGGTAGGCATTATTCTTAGGCTACCATTTTAACTACTCTTCTCAACCAAGTTCACGAATTCGTAAATTATTAGATTAACATAGTCTTAATAATCGTATACTAATATATCAATATTATACAAGAACTAGGGATTGTTTCATCACCATGAAACAACCCATTGCATCATATGCATGAAATTTACCCGATTATCAAACTTAGCCAAAGGCTTTAAATATTCATATACAGATGATGATTTCAATCATCTATTAACATGTATGTGACATCAGTCTCATCATATCATACAAAACCCACTTCAAGTCATGTATGAACACTTACTCGAATCCCTAATTTGTTCAAGTATCTTACACATACATACAAGTATGATGATCATGGACACTCATATATCATCAGTTTCATCATATAATCAAAACCCACTTCATAATCTAATTGGTAATCACTTACAAGAAATCTTACATCAAATATTTCATAATCTCTTTTTGTCTAACGAAATCAAGCATACACATACCCTTAATTTCATCTTTGGATCATAATCCAACAACCAAATAGGTGATTGATAATTCATATTCATACACAAGTTTCAGCTCCAATTTCCCTTTCAATTTCATGATTCTGGATGAACTAGGGTTTCCCTTGTCTCCACATCCTGATGATCGACCAACACACACTCACTATGTGTTTTATGTTTTAATTCTTGTGTTTTTAAAACACAAGTTCCCTTTTTGGCAGCTTTGGTCCTTTAAGTTCAGTTTTGATTAGATAAGGCTACAACTTATTGTTTTATCATTTATTTACATGTTACTAACTAGGTTAATTTGTTCCTAGTTATTTGTTTACGGATTAACTTTTACCACTACGGTACTTTACCTGTCTTTTAATATTAACGCGGTTTGATTATCAAACCCGTTTTTGGGGTGCTACATATCAAAATAATTCATTTATCTAAAAAGATTGGTCAGGTTAACCTATTAAGCTTATAGGGTTAGTATCAAATACGAAGTCTCCTAAAAATAAGAAGTCGTAGGAAGTATATCAAACGTACTACAATTAACCTCATTCAGGCGACATTGGAATCGTCTTATCGAACTCTACGAAGTGAGATTTTAAGTTTATGTTTTTAAATGTTTAGCTATAGATTTTAGACTTTTTGTTTACATTATTGTGTCTTTTTATTTATTATTGTGTCTTTTCTATATTTGCGTTATTGTGTCATTTTTGTGACTCATTGTGTATTTTTTCTTCAAAATTGTGTGATATTTTGCTTGATATTGTGTTATGTTTTGCTATCCATTGTGTCTTTGTACACTTCTTATTTTTAGAAACTTTTTTGCAGAATAACTTTATCCTAAATTTATAATATATAATTGCCCGTCTTTTTGTTCTTGATTTTAATAAGTTCACTGATCAAAACTATTTATTATCAACCTGATTTGGAAACAATGTTTCTTAAACGTGATTGATGGATTTAATCATTCACGATCAAAACAATTGCAGACGCGATCCAAATCTGATTATTGACATATTATGTCAAGGACACTCATTCCTAATAGTGCATGACTATTACAAATGTATAATTTAAAGGCGACTTCTCACAT
The DNA here is from genome assembly GCA_947069175.1 of Scalesia atractyloides. Taxonomy (NCBI): domain Eukaryota; kingdom Viridiplantae; phylum Streptophyta; class Magnoliopsida; order Asterales; family Asteraceae; genus Scalesia; species Scalesia atractyloides. The sequence goes on from CAMTDV010000029.1 coordinate 11,930,546, forward strand.
TAATAATTTTATTATTTTTCTTAACGCATTTATTATAGTATTGTTTTGATTTTGTTTATGTCAGAACCATTCTTTCCATAATTTAAAAATATAAAAGAAATGAAACAAGATGGCTCAATATATTATCTTATTAAAATATACATATTCAACTGATAATAATCCATAACAGGATTTAAAAAGAGATGTTTACTTTCATAACTCTTTGGAATTTTGTCAAATACTCACTACGAAGACTTTTAGTTAAACTTTTATACGTGTATAGTGTGTTACACTTTATTTGATTAGCGGTTAACGTATCATAATATGCATTCATCGTATCATAATATGCATTCATCATCTGGAGATAATATTATATAGGTCAAGGATTAAATAGGAAGTTTAATCCTTGTATGAAGCCTAAGAAAACATCTTGGCCTTACATGTGGCAAAGTAGAAAAATAAGAGGGAAATGTATTTTAGTCATTTTTATACCAACCTATCTTTAATCTTATCTTTTCCTCTATACTAAAAACCCACTATCTTCAAAACCACACAGCACTACATTTCAACATTTCCTTCACTTTCTCTTTTTAGAATCACAACATCATAGAGCGATTTTCTTCATCACTTACTAATTTAAATACTAAATCAACGTGTTCTTCAACTTCTCCGAAGAAATCCGGTTCAATTTCATACACTTTCTCAATTTTTGCGTGTGATTTTGAAACGAATCATCAATTCGGTCGTTGCTTCAGTGTTTCTAGCATTCAAATTTTGTCAATTGTTGAAGAAATCCGAAGAAATCAACTTCGATCTGTGCAATTTTGTCTGATTTGAACCGATCAAGATTAATTAGTGTTTTTGAATTGTGTTTTATAAAACACACCAGTTCATTGGTACTTAATTGCATTTTTGTATTGTGTTTATAAAACGCAACAGTTCATTATGTTTAGATCATCGCCTTCTTGTATTTTGTATTTATAGTTTTTAGGTGAATTGCGTTTTACACTAGCCTAGTTTTTAGGTGAATTGGTTTTTATTTCAGAATTGTGTAGTTTTTTTAATTGCGTTTAGACTAGGTCAATTGTAGAAGCCCTAGGAGTGCAAAGGCTTTGATTTTTCTAGCATTTCGTTTTGCAATAGGTTAGTTTTTGGGTGACTTGTGTTTAACTGAATATTTTTTTTAACAGAATTGTGTTTTATATTCTAAATCGTGTGAATTACATTTTATAGTATGTTAGTTTTTTTGAATGAATTGTGTTTTATAATAGCTTAGTTTCTGGGTGTGTTACATCCCGTATTTTCAGGTTAACACCGTCAACATTCGCTCTCAGTAAATCTGTATGATTTCTAGTACATTCGTACATGCATTCATATCACACATGTAAGTACACCACACGGAAACAACATAAACTAGAAGGACTGGTTTCGTTTATACACTTAGAAGTTAAATGTTTAACTTTCTATACTAGTTTGAAGGAAACTGGAGGACTACTCTTGTCATAAAAAAAGTTAGCTATGAAGCTTTCCATGCAAGTTTGTATATTTAGAACTTAAGGGCCAGAAGGGTTTTTGTTAGAACTTGAGGGACTAGTGTGCTAGTAATTAAACTTGTATTATAACAATTCCCAAACCCTAACCCATCCCATAACCCACGATCGCACCCCCTCCCTCTCGTTTCTCTTCCACGACACACACACCCATCGGTTCTACTTTTCGATCGCTACCTCTCTCTCGTGCTCTCTCTCTAGGCAAACATCAATCATATGTTATTTGATAAGTATATGTATGCTCATGTGATATATTTTGAGATATCTTGATTCTTGTTCTCATGGATAATCGATAAATGTATGTATGCATGATCAAAGATGTGGTAGTGGACATTAGAGATTGAGAAAACATGACTTTAGGGTTTGTGGTAAAATTAGATTGTATGAACTTGTAGGATTTTGTGTAAATATGATTAGGGTTTGTGCATGCAAGGTTGATTTTGATAAAAATGTGTGTTAAAACTGATCCATGATGTTATATGCTTGATTAGGATACCCGAAAACATGTTAAAAAGATCTTGCACACGTTTTTAATAAGAGCGGAAAGATTTCTGCTTTTGTCTAGATTTTTATGTTGACTTGTAAAGGTTGTATCTTGGTCAAAACGTGATGAAACTGGGAGGTTCTTGAGTCTAAGTCAAGTCAAGGAAATAACTTTCAAACCCACTAGTTTCATATTTTTCCGACGAGTTTGGTCAGTCAAAAGTTAAAAACGAAATCAAAGGTATAAGTTGAGTTTTTGTGCAGAATATAGGGCTCATGTCGGGAGTCATAACTCAGTCAATGATTGGAGTTAACATCTTAAATTTTTATTGTAGTTAAAACAAAAGAGATTATGAAATGCTCCGGCAGGAATTTTATTAAATGGAGCAACGAGGATTTTTTTGTATAAATTAAACCGTAAACTGTCATCAAAGGATGACAGTTTTGACCTTTATGAGTTACATAATTTTTATTGATTTTTCTGTGCACATTTAAGCCTTGAGAAAATATACAAGTTAAACTAAAATAGTTAACATGTCTCATAAATTATAGGTAGTTTTTCTGACCCTTTGCTATTATTTATAAAATTCTCAAAGAAGCTTAAAAACTGATGCTAAGCTCAAAGTTGCAAGAAGGAAGCCAAAACTCACTGTTTTGGTCTATGAATTCACTGCCCAAAGTTGGAGAAATGGATGGTTTGAGAGACTTTTTAAAGTTTTGAAAGTGTTTAGAAGTTGTTAGAGGTTAGTATATATAAGTAACGCATTGTCGTGTCCGTTTGTGGTCAACGAGAGAAATTATTGACGGGCTTCTATCTTGTTGATGGTATTTACCCGACTTAGTATGTTTTTGTAAAGGCGTATTCGTTTCCAACCGAGCCCAAAGGAAAAGTGTTTAAAAAGTTATAGGAATCAAGAGAGAAAGGACGTTGAGCGAGTGTTTGGTGTTTTGAAAGCTAAATGGGGTATAATTTATCGACCGATGCGTACAGTTAGACCACAAAATTTAGGAGCATGGTGTACGTGTGTATCATATTGCACAATATGATCATAAAGGATAGGGGCACGCAATATCATTTAGAATACGCTATGGAACCCTCCAACACAGGTGCTCGTTAGCGAGAATATTCAATTGGAGTTGCGAAACAAAGACACACATTATCGACTACAATATGATCTAACAACCGTTGGTAGTTTAGATATTCAATTGCCCGATTCGACGAAGAGTAGGTTTTATTTTAGTTTTAAGTATGAGTATTTATTTTTCTTGTTTGTTGTATTTTTTTAGTTATGCATTTTAAAATTGCTGGTTTTTATTTTATTTAATATTATATTTTATTTGTCTTTCATATCGAGTTGGCGTCGATAGCCGAAAGACAAGTGAGTATATGCACTAGTCGGCTTTTGTCCCAGTTGTTGAATGTTATGTGCCCTATGTCCAAGGCTTGATGCAAAATTTCTATCGAGCCGGGGGTCTGACTGGAAGCAGCCTCTATATTCCTTTGGAGTAGAGGTAAGGTTGTCTACATCTTACTCTACTCAGACCCTACCTTAGCTTTGCTATTGGTGGGATTTACGAGTATGATGATGATGATTTGTCTTTCATATTTTATTTTAATTAAAAAAACAAAAAATTTTAAATGATGGAATGTGATGACCATTACAAGTGGTGTGAGAGTGAAATGTGATGGAATGAGGTGTCAAATGATGATTGGTTGTAATAGTGTGATAGGTAATGGAGTGTGATGACCAACCCTTTCACCCTAAGGCTGTGGGGTGTGGTTTTGGTCTCCCCCACCACCCCAATGCCACATCACTTCCACCTCACACCACCTTTCCCTTCCCTCTTCAAGGGGGTGGTGTTCCTTCCCCTTCAACTTCCAATCAACAACATCATCATCACACAGCAGCAACAACAACAGCATCATATTCGGCGCAGACAAGGAAATTTTCTTGGGGGGGGGGGGTCTTTGTCGGGGAAGAAGGCAACGTTGACTCTCCATGCCTCCGCTGCAACGCCTCACCGACCAACAATATATATACGCGTTCAAACATGGCTCACTCGATTTTAACCCTTAGAATGGAAAAGATAATTAACACTTAAAGTCAAAAGTCATAGATAGTTGTACTGAGTTAATGACGATATTTATGAGACATTTAAGTAGAGCTTATAGTATTTCCTAAAAAGTAGCCGATCAACCAACACGAGTTTCCTACGAGAATCCAGTTGAATAAAAGTCATATTCCAATTCATTCTATATAGTTTTAGCCTTTTAGGTCAAGGGAACTTAATTTTATAGTTTGCTATGGTTTTCTTAATCGTTTTTATAGATAAAAGAGTCTCACTCATTACTAGAATAACGAGTATCATCAACGACAAGTAATGACAAATAAATGACGGACCCCACTAAAATATAAAAAGTATAAAATGAAAAATTAAAATGCCTATCAATGCTTCCTTTGTAGTCACTGACGGATCGACGATAACTATCCTAAACCACCAATTTGAGATTATCGTTGACGAATTTACTAATTATCATCGATTCTAGTAAACCTAAACATTGGTCTCTACAGCCCCATGAATACTCACGCCATATTTGCTGACAGAGTACTAAGATTAGCAACAAACGTCCTTTCATTGATATAACATTCTGACGTGAAGTTGACTGTTTAATAACATTAGGCTTGGTTTTAAGAAGATTTAAGCTTTGAATATATAAGGATATTAACTATCTATGTGTTTGGTAAAACTAACTCGTACTCAAAATGAAAAAGTTAAAATAAAGTTCAAATTATTGGATATTAATCAACTCACTTGCAACTTGGTTGATCCAGTTGGTAAGAATAGGACTTGTTTGTTTTTTTAAACAAATTTCTAGCTTTATGCTTGTTAAATACCCAATTAATCATATCGAGTCAGATTTTGCAAGCATTTTTATAATTTTGTACACAAATATAGCTACATAGACATATAATTTGTGTGAGCCGCCCTAACCTTACAATTATATACAGGTATTCAAGTAGGGGGTGTGAGTGATTTACATGATTGCGATACAGGTGATGACGGTTCTTCACATCACTTTTATACGGTAAACAGTATATCAACATACCACCACCAAACCACTAAATCATGGGTAAATGACCGGAATAAAATAACAATAATACATCTATATACCATAACTCGGTATAGCTAGAATATCGACATGTAGTTCTGATTGCTAACATAATTCAATTTTTTACTTGGTTATTTGTAATAAATAAATATATCTGAAGACGAAGTAAAATAATTATGTGAAACCATGAATATGATGATAATATTGCTAGATAATTGCCCTGCATATTACGAGGACACATACACTTTGAAGAGAAAAAGAAAAAGAAGAATAGTTTTATAAGTTATATAAATGATAATGATAATAATATATAATGATTAATTCTTATATAAAACGTGCATGACTCTCAACCATAATACAAACTATTCATTAAAAAAATTGTGATTTTCTTTTGTTAATAACCCTACACTATATATAACACTCTAAAAGAATGTGACAAATGGATTAAAAAACAACAAATAACTCACATGTATATATTAGCATAAAAGAACATTAATAATGACAACTCATTATAATAATATGAGACGATAGATCTTTGGTTTGTAGATTCAAATTCATCTTATTCTCCAATCATGTATTTGTCCCCTTGCTTGAGGTGTTCTTAGAATTTTCGTTGTTAAAAACATAGAGACTAAATTTGTCTCGAATCCAGCTAATTTTTGTATTTAATAGACTACCATTTATTATAAAATTTAAACGTGATTGTTAAAGCAAATAATACAAATCGATAACATACAGAATAAATGTCACTCGATATGCATCGTGTTAAAAGGACACATGTTAGAAATAAAAATATAAGATTTCGAAAGGTAAAATTAATCAAACAGAAACAATAGCTCAAAGTCATCAAATAAAAAAAGGATATGATATATAATACTTATGAAATCCAATAGTTTTTTTCTTTTCTTTTCTTTTTCTTTTTTTTTAACGGCAAAGTGTATTAAACTAAGGAAAAAAAACTACATACCATCTTTTTGTGTACCAATCTTACTTATATCAATTATTCTTTCTTATAGGATTTGCAAGCTAATCATCACTCTCTTTATAGCTAAATTCAGTGATCATGTTAGTTTGTTATGTTGCTAATTTTGATATTTAATAAGTAAAACATAAACAATTGGCTACATATTGAGTTTTTGCTAATAAATGCTGTATTTTTTATAAATGATATTTCAAAATGATATTTAAAATATGTTTAAATTAAAGTAGGGATTGAATTTGTTTAAATTCAAAATAAATGTTATCCTATGAACACATTTTCTCGTAAAAGTATATATATATAAAAGGTCCTAGCAAGAATATAAAAGTTAAGAAACCATATTTATATAAAAAATCAATAATAATCGTCACCAAAAAAACAATGAAATGGTATATAATATTTATGATATCAATAATGTTGACAACTAAAAGCAATGTGTTATAAGTTTAGAAGTAGCATAATGTGTTATAAGTTTAGAAGTAGCATAATGTGTTATAAGTTTAGAAGTAGCATATTTTATATACTACATCAAAAAAAATTAAGATATTCGCAAACTAGTAATCAGAGGTGGAATAAAGTTTTATAATCAAATCAATTAAATTATCGTGGTAGTTGTTATTTTGTTAATTTAATTTTTGATAAGTTAAATGTAAACATATTACTAATTATGTACTGAAATTTGGTAATGTAATGACATTTATTAAAATGGTAATATTTCTTTTGAAGTTAAAAAAATTGTTTAAACATTCAACTAAATCCAGATAAATACCACTCTAAAAAGCCATATTAGTTTGTTATTACATTTAGGCATATATTTATTTAGTGTAATCATATGCTAAGTAAAAATAAACTAAATGATAATACATATAAAGTTGAAATTTCTGTTTGTGGTAAAAACTAACTTACAAAAAAAATACATAACAAAAGGGAATTTTGTCAAATGATATTGTTTCTTTATTCGAAAAGGTTAAGAGTTCAAGTCTCACACATCAAAATTAACTATGAAGTAAAACTAGAATCAGATAAGATTGGTGTATAAGTTGTAGTTAAAGAACTGAAAACATGTATAGAAACAGGTTTCAAAGAAAACGTATAGAAATATAAAAAGGGTGAGAACAATTTTGAGCTATAAGATTTTGTGATTTGTGGCTGAGATTAACGCGATGACACTTTTGTAAATACTGCGGAACCTTAGAACTACTAGAAGAGATAAAACAGGAAGATCCAAACAAAGGTTCACATGCCATTTCTCCCATCATATTTAAACACCATAACTTTTTATAAAAAAATACACCATAAAAACTTGCATTTTTTATATTTCCAACAAGTATACTATTGATATAGTTTTCGAAAAAGAAAAAGGAACTGGGTTTTTATGGCGTTTTTAACTTTATTTTTTAATGACGTTTTCAACTGAGTGTTTATAGCGTTTTTTTATTAGGTGTGTTTCCGGCATTTTTAACTGGTTTTTAGTGGTTTTTTCTGAACTTGTGTTTTATGGCGTTTTCAACTGGGTATTTCTTGACGTTTTCTGAACTAGTTTGTTTATGGCGTTTAACTGGGTATTTCTGACGTTTTGAATAGTTTGTTTATGGCGTTTTATTTTGGACATTTTTCATAACATTTTCCGAAACTCCATAAAAATGTCCACTTTTACGAACACCTAGTTTATGTCATTTTTATTATTTCAAAAGTATAGGAATATTATTATCATTGGAAAGATAATAAAATACTTGATTTTATGGTGTAATTGTTTTTAAAAAATAATCACATATAAAAAAGTTACAAAAAAAAGATGGTGAAAGATGTATGTGACTTGCATTTGTATAATTTTGGCATACGATTAGAATGTTACTATAAGCTTTGTATTAATTACTATATACTTAAAGATAAATATGGTTATAATTGATTTAAATGGTTTTTCATCAAGTTCTCATAATTTTTACAAATTACATGATTTCTTATTTTAACCTCATCCTAGTTGATTAAGCTTTGTATTAATTACTATATACTTAAAGATAAATATGGTTGTAAATGCTTAAACCTTTTTATACGTGGTACATAAAAGAAGATGTGAAATTGAAAAAGAAGAAAATAAATCTATACAAATGACACATATAAACATACCTTTTTATATGAATTATTGACCATTATTTAACAAAGCAGGGGTGGATATAGCTTTTGAATAGGGTTGACGTTCGACGGTAATATAAATTTTAAAATATAACGTTTTTTGAACTCGCTATCCATATAGAAAGGAAAATTTTAAAACGTTGCTTCTTAACATTTTTTTCTAGATCCACGACTGTAACAAAGCATTGGATGTAATCTTGATTTTATATCTTTACTGACTTATGTTTATGAAACTCTCAAAGAACTAAGAATGCAAAAAACTTCAAATGAGTGAGAAACGCTAAAACGTAATAAATAATTAAAGTAGATATGATAAAATAAATCAACTCGATTATTCACCTAAAAATTAATTCAATTCTTGAAATTTCAAGAAATTCAAGGTAAAATTTTGTAATTGAAAATAAATAATTTGATGTGGAAGAAATATATTTTTTTCATTTGTTTCATGTTTGAAATGAAAAAAAAATACGTGAATTAACGTAAGTTGTAGTAAAATGTTTACCCGTATGCATTAGACTACTAGAATAGAATAAGAGATGAACTTTTAATATATTTTTATTAAAAATATTACACTATTAGTATTTGTGGTTTCTGTCACGTTTTAATGTCAGGTACTAAGAGTTTTTTGTTGTTAAATCAAGTATTAATGTTTTAATTTGTCACAATGTTTAGTACTAAGGCCAAAGTTATTATTATTTTTTTTGTTAATTCTTATTAAAATGATTAAAATGCCCTTTAATAACTAGAGGGTCTATTTTTGTAATCAACTATAATTAATCATAGGGGCCATTGTTGTAACTTATAAAATTCAGAATCTTATATTTATATATATAAAATAATCAAATATAAAAAAACTTCATCTTCTTCAAAACCAAACACGCCACACTGTGTGGCTGGCGATGGTGGGTCTCGAAGGGGTTTGAAGATAAAAGCGGGGATTTGGAGATAATGCAAGAAAAACGACTGGAAAAGTGTAAAATTCGGATTTTGGTCTGTCGAAATCGACGCTGGAAATAACACCGAAGAAGAGAACCTGAAATGTTCGGTTTTTCTTTTTTGGTTTAATAAGTTTCATCATTTATACAAAATGGCCCATGTGGTTTCAAAGTTATTTAAAACAAAATTAAACTTTTGATTGCCTTAGTTTTTAACTTTTTCAATCTTAGCAGAATTGGTCCTTGGCACATTTAACTTAAACTTAAGAAAACTTTATTTTTATAACCTAATTTTTCTAGGCTTTATATTTATTGAAGGTTTTATAAATTAAAAGTAGGATTAGATATTTATAAAAAAATAACAGCTATAATTATATGTATTTGATTACAAAAAATAGACCCTTTAGTTATTAAAGGGTACTTTAGTCATTTTAGTAAGACTTAACAAAAAAATTAACAAGGGTTGGTCTTTGTACTCAATATTATGACAAATTAAAACATTAATATATGATTTTCCAACAAAAAAAACTCTTGGTAGCCGACATTGAAACTTGGCAGAAACCAAAAAGACCAACAATGTAATTTTTTGTATTTTTTGGTGTTACGGGGTTGTAAACGAACCGAAGAACACAAACAAGGCCTTGTTCATGTTCATTTGTTAAGGATATAATGTGTTCATGAAACACACGAGATTTTATATTCGTGTTCGTTCATTAAGGAAAGGAATGTGTTCACGAAGGGTTCACGAACATAAACAAACACAAATAAAATCGGTGAAGATGACGGTGACTAGGGGTGGATGGTGAGAGGGAACGACTAGCCTTAAAGCTCTAATCATTGAACGAAGGTCGACAATTTTTATTCTTTTTGATGTGAATAATAAGAAGGAAAGTGTAACGATGCATAAAGAAGGTGGGGATAAGATTTCCTATTTTATTTGTTTGGGTAATGAGATAAATAATAATTAAAATACATTAAAAAGTTTAGATAAGATAAATAAAGGCTAAAAAATATTTAGTGAACAATATATACAAACGAACATGAGCGAAGAATGTTCACGAACACATTACCCAACGTTCATGAACGTAATTGAACAAAGGAGGTATATGTCCGTGCTCGTTCACTTAACCAACCGAACGAAATTTATTGTTCATGTTCGTTCATTAATTAAACGAACGAACGTAAACGAATTTCCCGCCGAACGGTTCACGAACTGTTCGCTGAATGTTCAGTTCGTTTACAGCGCTAAGTTTTGTTTAGTTGATGTTAGAGTTGTTTATTGAATCGAATAACAAATTTTCGAATTATTCGAACGGAATTTTTCAAAAATTTTTTTTACCTGAATTCGTATTCGATTCGATTAGTACTTGAAACTCGAATTCGAACCGAATTCAAATAAATTTGATTTAATTCAAATTCACCCTAAATAATAAATTATGTTACTTTATTTTTTAAAATTACTATAAACTAATTGTATTCAACATAAAATATAATAATCTGTAAAAGTAATTAACTATCAATATGTCAAAACATCAAAATTTAGAAGATAGGTACTGGTAACGATTTAAGTTAGATAAAATTTAGAAATAAGTAGTATATGCTATTTGGCAGTATGTTTGATAATGTTATGAATAATAAAATTTATCACTTATGGATATAGTTCATACTTTGGCCAAGTTTAGAAGCTAGTACGTGTGTGTATATATGTTTGTGTATATACATATATTAAAAAAATACATAAATTGAATTTGAATTTCAAATCAAATTGAAAATCATAAATTCGTATTCGATTCGAATTCGATTACTGGACTCGAATACAAATCAACTCGAATTCGAACCTTATTAATCGAATTTGAATCAAGTCAAATTTCGAATCCGAATTGAATTATGAAAAACCCTAGTTGATATAATTAAATTTTAGGTTGACGATAACTTACCTTGTCTGTCGCTCTAGAGTTTCTTCCGTTGTTAATAGTTTTGATGACGAAAATCTTGCCTTGTACTCTTCAAGTAACTTCTGCATACATTTCCGTACTGGGATTAAATTCATTTGCATGTAAATTAGGTTTCGATTACTTGCATATTAATTAACCATCATAAATCGTTCATCCTGTTTTAAGTATATGTGGATACATGAAAATTTGTGAAGGATTAATTATAAGATGTATGTATGCTTTCATTCTTGGATGAAAATTTTTGTCACGAAACAATGTTTATGTAATTTCATAACTATACATATATATCCATTGTCTTAATAATGATATGAAGTCAATTCAAATCGGAGTTATTTTTTTATTATTAAATTTCTAACTTGTTATTTAGTGGTGGTATACAAATTTGAAATTAACATAAGACATTAACTCATAATAATTTTCTTTTTGGTAAAGTGCAGGACAAATAAATTTTATACATGTCAATATGTATATCATTGGTTTTTTTATAAAGTATTTTTTTTTGCTATTATTTTTTATACATTTTGTATGAAATTTATTTTCATATTAATAATATGAGTAAATAGAAAGTGTATGACCTATTCTACATCTAAACTTCACGCAAATCTTAGCTTTTACATTAAAACTTGTACCGAAATTTTTGATGATGTAATTCATCTCTCAATTTGCACTCAATTGAAGGTAAATTAGGTTAAATAATATTTTTTAATCTTATTTGAAATGGGTGTTTGAAATCTATTTAAATTAGGTTTCCACGAGTCACATGGAATTTCTAAATAGGGAACGAAAGAGTCCTCCAAGAAACGAACCCATTATTAAATTTGATTTTATTCTTGCCCTTTACTTTCCCTTTTTTATTTGTAGTTTGTTAGTATATTACTTTTTCCGTCAATAAACCTATTTGTATGTAAAAGCAAGCGAAGCATATTAAATTAAGTTTGATTGATGTTTGAAATACAAGTAGTTGGTATGTGATTCCTAATCTCAAGCTAGGACCATGTTTTATTTAATTTAAATTTTTATCTCAGCGGACCAAGGGGAGATTCCCCTTTGGATTAGAGTTTTACGATGGGAAAGAAAGTAAGGAGTTAAGCTCGGAAGTGAAAACTAGCTAGACCATATTGATTTTTAGATAGTCTCGACCTTACAAGAGGGAGTCAAAACTGACTTATAGGGGTTGCTGGTCATAGCTATAGGAAGAGGAATCCAACTATCGCAATTCAATCATAGGGCTAAATTGTGCCTCATTAGTACTGGCTTTCGTTGAACTAAACAAGCGAAATGAGAATGTCAGTCTAGTGCTAAAAAGGGCGAATAGCAATCGGGCTAAATGCATGGCTTCGACTTCTAATCTAAAAAAAGACTAATTAATATAAATAATATATATATATATATATATATATATATATAGGGTGATGCTTATTGTAAGAAAATTTAAAAGTGTGAGAAGGATAAGAAAAATCAAAATATTAGATATTTAATCTAATGGTTGAGATCATAGTGGTAATTCTGTAAATAATATTGACTATTAAACTAACTAATTTCTAGATTAAGGGTATAAAGGTAAATTTAATATTTTTAAATTAAGAAACTAACATTAATACACATGCAAAGTTCCCCTCTTCTTTTTTAAACATCAATAACTTTTTATACGTAACTCTTTTTTTTTTTTTAAATTACACCATAATAACGAGTGTTTTTTATCTTTAATATGAGTACCATATTGATATACTTATGTAGAGTTATTTCTGTTTTTATATATTTAGGGTGTTATTTCTATTTTGATTCTGATTAAAGTGTTGACTGGTGTTATATTAGGGTGTTATTTCTGTTATATTCAATGTTAAGGTGTTCTTTATAAGATGTGTGCCTTCAATAAAATGGTTGTGGTGTTTTTATGAGTTATGGTGTTATTTTTGTTATATTTCTTTCTTTATAAGATGTATGCCTTCAATATAAATGCTGTGGTGTTTTTATGAGTTAGGGTGTTTTTATGAGTTATATTTCTGTTCTTTATAAGATGTATGCATTCAATATACATGCTGTGGTGTTTTTATGAGTTAAAGTGTTATTTCAAATTCGAAAATCCCTACAATAAATGCCAAAAATCGGTTGTATATATTCATTCTATAATTATATTTTATTAGTTAAATTACATTTATACCCTTAAACTACCAAAATAAAAAGGGACACATGTCACCTCAATAATCTTTCTTATCCTTTTCACACTTTAAAATTTTCTCATATGAACCTCTAATTTTATATATATATATATATATATATATATTACATTTTGGATTAGTTTGTTTTAACATTACAAACATTTACTCGATTTATTTATGAGTGAGAAAAGTTTTCAGCTTTGAAGATAAGCTATATTACTTGATACATTATATTGTTTAAAAACAAAATGCAAATCATGCAATTAACTATATAAAAATGATTAATTAAAATTTTATAGTGTAAAACGTAAATAATCTCTTTTACTATACAAAGTACCTGTTGAAAACATATTGATAGTTTCTTGAGTAAATTGTCAAAATGGTTCATAAGTTTTATTCATTTTTGCTACTTTAATCCAAAACTCAAAGTTTTTGAATCTGGGTCTATAGGGTTTTAATTTTGTTGCTATTTTCATCTAAAATCAAACTCTGGTCAAATTTTTAAGTAAACATTCAACTTTTTTGTCTTTTTCCACTCTTTTGATGAAGAGCAAAATAATCTTTTAACGTTTTATTATAACAAATTAAAACCTATTTTGCCTTTCATTAAAAGGGAGAAAAAAGACAGAAAAATTGGATGTTAACCGAAAAAGCTAACCAGATTTTCTTTTTATATGAAAATGACAACAAAATTGAAACTATAGGAACCCAGATTAAAAAGATTTGAATTTTGAACTAAAGTCGCAAAATGATCAAACCTCAAAGATATTTTGACAGCTTACTCTAGTTTCTTGAATTAAACGGACAAACCAAAACCTTTTGGTTTGTATATGATAATGATATTATTCTTGTGATCATAATAATAGAATTCTTATTGCATCAACATATGAGGTCAAATTTAATTATTCAAAAAATATAAACACCTTTAAAAATGACAAATAAATGGTATTTACAAGTATAAGTAATCATATTTACTGACAACTTTAGATAATTCACTCGCAAAAAGATAATTTTAAGGGATTATTAAACATCTGATAGTTAAAAAAATAAGATGGACTTAAAAATAACTTTATAAATGAAAGATTAAGTTTAGTAAATATACATAAATTTGATTAGTTTGTTTACTGATGCGACATATTTTACGTGGTTCGGTTAGGTGACTTACGTCTACGGATTGCAACTATGTATGACCTTTATTAGATGCTCAAAGATTACAATTACATAATCAGTATTTATAGAACAAAATTAGTATTATCTACTTAGTCAACAAGTTAAATAGGCCAAATGAGGTCTGGCTACCCTAACTAGGGCCGACAGCCCAAAAGCCTACAAATCCAACAACAATAATAGATAAGTCATATCCTTTCCCTAATAAGTTTAAGCCCTTCTCAAGTACACTATTTTTATAAATTCAAGTCACCTACTCTACTAGTGACAATTAAGAGGTCAAATTACACAATGTCAATAAAGCAAGAATGTTATGCACTCTCATAAGTAACAAAATGAGTTGGATGGTCGGATCCGAGGATCAAAGTATGACCCTCGAACTCCTCATAACCAACATTTATTGGTTAAGTGTACATGTCAGCTTCCCTTCAACACGCCTTTTTCCATTTATCATCGCTCCATTCCCACCCGAACATTTTCTTCGCATCACCTCACTTGTGTTTCACTTTTGAAGCCCACAATTTTTGTTAGGAGTCTAACATTGAATAAAGTGGCATTCATTTTGTAACACCTTGCAATAACTCACAAAAAAATCATTGAGTTAAAACCTTAAACAAAATACATTTGAAATATTGAATGATCTCACCATGGTATTTTTTTGTAGCATCATGAGAACTTACAAACACTCTGCAATGATCTTTGACCTAAGAAAACATGGAAGCATATGAAAATTTGATTGCATTCACATTACAAACGCTAATCCAATATAAGAGCACATAATAAAATAGATGAATTAGGTTTTGATTAGCATGAGTTGGCAAAATATGACTTTAAACAACCTAAATCATGACATCTTATCTACACCACATGACTAGACTAAATAGGAAGCAATTATGGATGGCCATATTTCACATAAGTGGATTTCACATAAGATATACACATTGTGTAACTTGAGTATTGGTTGCATTATATTAAGCCGGTTTACATGATATTGGTCATGGCTCTTAAACAATACATAAAAAGATTCATTTTTTTTAATTTGAGTAGATGGTTAAGACTTTTTCTTGTTATATGGCGAAACCATCTAACCTTAAAATTTTGTATATTGTAATTTAAACCTTCTTTTTAATATTTTGACAAGAAACCTGGAACCAGATCACTATTTATTATAAAGCTACTGATTGGAAATTAGATGATTGAATATCGAAATAAGGGAGAAAGAACATTGCAAATACTAACAATAATTAAATCATATTATGGAAAATAATATGTAATATATAACATATAACCTTATTAATAATTTGTATACACACCAGACTTGCATACCTTTTTTTTTTTGAACGGAAAACGAATCCTCTAAATAGACTACTGACGAAATTCGGCACATCAGGATACACTCGTTGTTTACTTGTATATATAACCTAGTATTGTCAATTGTGTCGCACAGCTCATAGTGGTCTAGTCACACTGTTGTTGTACCATCCGGAACGCCACAATGTTATGAGTTGGTATGTTGGACTTAAATTAACAAAACTACAATAAAAATAATTATGGAATATATTAAACGTTTAATAAATTTTGATATTTTAAGTTAAACACAAATGGGCACAACTCAATTTGAGGGTCTAATTTGTCATATTATAAGAAATGCCTTTTGGTTTTTAGTGCATAAAATCTTGATAAATGTATACACTAAAATGGATAATTTAATACCCTCAAAACTTTGCTTCATGCAATTTTGGCAATAAACCAAGTTTGACAAAACAGTTTGTGAGGAAAATGATTGACATTAATTTCAAGAATTTGTTAGAATGTATTTACGATTTTGGTTATTTGTAAACAAAACGTCTCAAACTTGTAGAGGCGTGTAGAGATGCGTTGCCAAGAAAAAATAATAATAATAGTATATGACATGTGTCAACAAATTATAAACTTAGTTTAGAAATCTCATTATCTCTGCATGTTAATATGTATTATCACATAGAAGATTATGAAAAGGTAAATATTATTAAAATAGATATAACCAATCTTTTAATAAATAAATTAGTAAAAGAGTGCCGAATATAGAAGTAAAAATAAACAATTATGTTTAAAAAATTAAAAGTTTCGTTTATACCTATTAAGTGATTTGATAGAAGTAAAAAATAAATAAATATGATCAAAAGAAAATTAAAAGGTTCGTTTATACCTCTCATGTGATTTGCTTTTACAGCTATTTGTGTTGGGTTTGTTTTCTTTTCTTCTTTAACCAAGCCTTTGCATTAAAAACGCTACAGATTTAAAAGGATGTAACCTTAAGCGTTTGGGCCACATTTGAATGTAGCCTATACTTTTTGAACCCAACATGTGTCCGGTGATAAATGTAATATAATATATCACTCACTCATTTTCCATGAATTGTTGTAGGGAGGTAGCCGAACCTTTACCATCATCATACCGTTATTCGTACTCATGCCTATACCAATATTGCCTATTCGGTACATATCGATACAAGTTTTAAGGATTTTAATATTTTATAATTTCGAGATCGGTACCGATACTTTTTCAGTAAAAATAGTATTGGTATCGATATTGATATTATACTTTTTCATATTGGGATATTGGTATTATGGTTTCTTGAATACCGATACACGTACGGATTTAGCCTATTTGGTGTCCGTACCTTATTGGTACTCGTACTGATCTAATCTATTTGGTACTCGTACTGATCTAATCTATTTGGTACTCGCAAGGGTACAAAGATCAATAAAAAGCAAAGTGGTTCCAAAACGGGTATCATACCAAAATACTGGTACTAATACCTGTATCCGTATTGGTACCGTACTAATATATTCGATACGGTATTCAGTAGCCGGGTTTGTTCAAATTCGATATTGGTATTTTCAGTACCGGAACAGATACGGCTACTATACCAAACTCAGCTGTCGTGTACTCGTGTATTATATTTTATAACATTATTCAA
The DNA here is from genome assembly GCA_947069175.1 of Scalesia atractyloides. Lineage (NCBI taxonomy): Eukaryota > Viridiplantae > Streptophyta > Magnoliopsida > Asterales > Asteraceae > Scalesia > Scalesia atractyloides. The sequence continues at coordinate 11,947,960 of CAMTDV010000029.1, forward strand.
TTTTTTAAATACACACCTATACATACATACATACATATAACCTACAATTTTATTCATTTTAGCGTTTATCAATCCATTCTTTTGTTCTTTTATAATATTCTTATTTCTATTTATCAACTCGCGGTAAATGTTCATGTTTTACGACAAGTTTAAATGTATATACTGCATGAGTGTTTAGTTTGTAATGCTCAATTTCATCGAATTTTACATTAGCATTAACCTTGCGAATTTAGTACAACAAAAATGTACTAAAAATAAGCATGTTCCAACGTTATATTTAAAACACAAAAAAAAAATCACAATATCAAAACAATTCTAGTCTAGTATTAACTATAGGCAATTAAACTATTAAGAAAAAAAGTTAGAAAAGGAAAAAAAAATAAAAAAAATGAAGTTAAGAGACTGATTTTGTAATTTGGATGAACGTGGCTGATCTTAGGTTACACACAAAAAAATGAGAGGCAAACGTCTCACCTTAAAAATCCACTTGTGGGGTTTTATCACAAGACGCGTGACAAATCAGGATCATTATCATTAGTTACTTTAAACGATCTCTAAATGATCTTTAAAAATTGTCGTGGCTCAAATTAATGAGAAAATACCTATTTGAAAGTTTAAATGAAATGCGGACGTGTAAACAAAATAAAAGTCTTAACTTTTAAATGCACAAAACAACACGCCCAAATAACCATGCAATAATGTAAAACAAGCTTAAATTTTTAATAGTGATGAGACTCCATGTGATGCCCTAAATTGTGTGCATATCTTGTGACCTGCGAAAGCATGTTAACAAGTGTCAACAGAAGGTTGGTGAGTTCACAAAGTCCAATAGTACATTTATAACGTTGCTAGATAATGTGAAGTTCAATTATATCTTAGGTAGCTAGCCTGTTACATGTTACTAAACTTTTCAAAACTGAAGTTGACTGAATGTATTTGTTGCCTTCCATCACTTCTGTCAAAACGATGGTGAAAATGTTAGGTCAATGTTACACCCGTTCGAATTCAAGTCATGCTAGCGCGACTAGCCCGTGTGGGGTTTGTTAAACCTAGTTGTACTACTAAAAGTATCTCGCTAACTCCCTATATTAACGGTTCGATATGTGTAAGGACTTTCATGATAGTGTTGCGTTTAGTACAGAAGTGATATAAATGAAATACAAGATCTAAAAGTGTGTTCATGTTTTCTCCTAGAAAAGCGTATGTAAAAGAGATAGTGAAACTCACCTTAGGGTGTGTGTAAGTATATCCAACAAAAGCAACAAAGAATAAGTGACCCACTAATGGCTACCTATTACAATATGATATTCTACAAGTGAGTGTTTGTGTTGGTCATAGGACCATTGTATCCAAACAATCCAAGTGTTCAAGTTTCAAACAAAAACTCACATGTTTAACCAACTTGACCTGATGACCTGTTGATAACTCATTAAGTGAATTAGGGTTTACTCATGTTCATGCAATCATAATCAAGCAATAGCATACATCACATTGCATGTATGATGGCATCAATTATAGATTTACATCTTATAAACACCTTGCCAATTTAATTAGATGTAAGTTTTAATCTTAACAAAAATGTTCTAGCAGCCTTAATTCACATTCAGTCTATTTAAGTTTATGTATTTTTCTTGTGGTCTAAATGTTTTGTAGAAAATCCGTGAAAATTCCACGACACAGAAAGGGCAAGAAGGTCATTTTTGGTGACAGTTTACCGTTAAATTTATAAAAAAAACTACACTCCTCCGATTGACACAAGGCTAACACGAGTGTGTTACAATCTCTTAGAGTTATCTTTTGTAAAAAATTCATATCCTTTTTCCCAAAATTGGTCAAGTTATAGTCCCGTAATGGACCCTATTTTCTGACTAAAAAAACTTAGACTGACACAGTATTATTTAAAGATTACAAAAATGTACTTTGGGTTCATGAAATGTAAGTACAAGAAACTATCAATTGGATATCAGAAACACAATCGAAGTGCGGAAAACTAAGAAAGTGTAGAACAAGACAATGAAATTTAATGTATTAAAAGATTGCACACAAGCTCTAGGCTTGTCTACTACAATATATCGTTCAAGAGCAATACAACCAACAACCCTAATGCCTCTCTAGCTCGCTCTAATGTCTAACAATGCTTAACCCAAATGATGAACTAAAAATAACATTATATAGGGTCCACATATAACTCGGCCCACATGGCCTAACCTAAGCCCACTATAAAACTAAGTTCAATAACTATAATTGTGTTTGATAAAGACAAGCGTAAACCTACTCAATTTTATGGCCTTAAAATATCCCCCTAGGTTTATGCTATCGTTATCATGTCTCGGTGGGATGATACTTCAAGTCTTCATATTCAAAAATTGGGTCTTTTGTTCTTCTTGATCATGATCAGCTTTGCTTGAGAACCTTGTTGAAAATAATGCGAGAGGAGAATTCTCATCAGCTCTTTCTTTGTCAATCTTTTCTCTTTCAAGCCGGTTCACAGATACTTATTAAAAAGTAATGTCATTGTCAGACGATGACTCATATCTGGTTCTTCTGACTCGGGTACACCTTGTTGTTTTGATGCCTCATGCTTTGTCAGCAGCTAATAGCATCTTAATTTTCATCAACATCTGTTTCTTGATTTAAATTAAATTCTGCATATGCTCAAAAATTCATAAGCAAACATTTCTATGCAACAGAGGAAAGTACCACATGAACACTTGGTACATCCAAGTACTTGTACTCGGATTTCACAAATCAAAATTCTCTTAATTTTTGACGATCAATCAAGCCTTCAAGAATGGTTAAAATTTTAATTTAAAACAAATAAAACACTCTATTTTTGGATTTTGAATTTTCTATATTTTTCTAATTAATCTTAATTTTTTATTAAATAAATGAGAACATAAACAGAAATGCAAATAAACGCAGAAACTAACTCATTAGATAATATACATTTACAATTGCAATGGGATCAAAATTGTTCTCAGACAGATCAAAGAACATTTTTCAGTGCGAACTTACTCAGATTGGTCTAGGCGATTGCCGATATGTTTGTCCACTTAAACTTTAACGCTCAACTTTCAATTTTTCAACTTCGTCATATGTTTAAGGTAATATTATAATATAATATCCGTGTGTCCCAATTCATGATATACCCCCGCGATCAAGGTAAGCAAAATGATTCATCTTAGCGGGTGAGTATACTGAGTTCATCCTTTTTTATTTACAACGTCAGACTATTGGTGAACAGGTCAGTACTTTCGTACAGCAGAGTGACCAATATTTGTGTCTAACGAGGGTTAGGCAAATACCTTTTGATACAAATTTAGCTATTTACCTCATTGGAATTCTCTCATTCTGAGTTTATCTTCCTTTAAGGTTTTTGGCCTCTTTTTAGCTCTTTTAAGATATCCTGGTTGTGCCTAAGTCTGCATATAATCTGGATGCAACAGTTGGATAGCCATGATATCCTTGGATGACTCAACAACATAAAGACCCTAAACCTCAGACGTTGGCTATCTGTCAACGCAAGATTTAAGACTATAAAATCATACACCGATAGTATGTTAACCACATGGTATATAGTTCGTTATGTTTATTGTAGGTCCACCTGAGGATCAAGTTAAACCAGTTCCTTGTTCATATGACATACACACAAGTGCGGAATCCAAGTGTGCATGCAACCAAAGCAAAGTGAAGAACACGGGGTAACCAAAGATTCACAATCTTGATTAATGATTGAGAACAAATACAAACATATACACACAATGCTCGTATGACTCAAACAAACTTGCTGTGTTCTTGTGTCTTCGTCTTCAGAGAGAATACTGAGAGGCTCACTTAGACCAACTAGCTAACCCTCACTGAGAGGTGCATGTCTCCTTATATAGTGTCCAAGCTGATTACTCGTACGAAAACAAGTTTCCAGGCATATGGAACACACTATTACACACGAGACACAACTCCAGGATTGGTACGAGTCACTGTTTTGTATGAAATGCTTGTGTTTCGTATGAAATCTCCTTGATTCGTACGAAACCTGTGTTTCATACGAAACCTGTGTTTCGTACGAAATCTCTTGATTCGCACAGAATCCTTCTTCTTGGAGAACGTGTGTAGACTTGACGTACACAAGACTTATCAGTATGCACACATGCAACTGATTAACACAGACAAGCTAAGATGTCATACTAGATCAAGATTGAAGGATATCTCGATCTATTCGACACGACCAAGCCTATACAGAAACTTGAGCAAAGACCGTACAATTACAACTGTAATTAAGAACAAGCGACAGACACAAAACTGTATCAACAAACTCCCCCTTGGATGTTGCTTGGTCTTTGGTCTTCGGTCTTTGGTCTTCATATGTTGGTCTTCACATGAATGGTTTGGAGTATCAACAAACTCCCCCTGAAGATCTGCTATCTACTGATAGATCTGCTATCTAATGATTAGAGCATCAGGTCTTCGAACTTCTTAAGAAACTTCAAATCTTTCTTGTTTTCTCTTTTGACTCGTCAGATTTCTTCGTTGCTGGTCTTTGTTTATGTTCTTTTGTATCAATCTGTACTCAATAGACAAATATAATTAGAACACAAATTTCTCAGGGAATACACACGAAAGACTTATCATAAATTCTTCGTATGATTGTATTCCCTGAACGAGATACACACACTCGTATGAATTCCAGCAGCAGATTTGAGAAAAACAAGTGTCCAAGTCAAATTAAATGACTAGGTTCATTCGTATGAGATACACACACTCAAACGAACTTCAGATTTTGGATTTCTTTGTTGAATTACTTGTTGCAAGATATTACTTTTATGAAGTTGCAATATCAAAACAATGGTTTTCTGGCTTATCTTGGTAGAAACTCGAGTATCAACTTTGGCTAACTTTCAGAAAGTAATTACATAAGCAACTAAGTAAACTGGACATAAAATCAAAATACACACAAGTGCGGAATCCAAGTGTGCATGCAACCAAAGCAAAGTGAAGAACACGGGGTAACCAAAGATTCACAATCTTGATTAATGATTGAGAACAAATACAAACATATACACACAATGCTCGTATGACTCAAACAAACTTGCTGTGTTCTTGTGTCTTCGTCTTCAGAGAGAATACTGAGAGGCTCACTTAGACCAACTAGTTAAACCAGTTCCTTGTTCATATGACATACACACAAGTGCGGAATCCAAGTGTGCATGCAACCAAAGCAAAGTGAAGAACACGGGGTAACCAAAGATTCACAATCTTGATTAATGATTGAGAACAAATACAAACATATACACACAATGCTCGTATGACTCAAACAAACTTGCTGTGTTCTTGTGTCTTCGTCTTCAGAGAGAATACTGAGAGGCTCACTTAGACCAACTAGCTAACCCTCACTGAGAGGTGCATGTCTCCTTATATAGTGTCCAAGCTGATTACTCGTACGAAAACAAGTTTCCAGGCATATGGAACACACTATTACACACGAGACACAACTCCAGGATTGGTACGAGTCACTGTTTTGTATGAAATGCTTGTGTTTCGTATGAAATCTCCTTGATTCGTACGAAACCTGTGTTTCATACGAAACCTGTGTTTCGTACGAAATCTCTTGATTCGCACAGAATCCTTCTTCTTGGAGAACGTGTGTAGACTTGACGTACACAAGACTTATCAGTATGCACACATGCAACTGATTAACACAGACAAGCTAAGATGTCATACTAGATCAAGATTGAAGGATATCTCGATCTATTCGACACGACCAAGCCTATACAGAAACTTGAGCAAAGACCGTACAATTACAACTGTAATTAAGAACAAGCGACAGACACAAAACTGTATCAACAAACTCCCCCTTGGATGTTGCTTGGTCTTTGGTCTTCGGTCTTTGGTCTTCATATGTTGGTCTTCACATGAATGGTTTGGAGTATCAACAAACTCCCCCTGAAGATCTGCTATCTACTGATAGATCTGCTATCTAATGATTAGAGCATCAGGTCTTCGAACTTCTTAAGAAACTTCAAATCTTTCTTGTTTTCTCTTTTGACTCGTCAGATTTCTTCGTTGCTGGTCTTTGTTTATGTTCTTTTGTATCAATCTGTACTCAATAGACAAATATAATTAGAACACAAATTTCTCAGGGAATACACACGAAAGACTTATCATAAATTCTTCGTATGATTGTATTCCCTGAACGAGATACACACACTCGTATGAATTCCAGCAGCAGATTTGAGAAAAACAAGTGTCCAAGTCAAATTAAATGACTAGGTTCATTCGTATGAGATACACACACTCAAACGAACTTCAGATTTTGGATTTCTTTGTTGAATTACTTGTTGCAAGATATTACTTTTATGAAGTTGCAATATCAAAACAATGGTTTTCTGGCTTATCTTGGTAGAAACTCGAGTATCAACTTGGCTAACTTTCAGAAAGTAATTACATAAGCAACTAAGTAAACTGGACATAAAATCAAAATACACCGATAAACTACAATCTTTTTCGAGTTTCAAGGTAAAGGAATCATACCAGCATTTTAATCTTTGTCAAAAACGATATTTGGTTTTCAAAATTAAACAGACAAGTATTCAACTATGATTATCGGTATTGTTGTCCACGTAAGCTCAGACTTATCAGATGTAATCATGATTAGGAGATATGATTAAGGTATGAATTATGCTTACTAGCCGGTGTTCAACCACATCACGACACATTCCCGTATCAAGATATGCACGAGAGAAAATCTTACCGGTGAGTATATTGTTTTATCATCTATTTTGACGTATATGAATGATGTGAGATGCTCACTTATTTTTGGTTGAAAACAATCCCTTTGTGATTTAATCACTTATTGATGAGGAACTTGATTTTCATATGCATGCAGGGCACAGGAGTAAGTCCGTGAACAGGTTAGTACCATCGTACCGACAAAGAGACGAACTTAGCTCCCGCATAAAGCTGTGATATTTTATCACTTATTTTGGGGATGTGATATTTTTATCACTTATTTGATGGTCGAATGTGGTATGTACACGTATGTATGATATCATTGAAGTTCTAGACTTGCGCCACCGTTATTTTTCGACAAAAGATTCAACCATGATACCCGGATGATAAGCCAGCATAAAGACCGTATATCTCAGAACCTCGGCACTCTATCAAACGAAATTTCGGTACCAAGACCATATGCCAATGAATGTTTCCCACATGGCGTTCTGTGTGTTAAGTTTATATCAACCTGCACATTTTAGTCTGATTGTGAGCCTACCGATACATCGTAAGTAAAAGCTACTTATCAATCTACTTTTTATGCTTTTAACCATTTCTGACAGATTTACCGCTGAATTTCATCATCTTCAACTTATCCAAGAAACTCATTTTTGATTTTTCTAATGGTTTTGTGTTTTTCTGAAATTTTCTCCCCCTTAAACAAAGAAGGTAAATAAAAGACATATTTTTGTATTTTCTGGAAATTTACTCCCCCCAAAATATAAAACTGAAAATCTTTTTGTAGTTTTAGATTTTTAGAAAAGTAAATACAAAAATAGTTAGGCATGGTTGAGTTACTCGAGTTTCACCTTGATGCCATTGACCAAAAGTAAATAATCAAAACGTGATTTATCAAAGGCTTTGGTAAAAAGGTCGGCACGTTGGTGATCAGTGTGGATTTTAACATCGATAAGTCTCTTTTCATAACAATCTCTTATGAAATGATACTTAATCTCAATGTGTTTTGTTTTTGAATGTTGTACAGGATTTCGAGTGATCTGTAAAGCAGCTTCATTATCAACAAAAATAGGAGTAGTAAGAAATTCAAAACCGTAGTCGCAAATTTGCTGTTGAATCCATAGAACTTGAGAGCAGCAACTAGAAGCTGAAATATACTCAGCCTCACATGTTGATGTAGCTACACAAGTCTGCTTTTTGCATTGCCACGTGACTAGGCGATTTCCCAAGAACTGACATCCTGCTGTTGTTGACTTTGCATCGATTTTGCAGCCGCCATGATCAGAATCACTGAATGCTGTCAGATCAAAGTTATCATCCTTAGGGTACCATAGACCAGTGTCAGGACTACCCTTTAGATAACGAAAGATCCTTTTCACAGCCATCAAGTGAGAAACCTTCGGACTACACTGATAGCGTGCCAGAAGGCATGTTGAGTACATTATGTCGGGTCTTGAAGCAGTAAGATACATGAGAGATCCGATCATAGCAAGATAGAGAGATGGTTCTACATGTTCACCCATTCCGTCTGGAGTAATCCCATGATTTTGAGCTAATGGAGTTCCAAAGGTTTGAGTCATTCATCTGAAATCGCTTGAGAATATCTCTGACGTACTTGGTTTGATGGATAAAAATCCCTTCCTTTGATTGTTGAACCTGCATACCTAATAAGAAAGTCATTTCTCCCATTTCGCTCATCTCGAACTTCTCCTGCATAACCTGTTCGAATTCTTTGCACATTCGAGTGTTAGTAGACCCAAATATAATATCATCAACATAAACCTTTACTAGCAGCAAGTCCTTATCCTGTTCCTTGATGAAGAGAGTACAGTCAATCAGGCCTCGTCGAAAACCATTCTTCAACAGATAGGTAGACAACGTTTCATACCAAGCCCCGGAGCTTGATGAAGACCATATAACGCCTTGTTGAGAAGCCAAACCTTGTCAGGATGGAGAGGATCTTCAAAACCTGGCGGTTTGCTCAACATATACTTCTTCTTCTACCACACCATGAAGAAATGCACTCTTCACATCCATCTGATAAACGGTGAACTTCTTGAAGGACGCATAAGCCAAAAAGATTCTTATGGCCTCAAGTCGTGCAACCGGTGCATAAACTTCATTGTAATCGATCCATTCGACCTGATTAAAACCTTGAAAAAACCAATCGCCCTTTGTTTCTCACAACAGCACCTCGGTCATCCTTCTTGCACGTGTACACCCATCGTGTACCAATCTTCTTGTAGCCGTTAGGCCTGTCAACCAATTTCCAGACGCCTAACCTCTGAAACTGCTGAAGTTCTTCCTGCATGGCTTCAACCCAAGAGTCTTCTTTCATTGCCTCCTTCCAAGATTTTGGTTCTACTTGGCACACATAGCAGGCAAAATACCAATCATTCAGACCACCAGATTCCCTGATTTCCGAATACAATTCAGCATTCTGGTTGTTTCGAAGCTGATTACGAGTCTACACACCACTCTGGACATCTCCAATAATATTCTGCTGAGGATGGATATTATGAATTCGAGTTTCTGGCACATCCGGAACTCGAGAGTTGATACCCAAATTGTTGATATTCAGATCAACAGTTAAATCGATAGCTGGATTTGATGACGTTGTAGATGCCTGACCTTCAGTCGTTCCTTGAGGTTGAATATTTGACGTATCATTTGAAAATCCAGGAACCGCACCAGAGGCAGCTTCATTTGCATCATGAAACTCATCATCTTCTGATGAAACATTATAATCCGCAACGTCTTCGAATTCCTCATTTTAAACAAGATTGTTAACCGAAGTTGACACTTGAGGGTTAACAATAATTGTTCGAACTAATGACGAGTCTACTATAGTATCACTTTCCAATAACATCTGAGCAGCAGCTGTTGCATCATCAAAAGTTGGCAGATTAAAGGAGTTAAACAACCCATCGTAGTCAAACATCCAAGGAGCACCTGGAGCTCTTACAGCTTTAGTATATCTCTGAACCTTGACTTCACCCCATTCTTTAATCTTCTTCGAAGACAAATTCCACACCCAGAAATTCAGAGTAGCATATCCAAGAAAGAAACCTTCGATAGCCTTGGGACCAAACTTTCCATGTGGATCGATCATAGTGCATGGAGCTCCAAAAGATTCTAAAAAAGAAATATCCGATTTCCTTTTATGTAATAACTCAAAGCATGTCTTCCCATGTCTCTTCACCGTCAGAACTCTAGTCATCGTATAATACGTAGTAGCAACAGCTTCTCCCCAAAATTGAACGGGAAGTTCTGATTCTACTAACATGGTTCTTGCAGTTTCAATAAGAGTTCGATTTTTCCTCTCAGCGACGCCTTTTTGTTGTGGAGTGTAGCGGCAATTGTACTCATGCAGAATACCCTTTGAGGAACAGTACTCATCCATAACTTGATTCTTGAATTCGGTGCCATTGTCGCTTCTGATTCTTCTTACTTTCAGATTATACAAATTTTCTAGCAGAGTCAGGAGATTCTTGAGGATAGTAGGAACTTCACTCTTGTGTGCCAACATGTTTACCCATGAAAATCTGGAATAGTCATCAGTAACTACCAGATAATAAGAATCACCAAAGGTTGTCTTGTGTTTCATAGGTCCAAAGAGGTCCATATGAAGACGTTCCAGCGGCATATTCACAGTGTTGATCTTCTTCACGGGATGGGACTTTCTTGCTTGCTTCCATTTCTGGCATGATACACAAACGTCCTGAAGATGAAAATTCTTCACTGGTACACCATTCACTAGATTGTTCTTTACCAAATAGTTCATTTTTCTGAGGTGAATGTGTCCCATACGTCTATGCCAGGAGATTGGTTCCTTCTCGGTGGCTTTAGAGACAAAACATGTGACTTGTGCAGATGTTGTAATAGCTTGGCCCATATCAAGAATGTACAAATCATTAATTCTTGGAGCCGACAGGAGAATCAATTCCTTGGGGATCTTGAATCCAGGCTTCAACACATAACATCCGGCATCATCAAAATGTACCGTGAACTTCTTGTCGCAGATTTGAGAAACGCTAAGAAGATTGTGATCAATTAGCCGCACATAATTGATCTTGTCGAAGCTCACAACACCATTGGAGACCATTCCTTCTCCAGTGATGTATCCACCTTTGTCACCAGCAAAAGCAACATAACCACCCCTTATGCTTTTCACATCATATAGGAGCCGCAAGTCGCCCGTCATGTGCCTTAATGCTCCACTGTCAACAATCCAATGAATATTTACAGTTCCTCCTTGAACACCCTGCACATTGCACAATCAAGATTAGTTTGAGATGGGGACCCAAGCCTTAGTGGTCTTGCGTCGTCCCTTATCATCGAGAAATGTAATCTCAATTTCTTGATGATTAACAAACTGAGAAACTCCTTTTGAACCATTACCGGCCTTCTGTTTCCAAGATCCTTGTTTATTACCAGATTCACTATTATTTACAGTTTTAATAGTGTCTGGTTTTGTTGACTTTAAAGATCTTTGATCCTTTTTCGAAGAATCCGATTTTAAAGCTTTACTGCTTTTACTTGTTTACGTTTTTGCTTCTCTTTTTGATCTTTAATGACTCGTTTATCTTGTGTCAGAGAAACAGATTTACGTTTGCAAGTTGGTTCATGAGGGGTTTTCTCTATACATCTTGATTTGGCTGGATTTTGACAGTCCTTTATAATGTGGCCAAATTCTCCACATTTGAAACATGTTCTCCTTTCAACAAAACTAGGAGATCGTGTTTCTCAGCTTGATGTTGAATTTGTGGATCCTGAGGTACTCGGTTCATTTTCATTACATCCATCAGTGTGTTGGGTGTAATTGTTTTGACTGTTTCTTTTCAAAATCTTAACTTTCTTTACAAAATCAACATTAGATTTTCCTTGAAAAGTTTCGACTTTATCGGTACCTTTAGAACTCACAAATTTAACAGTTTTAGCCTTTTTCTGGTAACGAGAGCCTTTTGCTTCAACCTTCGGTTGAGAAACTGTAGGCTTTTCAACTCGCTTCCATTGTTTTTCTTTTGAAGCGGATAATGGTTGTGATTTGGTGGGCTTTTTCTTCTCTAAAGGTTTGGTTTTTTACTTTTCAAATACCTGATATATAGAGATTGGATTAACGTTTTTAATTGGAAAATCTTTGTTTGAATAGATTTTCTTATCTCCAACCAAAGTATACAACACATTATCTGCCTTATCTGTCGATACTTGTGTCTTTACAGATTTCTTAGGAACGGTCTCTTGATTCTCAACATATTGAGTACTAGGAGTAGCAGAAGATTCTACTCTTTTTCTTTCATCAAGAGGTTGATCCTGATCATCATTTCTTGATTCATCATCTGATGTATCATCCTCTTCTTCATCAGATGATGAACTTTCTGGCTTGTTTGGTTCTTGAGAGGAATTGCCTAGTTTGAACCCTAACCCTGCTGCGAATTCCTCAGGATTCAAAGGTACAGAGGGTTCAAAATGAGGCATCTCCTCTTCATCAGGCATTTTGGTATAGTTGTGTTTCATTGGGGGTGGACACGACTTATACCCTATGCATTGAGCATCTCCCTTTAGTTTTTGAACTTCAATAATATGATCAAGCACATATTGGGAGTTAGAATAACTTTCCAATTTGCGTTTGATCGAATCATATTCGCATTGGCGATGGCTAACTCTTTCTTTGTTTCTTCTGGGAGATTAATGTAGTTATTAATTCCTGTCTGTTTATTCAAAACTGTTTTTGTCAATTCAGAAACACTTTTCTTAAGGGTTTCTATTACAGATTTGAATTCTTTTTCATTTCTAGTTAGTGCCAAGTTCGCCTCTTTGCATTTTGATAGTTCAAGAACTAATTTTGATTATGACTGTTGATGTTTTCATACTTTATTTTCAACTCAAAACAGTCATTGCAAACAGTAGGAGGGTCAAGATTTACCTATTTTGAAGAACCTTCAACATTTGCCATAAAGGCAGTGTGATGAGGAAAAGCTGCACCATCTGTAGAGAGTGTCTCTGTCTCTTTTTCCGCAGCTTCTGCATTCCTCGTCATGCCTACCTTTTCAGATTTCAACATCTCAGCTTCACTCAGCAATTCTTCAACCTCAGCATCACTTCCTTTCTTCACATCAGAATCAGATCCATAACAATCTGAACTTGAACATTCTTCATCAGAACTACCAGCATCCCCAAATGTATCATTGTTATTTGGAGTGTTGATGTTGTGATCATGCTTGATTTGATCCACGATCTTCGCGTAGCATGCAGTTCTTCCGTTGTTCTCAGTTCCCAACTGTGACCAATCGCATCCTTCATCAGACTGAACTACCAAAGCTCTGTGCGTGTTTGAAGGCCCTGATTTATTGGTATTGTTAGAGTTGCCAACGGCTACTATTCTTCTTTCGTTATTGTACTGTGCTGTGTTGGATGGTTGAGACTGATTTCGAAAGGGGTTGTGATTTCCTTCCTTGCTGGGTCTTGTGCATTCCCGCTTAAAGTGACCAATTTCTCCGCAATTGAAGCAAGTGACGGCGGTTTTGTCAAAGCCGTATTTTGTATCCTTCTTGTTTTCCAAACTGTTCTACCCGTTCTTCTCATATAATCCTTCGCTCTTCTCATAGCACTTGCAAATGCCCACTTGATGTCCATAAGCTCCATTTCATCTCGGTCAATTTGTTCATAGTCTTCGTTTGTCAAATTGATGTTCCCTAATTTGACCTGCAACTAAACCACAATACGCACTGACCATGGTATTTAGAAGTTCCGCATGTTCCTGTGCAACTTCTACGTTGATTTTGGAGAGATTTGATGTGTCAAGTTTGACAGTGTTGGGATTTGCAGATTGAGTGTTGCTTCCATAGAAAGCTTGTTGAGTAGCTTGCTGTGGAGCTTTATGCGCTAAATCCCTTGGCTGTGGAAGGAAGGCTTTCGGATCAAAAGCTTGTCCATAGGCTTGATTACTCGAACCTGTAGACTGACTTGATTGAACTGGTAGGGGTAGAAAAGGGTTCACGTTTGACACAAACGCGGTCTGCAGCTTTGGTTGCTAACTTGAGCTTGTACCCGCATTTATACCTCCAAAATACATCTCAGGGTTTTGTGGAGCAGAGACTCGTTGTGCCTTCCGGAGTTCTTCTTCATTCTTGTTCTCCAGTTTCTGCACAAATTCATAAATACTAATTGAGTCCAAAACACACCTGTATGTTTTAAAAGATCAATAAATTAACCCCATTTTGGTGCTAAAGCATCAGCAAATCGCATCACAATTTCTTGTGGTGTTGCTAACACTTTATACGAGTACATTTTGCTGAGAAGATGATAAAACCGAGTGGTCATATCATTCAAGGTTTCGTTCTCCGTGAACATGAAACCTTCAAACTCTTTCTTGAGCAGATCATGCCGAATCTTCCTGGTAGCAGCGTTACCTTCACCTCTTGCTTCTAAAGTGTCCCACAAATTTTTCGTTGTAGTACAATACACAAAATGATGATAAATATCTTTATGCAGAGCTTGTGTGAGGATAGCAAATGCCTTTTTCTCCAGATCGTAAGCTTTCTTGTCACTTTTGACTAGATTGGCCAATGTGGTTGGATTTGATCCAGCTTCTTCAAGTGCTTCATTGTAAGGGGTAGTGAAACACGACCACAATTCTGTGTTCTGTCCAAGAACGTATGTATGAAAACGACTTTTCCAGGAAGGATAATCGTTCATATGATTTAGCTTGGGCGGACGGTTGTTACTCCCTGTTTCACTTTCGCTCATTAACAGAGTTTGGATGCTTTGATTCTGATTCGCAACACACGCCCATTGATTTGCAGAGATCATTGTTGTATGTTGAGGCATCAAAGATTTTACCCATGATGTTGCGGAGCTTTGCGAAGACTCCTGATTTGAGCTTGAACAACTCCAATCCCACGGGTTAGAACTCATTATATTTTCTTATTTAATGAAAATTTAATGGTTTAAAGTTTCAAAATTATAATTACCTTTTAAAAATTCACAGGTTCTGAAAATATGACAAATTCTTAAAATCACAAAGCTTTGAAAAACACGAAAAACAAACAGTTTCTGTTTCGTGCGAGACACCTGTTTCGTGCGAAACACTGTTGTTTCGTGCGAGAGTGTTTCGTGCAGATGATTCGCACGAAATAACTCAGTCGCACCAATGTTTTGTTCAGCGTTTTTCAGAGGAATCTTTTCAGAAATGGTTTGGTGAAAAATTTCCTTTCTTGTGTAGACCTGCTTTTTCGATAATACCTGTTGTCTTACCCATTTTTAGTTAAAACACAGATTTTTAACAGTCCACATCCAAGTTTAGATCCAAGTCAGAAAATGTCAACCCTACCAAAACTAATCAGATTCAAATTTTTGCAGATTCTTCTTTAAGGGTGTTCTTCAGAAAAATTTTACCACAAATTTTCTGCATGCAACAGATTTTAACCAAGTTTTAAGTTAGTTATCTATCCAAAACTTAAGTTTTCTGCTGGAGGCTCAAGAACACTTCAGAAATCTTCAAACTAGCTCAGACACAACGAAGCCCGTTTTGAACAAGGAAAGAGCCAAAGCTCTGATACCACTTGTAGGTCCACCTGAGGATCAAGTTAAACCAGTTCCTTGTTCATATGACATATACACAAGTGTGGAATCCAAGTGTGCATGCAACCAAAGCAAAGTAAAGAACACGGGGTAACCAAAGATTCACTATCTTGATTAAGATTGAGAACAAATACAAACATATACACACAATGCTCGTATGACTCAAACAAACTTGTGTGTTCTTGTGTCTTCGTCTTCAGAGAGAATACTGAGAGGCTCACTTAGACCAACTAGCTAACCCTCACTAGAGGTGCATGTCTCCTTATATAGTGTCCAAGCTGATTACTCGTACGAAAACAAGTTTCCAGACATATGGAACACACTATTACACACGAGACACAACTCCAGGATTGGTACGAGTCACTGTTTCGTACGAAATGCTTGTGTTTCGTACGAAATCTCCTTGATTCATAGAAACCTATGTTTCGTACGAAATCTCTTGATTCGCACGTAATCTTTCTTCTTGGAGAACGTGTGTAGACTTGACGTCACACAAGGCTTATCAGTATGCACACATGCAACTGAATAACACAGACAAGCTAAGATGTCATACTAGATCAAGATTGAAGGATATCTCGATCTATTCGACACGACCAAACCTATACAGACACTTGAGCAAAGACCGTACAATTACAACTGTAACTAAGAACAAGCGACAGACACAAAACTTTATCAACATTTATATCATTGGTATCTTTTATCACTTTGAGCGTCAAGTCTACCGACATATCACAATAGATCCTAGTCTTTTCGCTATAGCACCTTACATGTGTTAGTCAAACCCTTTAAAACGAACATTTAGTTCACTTCTCATATACGCATAAACTCTTTTTGACTTTTTCTCTTTTTCTTCCTCTAAAGTAAAACGTATATACAAATATCTCTCTCTATCTCCCTAATTTATGCATAAATCTTATGCGCAAATTTACCTTATAAAGAAAAGGTATGTACAAAAGAAAAAACGAAAAAAAATGAAAATATTTTGTTGTTTTTGCTTAACCGTTCGTTATCAAATTGAAGACTAATCACTTGTTAAAATCAAAGCACGAAATTTATATGTACCTTTTCGGTAATTTTATCTTACCTCCTTATCTCCTCCAAAGGAAATATATCATCTATAAAGAATTAAACTTTTAGTAATAGTGAAATGTTATCCGTTATATCCCTGGAACAACTGATACCAGCATTCCAAGATTGTCAACAACTCCTCCTTCATTGTCCCTGAAAAATAAGGAGATTAGTAAGATATTGTACCCAGGCCATCGTGGTCTTGGGATTTCCTAAAGCATCAAAATAAGACACTTCTTTCAGACATATGTCCCCTTTTGTTTCAAGGATTGGTGACATTGCTGCTCTATGTTTTGCTTTCCAAGTTTGTTTAGGCTTTTCTAATATCTTAGGTGCCTTTGGCAAAAAGTTTGCTTTTCAACCTTGTTATTTTTCAAAACTTGTTTAAGTTTCAAAGCTTGTTTTCTTTTAGCTTTCGCAAAATTCCAATTCCCATCAAATAGTTTAACCTTGGGATGCTTATTCATCATTGCCTTAGGCTTTTCAACCTTCATTGACTTAGAATAAGATTTATCCCTTGGTGTAACCCTCTGATTCTGTGTATAATATGGCACATAGGGATGATGTGTGCAATTTCCGTGCAATATGACCGGGTATGCCACAGTTGTAGCATGTTTGCTTCTTACATAGGAGCATATCCTGATCCATTCGACCCATCCGATGATGAATATGAGTTATAGGATTTGTTGGATGATTTGTTTGCAGACTTTATAAACTTTCTGCCCTGCTTCATATGTCCCTGTCTGCAACAGTTAGTACATTCACTGTTTTTATCTTTAACAACCGTATTAGATTTTGCAATTTCATTTGAAATTGTTGGTTTTGGAGACACATATTTATTTGAAAGGCCTCTCAAAGTTGGCTCAGAAACCGCCTTTTTCACATATGGATGAGCATTAATAGACAAATTGGATGTTTTCAAACAAACATCGTAGTTTGTTGGAAAACAATATCATGCCCCTCAACCCAGTTCTCCACCTTTACTTTATCTACGCATGAAGTAGAAGCATGAGTACATTCACACATTTAAACTCAGTG
Organism: Scalesia atractyloides; assembly: GCA_947069175.1. NCBI lineage: Eukaryota > Viridiplantae > Streptophyta > Magnoliopsida > Asterales > Asteraceae > Scalesia > Scalesia atractyloides. The sequence goes on from CAMTDV010000029.1 coordinate 11,965,375, forward strand.
CTTGAGTTACATTCCTTTTTTGTAGCTCTGCTGAATCCTCTGTTGTTGATTTAGCTCCCCAGAAGACTCACAACTGGATTCACTAGATTCAACTGATTCCAATTTCTCAGAATCAGTTGCTTCAGGTGATTCACATGTGGAGTTAGATGGTGTAGCTGGCTTAGTTGGTTCATTTGTCGATTCTGTATTTTTGTCAAAACTCAATGTTTTTGTTTGCTTAGAGACATTTTCTTATTTAACAAAAAAGGTGCAGATGCTGGTTCAGTTGTTTTTGTCTCATTCCTTTTAGGCTTTGAGTTTTTAATTTTTTGAGGTGTTAACTGGCGCAACTTTCAGACCCTTAATCCCACCATAAACCATGTCAGGAATGTTAGCAATCTCCCTTCAGTCATAGGAATAGGGTGTAGGAATGATTATATAGTGGAGGAATACTCACATATCATAGATCTTTATTCCTAGTTTCTTTCTTTCTGAACTGTAACTGCTTATTTATCATGTTTTCAACTTTTTCACTAGAAACATCGAATTTTCGCAAATTAAAGTTTAATTTTCAAAAGTTGATTTTAATGAATCAAGTTCAACAACTAATTTTTCAGAAAGTTCTTTAAAGTGGAGATGCCTACATTTTTCTTGATTCAAATCTTTATGCAATTGTCGGATATCACGTTTTTGGGCCTCCACATATCCTTGTATCCATTGATTTTCTTTTTGATCTAATATAAATCAGATTTGGATAACTGCAGTTGCATAATCAATGAGTTGGCCTATTCTTTATAACCACTTACTTTCTCTCTACAGGCACTAGTACAACAAATATTATCAACACATACCTCAGCTAAGTAGGAGTGAAATCATGCATTTGGAATTAGATCTGAGTACCTGCACCGCAACCTGATTATGAAATCGGCGATGAATCAACATATTTGATGATTGAGCTTAAGTGAATGAACAAGCTGGAGCAACATAAGTGAATGAACAAGCTGCAACAGATGTGTTGCCTTGCGCCTTCTGCTTGTCAGCCTTATCATATGATTTGATGAGTGAGATAAGCTCATCAGGCTTCATTTTGTAACAGTTGGTTGTCAACATGATCTGATTAACATTTCTAAACCAGCTACTCTTTGGCTGATCTGGAATACTTTTTAGAGTATCCACAAGCTTCTTATTGCCCCTATAAGTAGACACCACCATTTGTGCATTCTTAATTTCAGAGAACAGTTCAACCAAACCACCAGTTAGTGCTTCTACAGATTCACCAGTAATATAACAAAAATCTTCAAGTTTCTACTTAAGCATATCTCTTTGAGAAGACATTTCTAAATTGCTAAACCATGATCTCCCAGAAATTTCTGTTTTACCGAACTAGGCCGTTGAAAATGTTAAAAAACTGACCGAAAACAATTTTTACCAAAACGTACCGTTAGACTCGTCTCGAAATTTCGAGTCCAATGATATATAATGTCTAAACACTTTTTTGCGAAAAAAATCACAAGAATCCAACCGTGCAGTCGGTTTGCTAAGATTGTTGCAGATCAATTTCTACACTTAAATACGTTTAAAACCGAATACGTCAGCTAGTTAAAATTCCACCTTTTCCCACACTCGCACACTATGTTTGGCCGCACACACTTAAGTCGTACACTTCAGATTGGGCCGCACACACTTTGCTTGACGCAACTATTAGTTGGTCGCACACTCTTATTTTGGACCGTACACTTAGGTTTGACCGCACACAGACACTTAGGCCACACACCTGGTAATTGGGTCGCACACTAACAAACTTGGCGCACACAAGTAAGTTGTAAAGTCCAGGTCGCACACCTCAAATTTGAAACCCGTACATAGCTGAATTTATCCCGTAAACTAACTGCCTTTTCAAAAATTAAATCCCGAAAATCAAGGAATAAATTCAAAATTCAATTTCTGTTGATTCTTTCCATCAATAGTCCGAAAAATGTGCAAACATAATATCTTTCTTCCCAAAACATATCAAAATATAATATTTTCAAACAGGTTTCCAATCTTCGAACTGTTCTTGATGTTATTCGAATCTACAAACACTAAGTTTCTTGTTCTTCGATGTAATATCCAGAAAACTGAGCCTTAGAAAGATTTCTTAGGCTCTAAAACCAATTGTAAGTCCAAGAAACTATCAACTGGATATCACAAACACAATGAAGTGCGGAAAACTAAGAAAGTGTAGAACAAGAACAACGAAATCGATGGTGTTCAAAGATTTCACACAAGCTCTAGGCTTATGTAGTACAATATATCGTTCAAGAACAATACAACCAACAACCCTAATGCCTCTGTAGCTCTCTGATGTCTAACAATGCTTAAACCCTAATAATGAACTAAACATAACATTATATAGGGTCCACATATAACTCGGGCCACATGGCCTAACCCAAGCCCACTATAAAACTAAGTTCAATAACTATAATTGTGTTTGATAAAGACAAGCGTAAACCTACCCAATATTTATGGCCATACATGAAAAATTATGATTTTTTGTGGATTATCTACACATCCAGCAGATGATTCAGACTCAAGAATGACCTTATTTGGTATTTGTATGTTCAAGTTATGATCAAAACAAAATGAGAAATTTTGAAGTAACATTTTGATGTTGATTATTAGTGTTCTAAACGAGTTTCTAGTGTTAAATCTTATGTATTTACCACATGTAATGATAAAAAATAATTACAAACATTAAACTTTAAACCTTTGATTGATTAGAACACTATTTGGATGAACTAGGGTTTCTATCATAAAAATTGTATTCATACGACATACAATTACAAGATAAATCACTAGAAACTAGTTTTGATTCACAAAAGTTATGTTTTGATAATCTAGGGTGATAGGTCCTAGAAGTGTGAGACTGAAGCATCAAATATACGCAATAGTCTATGGTAGTTAACTGTGTTAGTTTGTATCAAGTTTGGACCTTTATAGGCTATATGGGTATGCCATAGGCCATGTGGGCCAGGCAAGCCCGTAGCAAGCCATGAGGAGCATGCCTTCCCTAGGTATATAAGCTAAGCTTATTCATTTCCAGGGTTAAGACTTTTGAGAATTCTCTAGAGAGAGCCTCCATATTGTACCAGACAGTTTTGCTTGTTCAAGTAATAGAATGGTATGCAAGGTGTTAAAGTTGATTCTGATTGTTCTTGTTATTTCGGTTTTCCTGAATTTCACCAAGTTTGGATTCCACCCATCCTTGGTGATTGTGTGATATCGTTGATAGATCCGGATTATCGGGACTAACAAGTGGTATCAGAGCCTGTTGAACCTATTTTCCAGGCTCAGATTGATATCACACTGATTCTGTTCGGTTTCTGCTGAAAAACAAGCATTTGGATCAACATTCAAGCATTTCGGATCAACATTCAAGGATTTCGGATAAATTCTTTGAATTTCGGATAGATTTCGGATTGATTTCGGATTAATCTGTTGTATTTCGGATTCAAAATTGTTGAAGATCTCGAAGAACACGAAGAAGATCATCCATCTCAGATTGATTCTGGACAACTGTTCATCGGAATTTCGGAATACTGTTGATTTTGGACAAGGTTTCTCATTTCGGATTAAACTCTTATTCTGGATAAGACTTTCATTCTGGATCATCTTTCATCTCGGATTGCATCTCAGACTACATCTTGAATTGCATATCGGATACCATCTCGGATCACTGTTCCGGATCACTGTTTCGAGATTCCATCTCGGATTAAGAATCCGAGTTACTGTTCTGAATTCGGTACTGTTCCGAGTTGTACCCTTAAAGGTGGAAAGTTAACCAACTGACGTAACTGGAGTTAAACGTTTTTACATGCAGAACTTGATCCATAGACAATCTCGACAAACCGGGTGCACGGTTAGACTCAGTGATTTTTAGGACAAAAAGGCACGAAAATTCCTAAAATCACTATCGGACATTATACATCATTGGAATCGTATCGTCGAGACGAGTCTAAGCGTACATTTTGGTAAAAACAGTTTTCGAACATTTTTTAGCGTTTTACTGGTACGGTTTCGATTATCTGAAGATGTTTACAGCACAAGCTCAGCACTCGAACAAAGTTTTTCAGCCAGCACAAAATCAAAACCCGAACCTACGGGATGAAGTGAAGGAAAAGCTGAATGAGTTATCGGAAACTACAATGTTGATCCGGTTGCTGACTATGTGATGCGTTTCCTTGAACGTGGGAGGCAAAAAGAGGAAGTAAGAGATGAGTTGAATAGCGTTTTGGGAGATGACAAAGACTCTTTTGTATCTTGGTTATGGGATCATTTACAATCAAACCAAGATCTCAGAGATCTATACGCTAAATCAATAGAGTCTTATCCTGAAGAAGTGTCCGAACAGAAACCTCAAGCCCAGCAAGCAGCAATCAGCAGACCAGTACCCCAAACTCTACCTCAAGCCCAAACTCACATTGATAAACCAGGCTCGTACATTGACATAGTCAACTATCTCTTGTGCACTGAACCCTGCAGGAATAGGGTTGCTCAACTCAGGGCACTTAATTCCAAAATTGCTGATGATTACAACAATGCAATGGCGCAGTGCATCAGCCTTCGAGAAAGTAACAAGTTACTCACAGAAAAAGGTTGAATCACAAAAGAAAGATATAGCTGAGCTCCACCTGGACGTAAATCAACAGAAATGTTGGGTCGATGATTACAGAACCAGATTAGATTCAAAAACCATGGAATGCGACTTGGTAAGAGTTGAGCTATGACTTCTTACTAGGAAAATATCAACAAAACGAAGTTAATATAAAGAAGTTTGATACATCCAGCAAGCTTGTTCAAGATATGTGCAATGTGCAGCTGGCATATAAGGGGAACAAAGGGAAGGGTTTGGGATTCAATCAGGTTGCCCCACTGTATAATCACTACTACACAACAATGCCTGAAACCGACGAAGATATTGAAAAAGAACAACATATGGTGTACGACAAATCCAAGTGATTATACTTCATACACACAGGAACCATCTGGTGCTGTTGACTCTTCTAATGATTCAGCTGAAGAAAAGAGAGCTTACATGAACAAGGCTCCAAGTGCGCAAACTGAACAATTTGAACCTTCTGCTTCTGATGAAATGGCTCAGAGCAAGCGAAAAGAGAAGAAACGAGCAAATCGGAGATAAGAAAGCAGAAGTCCAAACGTCAAGGAAAGTCACGCTCACCAAAATCATCAGTGGGCAGCAATAGCCCTCAAATGGCTAGTGTTGTGAAAAATGCTTTTGTTAAGCCGGTATTTAATGACAAATGTGAAAAATATGCTTTTGACCATGCTAGCAAATTTTTTGAAAAGGTTGGGGAGATTTCTGAACAAGACTTGCAGTCTAAACAAAAGAAGAAGAATCCAAAGAAATCTCCACAACAGAAGAAGGCCCTTGCAAACGACAAGTACAAACATCCAAATTCATCTTCTTCTACAAGAAACGTGCAAGGAAATCAAGCACAGAAGGGATCAGTTCATCCTTCAAGGCCTGCAAGAGCAAATCAAGCTGATCAGAATGCTCTACATGTGAAGAGACAAACGTGCTTCAATTGCGGCATTCCTGGTCACATCGCTCGAAACTGCACACATAGTCCCCATGTTCCGTATCAAGTTCAAAATCAGAAGCTTACACCTAAGGATAACAATCATTCCAAGCCGATGAATGTATCATCACCTAAGGCAATGAAGAATGTGAATCCCAAGGTTAAACCATCTGATGGGATTGGAATGTTGCCAAAAACAAACGCAAGGTTGTTTATAAACAAAAATCTTTTTCTAAAACGACTAAACCTGAAATGGCCAAAGTTGCTCAATCAAAGGTAACAACCGCGTGTGTTAAAACGAAACAGATTTAGAAACCCAAATCCAAGGCGGTAGCAACATCACCAATCCTTGAAACAAAAGGGGATTTGTGTCTGAAAGAAGTGTCCTATTTTGATGCTTCAGGGAAACCCTGGACCACGATGGCATGGGTCCCACTGTCTTACTAATCTCCTTATTTTTTAGGAACAACCAAGGAGGAGCTGTTGACAATCTCTGGAATGTTGATAGCAGTTGTTCCAGGGAATATTGGATAACATCTCTCTGTTGCAAAAAGTTCAAATTTTATTATGAGTGCGATGTTTCCTTTGGAGGAGATGAGGTAAGAAAAGATCAGCGAAAAGGTACAACTTTAAATTTCATGCTTTAATTTTCAAATTGATTAGTCTTTAATCTAATGACGGAATGGTTAAGCAAAAACAATTATTTTTTTCCTTTTCTTTTATTTAAAACTTTGTACATATGCTTTCTTTATTAGGTAAATTTGTGCATAAAGTATGATGCACAAATTTAGGGGGGAAGAGGGCGATGTATGCATATATGTATTGTTTGAGGGGGAGAAAATCAGAAAAACATTTGAAAAATATAAAAATACAAAAACATTTGAAAAAAAAAGAATATATAGATTCAAAAAGTCTTTTTGCATCAAATGGGAAATGAAATGAATATTCGTGATAAAAGGCGTGACTGACAACATGTAAGGTGTTGTAGCTGAAAATACTAAGATCTAAGGTGATATGTTGGTGGCTTAACGCTCAAAGTGATTAAAAGATACTAAGTGATATAAACATAACGAATATGTATCTTGTGGGTAGCATACCATCGGCATATGATTTTATGGTCTTAAATCCTCTGTGATAGATAGCAAACGTCTGAGGTTTCGGGTCTTTATGTTGTTGAGTCATCCGGGATATCTTGGCTGCCCTTCTGTTGCATCCAGATTATATGCAGACCTAGGCACAGTCAGAATATCCTTAAAAGAGCCGAAATAGAAGGGCCAAAACCTTAAAAGAAAGGAAATCTCATCATGAGAAAATTCCATGAATTCAAACATACCACATAAGGTATTTGCCTAACCCTCGTCAGATACTATTGGTCATCTGCTGTACGAAAGTAATGACTTGTTCACCAATAGTCTGACGTTGTAAAAGATAAAGGATGATCTCAGTATACTCACCTACTACGATAAATTGTTGTGCTTACCTTGATCGCGGGTGTATGTCATGGTATGGGACACACGAGTATCATAGTATAATACTACCTTAAGCATATCACGAAGTTGAAAAATGAAAGTTGAGCGTTAAAGTTTAAGTGGACAAACATATTGGCAATCATTTAGACCAGTCTAAATAAGTTCGTACTGAAAAGTGTTCCTTGGTCCGCCTGAAAACAATTTTGATCCCATTGCAATTGTATAGTTGTAACTATTGAGTTAGGTTCTTTGTTTATTTGTATTTCTGTTTATATTCTTATATTTTAATCATTAAAAAAATAGAAAATCCAAAAATAGAGTGCTTTATTTGTTTTATTAAAAAATTATTAACCGTTCTTGAAGATTTGACTAATCATCAAAGGATGAAAGAAATTTTAATTTCGGTCCGAGTACAAGTACTTGGATGTACCAAGTGTTCATGTGATATTCTCCCTGTTGCATAAGAATCTTTGCTTATAAGTTTCTGAGAATGTGCAGATCTTGATTCAGATCTTGAAACAGGGGTTGCTGAAATTGAGATATTATTAGTTGCTGACAAAGCATGAAGCATCACAACAGTAAAGTGTACCTGAGTCAGAGGAACCAGATGCCAGTCATCGTCTGATAGTGATAGTACATTTGAAGAAGTACCTGAGAACCTGCTTGCTTGAAAGAGAAAGATTGAAGAAGAAAAGAGTTGCTGAGGTTCCTCCTCTCGAATTCTTTTTGGCAAAGATGTTTCAAGCAAAGCTGATCAAGATCCTGATATGAAGCTAACCACAAGAGCTTAAGAAAGATACCCAGTGCTGAGAGTTCGTTGAAGTGTGAGGTCCTAGAAGTTTGAGACTCACTTCCACAACACTTACAGCATAGCGACAACCATAGTATCTGTTGACGACGTTGCTGAATTTATGCTATCAAGACAATTTGATGCATCAGTCTAGGGGGAGATTGTTAGGTCCTAGAAGTGTGAGACTGAAGCATCAAATATACGCAACAGTCTATGGTCGTTAAATGGGTTAGTTTGTATTAGGTTTGGACCTTTATAGGTTATTTGGGTATGTCATTGGCCATGTGGGCCAGGCAAGCCCATGAGGAGCATGCCTTACCCTAGGTATATAAGCTAAGCATATGCATTTCTAGGGTTAAGACTTTTGAGAATTCTCTAGAGAGAGCCTCCATCTTGTACCAGATGGTTTTGCTTGTTCAAGTAATAGAATCGTGTGCAAGGTGTTAAAGTTGATTCTAATTGTTCTTCGTTATTTCGGTTTTCCAGAATTTCACCAAGTTTGGATTCCGCCCATCCTTGGTGATTGTGTGATATCGTTGATAGATCTGGATTATCGGGACTAACATAGGGTTTCATCAAGAAAAGAATAAAAACATGAAATCAATAATTAAACTTACTTTTTTGTGTTTAGGATGCCAAGAATTAATCAAAAATCCAATAAATTGCAAGATCCAAGCTCAATAATGGTGAATTAGGGTTTGGGGTTTGTGTGTGTGTGTGATATCATGAGAGAAGAGAGAGCCGTGAGTTGTTTTTGTGTGTGTTACGTAGGTTATGGGATGGTGTGTTGGGTTTTGTTATTTGTTATTTTTTAAACCACAAGGGAAATCCATAGGCTTTTTAAATGGACTTTTAATTAACAACAAGCATTCTAGAACTCTTTTCTAATAATATTACTACCCAAGTTTATAAAAATAAAACCCACTAGTTTGTTTATAAAAACCATTTCAGTAAAATGCTAGAACACATAAATACACATTTACTTTCGCAGCTACGAGAAACAAATAACAATTGATTCACGTAGTCAAGTAACATATAATTTCACCAATCTAAATTCATTTAATTTTTCCAAAACTATTATTTCACTTATTCACCAAAGTTAGGGGATAAACTCGTGTGTAGTCCAGTAATTCTTGACACACTTAATTAATCCTAATCAAGTGTAATGCATAAATGAATGTTTGTGATAACGTTAAAGATAACGAAGTTGTGTTAATGAAGTTAACTTGAAAATGTCGGATGTCATAGCACAACCTCTCTAGCCAAGGCTTGAACTTGCGTGGCCACTAAACTTAGAGAGTATCTTATGTGTGTGTAATATATACACTATATTAAAATACAATATTCAGAAGATAAAAAGGTAATGTTACATAATATTAAGAGTTTTAAGTAATTACAAACTAATTATTTCATAGTTTTTAAACGATCATAACTTTTTCATACATGAATTAAAAAAACATACCATAAAAATGAACATGTTATTCTCTTTAATTTAAGTGTGGTATTGCTATAGTTTTTTTAACTTAAAACAAAACGTTAATCATACGAGATTACCTGTGTCTGTGTTTCTAGCCGCATCGTGGGCACCCCTCAAATGTGTGTTTGTGTGTATGTGTGTGTCTATATATAACGAAAACAAATGGCAAGTTTGAATAAAAAGGAAGAGGTCGTCACGTGACAACCATTGACCAATCATAATCAACTATTGTTCACGCAATCTTGTAATTGCTATACTATTAATATTAATACTTAGGCCATATTGTGTGGGTAAATGCCCTGTGGTGTCACCCACCACCATGTTGGAGCCATGTCAGATGTACCCCTCACCTCATCACAACACCCCCTTTTCTGCTCCTTCTTTCGCTACTAGGATAACGACCGAGACCATGATGCCCCCTTAACGCCCTGGTAATGGTGTTTGGCGCCATTTTTCTTAAAAAAAAGGCTTCCGCATCAAAGTTGATGGAGCTATTGGCGCAAGTGGGCTAACGCACCACTTCGAGAAGCCATACAAACAACAATAACCGTATCTACTATAATCCCACCTATAGCCAAGCTACTAGTAAGGTCTTGGAGGGTCAGATGTAGGCACACCTGACCTTTATCTCAGAGGATAAGAGGTTGCTTCTAGTGAGACCCCTACTCTTAAACCATATCCAGACATAAGCGTCAAATAAACATACAAAAGCACAAGAATTTTGCCCACTTAATGAGATCAAGATATTGGAGGATAAATTCTGGTTTTTGAAGCAAGATAGTGAGAGAACACGACTTATAATAAGCATTTCCATGAGGTTAGACAGCTGTTCCTTATCAACCCGCTCCTCTCTCTAGAACTATAGAGAGATACATTGGAGGCGAACCAGATACACAAAATCTGCAAATAGGTGTAGCCGTGGTCGCCGGAAAACATGGAGATGATGCGGAATACAAAGGGCTAAGGGGATGGCGCGTGAGTTTGACGGTTGAGTACTTGGGTGATTTGCGTTAGGTTTCTCCAAAGTGGCGTTTTCCTTCAACAGTTAGACGGTTTCAAAGAAGTTACGGGACTTCTAGTGGAGATTATGAAGAAAGATGGAGGGGTTGTTTGGTGGAGATAAGGTGCATGTGTGGTGGTTGTTGAAGCTAGGCAATTGTGAAGAGAGAGAAAAGGATGGGTGAGGAATAATTTTGAAAAAGAGAGGAAGAAGATCTTATTATATTAATAACAATCGCTAGATATAATACATAAAAAACTTTTTTTCAAAAAAATGTACTTTACATTGTATTAATATGAAAAATCCGAAACCACCTAACCTAGCCCTCACCAACACCCCAAAAAATATAACCCCCCACCTCCAACCCCCCCCCCCCCCCAAAAAAAAAACGTAAATCCACCTTTCCACCAAAAGCCTAAACCCCCACCCCCATTCCCAAAAAAGCCAAAAACTAAACCCTAAACGTACCCCCCCAGAAACTAAACCCCCACCCCACCTCTAAAAAAACCTAAACCCCCCCCACCCTCCTCCCAAAAACCTAAACTCCCTCTCCCACACACTAAAATACCTAATCCTAAACCCTAAAAAAACATAACCCTAAAAGCTAAACTAAACTCAAAAGCTAAAATAAGTATATAATGCACATGTGCAACACATACATACAATGCACATGTGCACATTAATGACATGTGAATACAGTTTTTTTTTGAAAAAAAAGTTATTTATACATAAAAAGTAGCGATTTTTTTATAAAAATTTATAAAAAAATAGTAGTTTTTAGGCTTTTTTAATTAGTTTTTTAGTTTTCTCATTTATATATAGGGATTGTGTAAAATGAGAACTCTTATGAGTTGTGAAAACCATAGAAACTCATTATAGCCTTTGATCTTTAACCCTTGAATGGCCAAGATTTAATTCAACTTTTTTATTTTGTCTTATTTGCTAAAAGTTTTTTACTAGTTTAGTTGTACTAAAAGGGTAGACATGTAATTTTTACATTACATTCTCTTTATAATGGTCAAAGTATTGCCATGTTAGTTAAGTCAATCAAGTGGTCAAGTATTTTTGCATTATTTACAAAAACACAAAATATGAACTTTTAAATAAATCAATATTTAAAGTTTTCATTAGTGTATTTTACAATAACATAAATGTTTATGTAGTAACGACAAACATAAAAAATCTATTATAAACAAAATAAGAAAAATAAAAAAAACCAGCTTTTCTTCTTTACTTGATCGTCATTATCTTCATTTTCGACAAAAAAGGCCAACAACTATCAACACAAAGAAAATGAGTGTCGGGATATTAATATTTTACGTCCATTGTAAATTATCAAAAACAAAAAAAGTACGGTTAAAAGCCCGGGAAATTTTTACTTACGGTGTACGGTGTCGAATGTAAAAAAAAATACTTTACGTACCGTGTTTAATGTGAAAAAATTTACGCACAGGGTCGATTGTCAAACGTTTTTTACGCACGAGTCGATTGTCGAATGTAAATGTTTTTTTAATTGTCGAATGAAACTCACACGTATATTTTACGTGCGGCGTCGAATGTCAAACATTATTTAACGCAAGGTGTTGAATTTAAATGTTTGTTTAATTGCTGAATGTAAACTCACACGTAAATCTTTTTACATGTGGCGTTGAATGTCAAAAAAATTGGTGTATAGTGTAGAATGTAAATGTTATTTTAAATGTCTAAACGTCAAAGTCACACGTAGATTTTTTAAATGTCTAAATGAAATGTTGAGACGGCGGTGGGAACCCTTTAGACGCAACGTTTGTAAAACCCCATTGTTTGTAAAAATCCATTGCATATTTAGGGGGTGCTTCTACAGTGTAAGTCAAATCTCGAATGACAGGGGAACCTCTAACATGGTTCTCTAGCAAACACCACTCACATGCACCAACCGTCGTCATCGGGATCTGGAACGAACAGGGACAGATCTTTGTACTGTACAAGTTGGGGGCGGAGTCCATCTACGGTGAGTGAAGCATTGTGGTGAAATTTTGCTCCGGTGGTTGATTATTGTTGGGATCCAGATCTATTATCACCATTGTAAAAATGAGAGAAAGATTAATAAACTTTGAAAATTAGAAAAAGATAGAGATGAAGTCTAAGGATTTATAAAAAAAGGAAAAATAAAGAAGATGATGGAGAAACAAGGAGTGATGTATGACATGTTGAGAGGGAAACATGAGGTGATGTATAACATGAGAAGAGAGAAACATGAGGTGATGTATGGCATGAGGAGAGAGATTGAAAATTAAATGACTAGTTTACCATTTTAGCCAAAAAACAAAACATGTATACGTGGCCTCATCTATGAGAGTTCTTATGGTTCTCGCAAGTGGGTATGATTCTCCCTTGAACCGAATCATATATATATATATATAATATATATATATATATATATATATATATATAAAGAGAGGGGAAATGAGGAGTGTGTTCAATACAGATCATCTTTAAGTAGAGAACTTCATGTAATATACTTATCTGACATATATAAAACAAAAGATTAAGATAGTGAAATAAGTAGTTACATCTCCTATTGCATCATCATGAAAGCAACACAACACAAGTGTTTATACAATCATTATTGTTGGGCTTATACTAGTGAAGGTTTACACATTAATGCTACTTTTGGGCTTTTAGAGGGTTTTGGGCTTCCTAGTGCCTTATGGGCCTAGGGTTGTAACTATTGGGCTAGGTGATTAGTATAAATATATGTATTAGGTCAATGTTTAGAGGTTAGAGAGTTATAATTGAAAAACTTATATCAGACACTATTCCGGTGTATGCAAGTTGATTTTGATTCAAGAGATTGCACTTCTTCCTAATCTTTATTTCCACAATTGATTAGGTTACGATACCTGTTAGATCCGATTTCGGGACTTACAATTGGTATCAGGGCCTACTGTACAATATAGGCTCCAGGTATCGCAGATTGAAGAAGCTGATCGGAATTGGAATTGTTGTTGTTCAACTCGAATTACTGTTCAGAATTGGAGATTGCTGTGATTTGATCGGAATTGCTACTGTTCCGAAGAACTCGAAGAAGGCCTGAAGATTTCGGATTTGATACTGTTGCGGATTCCGAAGAACACGAAGAATTTTCAAGGATTTCGGATTTGCTACTGTTGAAGATCCCGAAGAACATGAAGGAGATCATCAATCTCGGATTGATCCCGGACTACTATTCAATCCGGATTGCTACTATTTCGGATACGAAACACTGTTGGTGGTTATCTGTTGCTGGGAATTCGGACTACTGTTGCAGGGAATTCGGACTTCTGTTGCTGGGAATTCAGACTTCTGTTGCAGGGAATTCGGACTACTGTTGCATTCGGACACGGACTATATTCCGGACTAATCTCAATTCGGATCAAGTTCAATCTGGATTAAGTCTCATTCCGGATTCTTTCTCATTCCAGACTAAGATTCATTCCGGATTCATTTCAGACCAGGTTTCATTCCAGATTTTCTTCCATTCCGGACCAAAATCATTCCGGATTTCTTATTCCGGATATACACTGCTTTCAAGATTATCATATCGGACTCTTCTATTTTGGATTGTTTTCGGATCTGGCAATCTCGGATTCTCGAATTCGACCATCTCGGATTCGACCATCTCGGACTGATTTCGAATCTGCCTATCTCGGAGTTGTCTATTCCGGACTCATTTTGGACCCATTTATATTGGGCACATATTCAGATCACTGTTCATTGTAAAATTCAAAATTAACTTAATTTAATTTACTTGGTAATTTTTAATAAAGTTAACCATGATGAACAGTTACATGACGGCTCAAGATTTGACCAATGCCACTTTGGCTGCACTGCAATCACAGACTCTGGCCCTCCATCAAGAATTGGATCAAGTGATTAGCACTTCAACTAAGGTGCCTCGTCTGTTGTATGGAGATGAGTACTATGAATGGAAGTTCATATTCGAACAGTATTGCAAGGCAAAAGAGCCTGGAGTGTGGAGGTGCATTATGAATGTCCTCGAATGATTGTTTATACTGCCGATCAAGATCCAGATACAAAGATTCCAAAGCCCAGTCACTTGTGGACTCCAGAAGATGTGAAAATTATTAAAGAAGATGAAAAGGCTTCAGCTGTGTTAACAATGGCTCTTGGACCTGACATTTCTATCGCGGTCAGAAATTGCAAGACTGCTAAAGAAGTGTGGAGTGAATTGCAAAATCTTTATGAGGGAAATGCTGATATGAAGGCCAGCAGAGTCAATCAGCTGAATCAACAATTCAGCTCATTTAATCACATTTATGGGGAAACCACTGAGAACCAAATCCGGAGATATGTGAAGCTCGTTTCACAGATGATATCAGCTGAGATTACTCTTACCAACAGTGCTATGAACAGACAGCTGTTAAATTCATTACCGAAGAGTTGGGATGCTGATGTTGGAATGATCAAGAAAACGAAAAATCTGAATGATGTCACTCTCACAGAAATGATAGCAACTATTAAATCTTGTGAGACCGATAATAAGCAGAGAGACAACAATCATCAGAGTAGTTTGATGGCGGCCGGTATTACAGGGCAAAATGCTGCATTAATGTCACAAAATCTGGTTTATAGCCCTTTGCAAGGAAGTTCTCACACACTAGGCAGCTCAAACGTGGTGTACAGTCCTCTTGCCACACCACAGAAAACTCAGTATGTCTACGGTCTTCAGCCTCAGACTCCTACTATGATTTCTGCTGCCCAAGTTCAGACACAGTATCATGCTCAGTACCCTAAAATGGTGTTCGGTCCCGCCATTCTAGCTGCAGCTCAACAATAAAGTGTCTGGCTAACACATGTAAGGTGTTGAAGCGGGAAAAGACTTGAATCGAAGGTGATATGTTGATAGGTCTAAATCTCAACCAGATAGTGTAAGCCAAATGATATAAACATAAAGAACTATATATTCAGTGGGTCACACACTATAGGCGTATGATTTCATGGTCTTAAATCCTGTGTTGATAGATAGCCAACGTCTGAGGTTTCGGGTCGTTATACTGTTGAGTCATCCGGGGATATCGTGGCTGCCCTTCTGTTTCATCCAGATTATATGCAGACCTAGGCACAGTCAGGATATCTTTTTAAAGAGCCAAAATAGAAGGGCCAAAACCTAAAAGAACGTAAATCTCTTCATGAGAAAATTCCATAAGTTCCTACGTACCACATAAGGTATTTTCCTAACCCTCGTCAGATACTATGGGTCACTCTGCTGTACGAAAGTACTGACCTGTTCACCAATAGTCTGACGTTGTAAAAGAAAAAGGATGATCTCAGTAAACTCACCTGCTACGATGAATTGTTGTGCTTACCTTGATCGCGGGGGTATGTCATGGTATGGGACACACGGGTATCATAGTATAATACTACCTTAAGCGTATCATGAAGCTAGAACTGGAGGGTTGAGTTTTAGATTTAGATGGACAAGTATATTGGCAATTGCTTAGACTAGTCTGACCCAGCTCATACTGAAAAATGCTCCTTAGTCTACTTTTGAAACGATTTGATCCCTTAGCAAGGCTATGTCTGTGTTTGTATTTGCGTTTGTGTTTGTGCTTAATGTCTTATTTTTGTAGTTGGTAAAAGGTGGTTGGATGCTTGGTTAGTCAAATTGCTGATTTTTGGTTAGATGGTTTCTGTCAAGGGATATTGGACTGGTCTACTAAGTTTCAAAGTTGGGACAATATAGAATTTCTGAAAGTCTTAAAAGTTGAACATTTAGGGTTCACGAGTTACTGTTCCAGATTGGGATTTCAAGCACCTTCCGGATAGGCCCACTAGGTTGTCACTTTTCTGGATTGGGCCTGACAAAAACCCAATCCGGATCCTTTAGGAATTCGGATGATGGATTCCAGATTGAGTTGAGCCCAAAAGGTTTTAGGCCCAAGCCCATTACGGAAAAGTACTTAACTGAATCAGAGATGCATTTCGGATTATTCACAAAATTTTCTGAAATCCTTTGATATTTTCTGATCATCTCTGAACTCACTGTTCATTCTCATTTCGGATTCTTATCTCAAATTTCATCCGGATTAGGTATATAAAGCTCTAAAATTATGAAATCCAATGATAATCTTCAATTTTCATGCATTTCGGGCAGCATTTCGGATTGGCCTTCAAAGAAACTTGTATTTCGGATCTCATTCGGGATGGATATTCAACCGAGTTGATGAACTCGGATTTCATCTCAGATAACCTACATCCGGATTGATGATTCATCCGAAATACTGTTGACTTGTTTGCTAATCTGGATTGATGATTCATCCGAATCATTGTTGACCTCTTTGCTAATCCGGATTGATGAAAGGTTCATCCGGATTACTGTTGACCTGTTAGTGAATCCGGATTCTAGGGTTTGAACCTTTGAGTTCTTTTGAACCTTTCCAAGTGATTGAACCCATCAAACTGGTTTGAACCTTTTAATAATTGAACCTTTGAAATCTTTTTGAACCATCCAATTCGTGTTGACCCTTTATCCTAATGAACTCCTTTAACTTCTGTTAGTTGCGTTAAAATTGAGTTAACCTGGTTATTATTTTGATAGAAATGGTAGAAGAGGCTTTTGATGCAGTCATGTTGGCGAAGGAACAGTTCCATAATCAAGCAGGATATCTATCGGATCCACTAGCAGAATTTTTCCAAGAGTTCCAATCCATGATGGTTGGTCTAAATGCGTGCAAGATTGCGTATGCACTTCGTGCCAACCTGGTTATATATAGAGATCTGGTGCACACCTTTTGGAAAAGAGCTCGATTCCACCTAAGAGGAGCTGATGGGAGACCGTACATTAGCTCTCAGATTCAGGGTAAGGAGATCATAGTGAATGAAGCATGTGTTAGAGAGGTTTTACAGTTTACAAATGCTACAAGTGATCCAACTGTGTACACAAAGGAGAAAGTGTTGCCTATTCTTGGAGAGATGAGTTATGAGGGTTCATATCCGCCGTTGCTCAAGATAATGTTTCCTGCTTACTGGAGATTGCTGGTGCACATGTTCATGCAGTGCATTTCTGAGAACAAGGGAGGGTTAGACCAACCAAATCAAACCCAAACTTCCGCGATCGTGGCTCTTATTATGGACTGGAAATATAACTTTTCAGGTTGTATCTTCAAAAATATGAAGAATATTGTAGAGCAGTCCAAGAAGAGGATATTTTGTTATATCCGCGCTTCGTACAGTTGATTTTGGATGCTTGATATCCCAACTTAGCCAAGGATGCTTCTGACGCGAATCTTCTAAATATGAAGCCAATGGGACCGACTATCTTTAGCACAATGAAGAAAAATCATTCAACATCGAAGACTGTTTTGTTGGTCGTTTTCCGTTAAAGAAGTTCAAAAAGTTTGCTGAGGTGACCGGACAGGATGTCCCAGCTCCTACACCAGTCAATGTTATGGTTGCTGAAGAACATGATGTGCCTGCGAAAGAGAAAGAGGTTGAGATTGAAGATCTGGTCACTGATGCGATACAGACGAGGAACATGCTTTCTTAGATGATCTTACTGAGATTAATGCTAATCTGACTCCAGTTTTTCCAGAACTTTCTTCAGAGAACTTAGAGGCTCTAATTGCACATCTGGAAGAAATTCAAGAACCACAAGGTGATCCTCCTTTGGTAATACCCACTGTTCATGTTCCTGTCGGTGTGGTTAAGTTTGATGAAGAGGATGAAGAAGACGAAGTACCTTTGATAAAGAGACGGCGGAGAGAGCCTATTATTGAACCAAGTCATTCAGAAGCTCACGTTGTTGGTATTGCTGAAGAATCTACACTAGTGACATATACTCCTGTTTTATCTTCAGTTGCTGTATCTATGACAGATGCTCAGATGGTTGATCCTCCTATTTCTTCTGAACCGACAACTGCTCACATTGCTACACATTCCACGGTCGTATCTATTCCAGCAGGCTCTGTACTACGAATGATGGATTTTGGCGGTAGTTCAGTGGGTGCTGAGGGATCTGGAGTGGGTGGAAGTGGTACAGGTGGTGTTGAGGATGATGCTGTAGAACACTCACGAAGATCTGAAAAACGCGCTTTTGAGTTTAGTGGTCTGGATAGTGATGATGAAGATGTAGAAGTAGAAGTTGATGTTGTGGATTTGAAGAAACGAGTGATTGTACTAGAACAGGAGGTTATACGTAAGGATGCTCAGATTGAGTCATTGCAGACACGCTTAGACGTGAGAGACCAATAGATCGATCAACTGCAAGGGGACGTCACTATGCCGATGACTTTGGTGTTTGATTTGAAGGCTAAATTGGAGAACAAGTTTGGGTGAGAATTTTCTGACCCTACTGATGATCCAATGAACATAGAACACCGACATAGAGCAGCCGAGCAAAGAGCAGCAGAGGAAAGTGAAGCGATAGGTTAGCTACAGAACAGTTGCCTTCGATAGACAAGCTGGTTGATGACTATTTGCGTGATCCGAGAAAGAAATATATTGCCAGTCAAAAGCGTCCAACGGCACAGAAGAAGAAATAGATGGTTTTGATGAAAAACCTTGACGTTAATCCGCTTGATGAGAATTTTCAGTTGAAAGATCCTTCCAACCAGTCTGAATGGTATGTCATGGAACTTGGCTCAAGTTACTATAGCAAGGTTGGAAACAAATCAAAGGTGCTTAGCTGGATGTACGACCATGTAAAGAAGATGTGGATTATTGTTAGACATTATGGTACTAGAGAATATTATTCTAAGGAGTTCTCAGTTTGAAACATGGACGAAGATTGCTTGACTGATTTATTGCGAGCTTATTACTCTGACAATGATACTACTAAACGAGGTCCAGGCTGGAGGTTTTTCAAGAGATTGGAACAGGAGGTGAAGACTGGGTTCAAGACAATGAAAACAACTGAACCGTATCTGCGAGCGGCAAAGGGAGTGCGTGATGCAAGGACAGGGAGGCGGTTTAAGTCGGTGATTTGGCCCCCGACGGATAAAGAGCTTGTTATACCATTTGCTCCAACATTTCCAAAAGGAATTTTGAATAATTTCAATTTCTGGCTGTATGATCCCAAAGTTGGAAGTGTGGCAATTGTGACGAAAGAGAAGGCATTTAGGGTTAATGATGCGGTTGATTTGGTGAGCTTTCACGATGAAGATCTGCAGGTTCTTGCTTCACACCAGATTCGAACAGCAGAGCTATATGAAGCATGTGCTAAAGATTGGACAGCTGCTGTGGCTGGAATTATTGCTGGAAGATTGGGAGTGGACGCGCAACCTAAAGATTAGAAGGCCTAATGTTGTAAACCTAGGGGGAGATTTTTTGCCTTATACTAGTGAAGGTTTACACGTTAGTGCTACATTTGGGCTTTTAGAGGGGTTTGGGCTTCCTTGTGCCTTATGGGCCTAGGGTTGTAACTGTTGGGCTAGGTGATTAGTATAAATATATGTATTAGGTCAATGTTTAGAGGTTAGAGAGTTATAATTGAAAAAACTTGTATCAGACACTATTCTGGTGTATACAAGTTGAATTTAGTTCAAGAGATTGTTCTTCTTCCCAATCTTTATTTCCGCAATTGATTAGGTTACGATACCTGTTAGATCTAATTTCGAGACTTACAATCATAGTTTTCGAAGTAAAGTTTGGTTTTATATTGAATGACATTGTATTGTTGACTTTAATAACCTAACAACTAACCAAGCTAACAACAAAGTTATAATATATTTACTATATGAGTAATGTAACTATGAATAACTACGTTATCACTCTTATCTTATTGTAGTTAAATCAAGGCTTTCACTTTTTTAACAATAATTCCTATATATTTCAGAATAAACACATCACAACATGAATTCTACAGGATTTGAATCCTTATCCTTTTGGTTGTGAAACACACACCTAAGATGTCCCCTTAAGGACATCAAGGGTTTTACTTGGTTCCTATTTTATGATTATCGTTAAATATTTGGTTCCTATTTTATGATTATCAATAAATAAATTGTTTCTTAACCAAAAAAGCATATCGGTGAACACATTAATTCACATCTCACCAATGTACTATTTCACACTTTTAACACTTTATCATCCCATGACCATTTTTCCATTGAATGGTTAATTTGGTTAATTCACATCTCACCATTATAATATTTCACACTTTTTAACACTTTATCATTCCAATACCATTTTTCCATCGAATGGTAATTTGGCCTTTTAAGCGAAGCTTATGAACAGTCATCAGGATTTTGTTAATCCTGAATTATATTTGGCAACACTACCATGAAGTAGTTGTATATTCAAGAACGTGGAAGTGGTAGTTGCAGAACCTACATGGTTATGCATATTCAATATATTGTGTATATAAATTGATAAAGGTATCGATTTTTATGGCATTTTAATTTTGAACCTTATTCAACAATAACTCTTGCAAACAACTCAAACCGATTGATATTGTGTACAAATAGTCATTAACAGTTTGCACAAAATCAATCATGTAAGGAGATGATGATGCTTGATAAGCAAGCGTGAAGGGTTGGTATCTTTCCCGAGAGAATGATGGTTAATTTAGAGGAATAAAGGACAATAGATACGTGGAAATAAAATAATAATAAGTTAAACCATGCTTAGAAGTTTGAAGTACTTTTGCTCGAAAAATATTAGAGCACGGTGTTTTTGCTCATTCGTTCCAATACGTCACGTTAGTGGACCAATTCATTCGTCCAACCACATTGTGGCACAGGTCCGGTTTGTCTCAAGTCTGCAGGTCCAGCTCCAAAAGATATCTTTTAGTGGGCCCTTTGCTGGTTTAGTCTTCTTCTTCGTTGGTGACACTTGATGGTGGATTTTAGTGAGAAATTTCTACGGTTTCTTGCTTGTGGCTGATTTTCTTTGGTTTCTTGGTGAGGAATTTCTAGGATTTCTTGATATTACGCCATTGTAGACATTCGGATCTTGGTGAGGCACAAAATAATCTTTCCGTTCTTCGAATCTTGGTGAGATTCATCACTTTCGAATGCTAGTCGTAGAACCCGACGAGTATAAAGAAGCCCGTTGTTGTAAGATATTCGGATAAGTGAATGTTGTTTGATCTACTTTCAAATATGTGGTGTATGATCTTCGGATCTAGGCGAGATTCAAGACGAACTATTGGTTTCAGATATGTTGGCGTCGAGGCAGTAATGATTTTGACCAAAATCGGATGACTCGATTTGTATTGGTGGGGTATTCCGATGGAAACAATTTGTAACGCCTCACTTTTTGTAACTTTCCTTATTTAGAAAGTTTGTCTTGTATTCTATTCTTGGAAACTTGTATTCCTTGTAATCGTATTTCAATTCCAACTTTATGATCCGAGACTTTGATCGTAATAAAATTCATACTTTATACATGCTTATTATACTTACAATTTAATCTTTTATACGCAAACGAAAACTTATTATATGTGCCTATACTTATACATACATTGTTGACACTAAAATTATACTTTCATACACTTACACTATACTTTATTACACTTGTAATACCTAAAATCATTTTAAATGCAAGTTTACGGCTTAAAATGACCTAAATACAAAGTTCAGGGACCAAAATGGACTTTTCAGAAAGTACCCTCTAGCGCCATGCGAGAGATACCATGGTATCCCCGCGACGCGTGACAGATGTCAATCCGCAGCAGAACGCTGCCAGCTCGCTGGTTGGTCCATTTTTGCCACTTTTTCACCTCCAATCATCTTCTAACTCATTAAACTCAAATCCTAATCACCTCCATTATAAATAGGAGCCTCCATACATCCAATTTCACTTTCCAAACACTTCTAAATCATCAAAACACTCTCAAATACTCTAGAAATTCAAGTTCAAGGCAGAATCTTATAATTGCAAAGTGAGCTCAAACTCACTTTTCTTCATCTTTCTTCACTTCTTCCTCCACAAGATTACCATGGTAATCTAAGGTGGAGCATCACCATTTTGAGGTCCAAACTTTTTGTTTTGGAAGAACTTTTGTTAAACGTTTACAGACGATGTTTTTTCTTGACTTAATCTTGTTCCTCCTTGTTCATAAAACTATCTAAGGTTATGAGACTTGTTAGGAATAGATTCTTCTGAGTTTTAGAGGTGCAAACACCTCTAAACTTTCTATTTTTGCAAGAGTTTATCCAACCAACAAGTGATGAAACCATCCGAGCTTGCCATGAAGTTTATGGCAAGACTTGTGTTTTGAAATGGGTGTGAATACTTGGAAGCCTTGGTTATCCTAACTTCATTCCACTACCTCATGTGACAACCGGCGTTTTCTGGTTGTAATTAAGTGCGTAACGAACATTAATACCATTATAACTAGCCTAATTAGAAGCAAATTAACTCGGTCAGGCCTTTGGAGAGCCTAGGAACGTCTACTTGCTTCACGTTACACGATTTGGCGATAACCGAGAACTTAAACGGGATATTGAACAATAAGCAAACTGATGCCGAACAAATACTGACAACGCCTAAAAACACGAATTAGATACTTGTATTTATCATACAGTTACGATTATGCGATAAATTTGGATCGTTGAACGTCACAAAGCACAACGCGGAAGTTATGCGGAAAACAGGAACGCACCGACAACGAAACGGAAGCCACGAACTAGAGATACGTCTAAATATTAATATATTGCGATATATTAGGCTTTGTTTTCAAATTTTAATATTCGCGGTAGAAACCGGATCGAAAAACGGATAAAAGCGGTAAATGTAGCGTAATACGCAGTTTTAATGCAACGATCGGATTACGCGTCAAAACCCGACCTCTGATAAAATTTTAAGCACTCTCAGACTCCGAATAAATATTTTACGAGGTTCAGGAAACGATAACGGGCCTTGGATACGTGTTTGGGCCTTGAAAACATTAACGGGCCTTGGGCCCAACCCGTTTAGAAACCCTAACTATATAAGCATAGTTATAAACTTTTCCCCTAATTTTCTTGTGAAACCCTAGCCCCACATCAGAAAACCCCCTGCTCCCTCGTTCCCGGTCGCCGGAATCCGGCGGCAACCGGTGGTTCCGGTTCAGGTCGTCTTCCCCAGTCACCCACGCAATCCCACCCACACCTTGTCTCCTTTCTAACACCCACACACCCTCGTACGTACTAAGACAGAGAGACAGACCGGAGAGAGAGAGAGTACGACGAGAAAGAAAGAGAACAGTGGGAGGAAGCGGAGTCGGCCCCTCTCCGCCACACATGGCGGCAAATAATTAACGGCAAAGCCGTTTTCCGGCCAAACCCTTGGCGGCGACGGTGGGTTTCACGACAGATTCAGGATCCGGCAAGCCGCGGTTCAAGAGTCACTCTGTGTTGGTGGTAGAGTCACGGCGGTGGACAAGCGGCAGCGCCGCCACTCTGGCTGCCAGCAGAACCGGATCCGGCTACGGCGGCGGCGATGGTGGTGGTTATTCTTTTGGTTGTTCAAGAGTTCCAGTTTTTGTTTCGGGTTCACTTTGGCTTGACTCGAGTTACAAAGGAACAAGCAATCGGGCATGTGGTTCGGGTCAAAGTCAGATTTGTTCGGTTCGGGTCAGGTTTAGTAATGTTTTGGGTCCCGGTCAACTTTAGACAAGCAGGTTTGATGTTCGGTTCGGTTCGATCAACAAGTCGACTCGGTCAACCCAGTCAACACGGGTCAAGACCCGGTCAACTCAGTCAAAATCGGTCGACAACGACATTTGGTACAGTAATATTAACGCAAGTATTGAATAATTATTTAAAGTTTTATCTTAATGCGACATCGAGCTCAAACCGGCACGACTATGAAAACGACAAAAATTATATTTGAAGAATTCTAACTACTCGGACTTACATAAACATAATAGTGTTGTTTTTACAAACACACACACATAATATATTTATATATAAATACTAGTCGAACACCAAATCGACATTGTTATACAATATATAATATATATATATATCTAACTACATACATAATAAATATTAAACTTGGTCGCGATAATTATTCAACGTTTTAAAGATACGATAGAGTTATATATCTTGTTGTTCCTTGAATTGTTGCGTTTTGATAAATAAATCGACAAATAATATTGTCGGGTTCGTCCAAAAACAGAGAAAACTCTGCCCGTTTTCGTAAAAATCCGTAATACTAAACGTGTTTTAGTATAATAACGAAATCAGTTGGAATCCAAAGTATTTATTAAAATAAATATGAATATATATTTACTTTCGACGACCGTTTATAATCCGCAAAATAAGCTTACTGCATTTCAATGAACAGGGTTTACAAGGTAACCAAACTCGGAGATTTTTATAAAATAAATATAATTAGATATATTTATTTCAAACGACGGAATTCGGAAATTATATTTCAAACATTTAGCATTCGAAAGTCATATAAAATGAATATAATTAATTATATTCAAACGTCGAGATTTTTAATACTTTTATAAAATAAAAATAAATTGTTTCAAACGTCGTAACTTCGTCTACTTTTATAAAACGATATAATTGTTTATATCTACTTTAAACGTCTTGAATTCAAAGCTTTATTTATCTCAAACGTCTTGTTACGAACTTAATTATAAACGACACATTACCGGGAGATTAAAACGAGCTTACAACTATGTAATTTTTTATTAATTATAAACGAGACACAATATTATTACAACTACGCGGCGACTACTTGGGAAACATACACCACATTGTACGAGTCTACAACGTGTAATATTTTTATACCAACATTTGTCTACGTATACGCACGACCATTCGGGACATCTAATGCGATTCCATAAGTATATTTATATTTTTTTTATAAATATATATATTAAACCTCTTGGAAACTAAGTGTATCCAAACTTAGTATTATCACCGACATTAAATGGAACCTAACAAGTATAATTCATTCTTTTGCATTACGTTAACAACTTACCGTCAAATCGTTCGGTTAGCGATTCAGTAGAGCTCGGTATCACGTAGTATAGCTACGTCATTCTTAGAAACTTACAAGTATTCCGTTTTAGGAATACACTAGATTGCATGCTAGCAAGTCAAGTTGTGGAGACAACACTATTGAAATCACATTAAGCTAGCTTTGCACAAGGAAATAAAAGGTGAGTTCATAACCCCCACTTTTTACCGTTTTACATTTTTATAAATGTTTTCGGGGTGGAAAGACATGCAAGTTTTGCAAAAGTATACAAGATTTCGATGACCGAAAAACTATACATTTCTAAACCATGATGCGAATGAACTTCAACAAACTCAAATGGTTTACAAAAGGTTATTGCTAAATATACCGGTTTACGAAACACATGCGTATTTACAAAACGTGCATGAGTTATATACATTTTAAGGACGGGATTGTCCTTGTTACAACGGAAACAAGAGGGCTAGGCCCGTACATACAACACGCGAGATGCAAGGATATATATATATTTGACGGAATATATATATGGACACCATTCATTGAAAATGCATCTCGGTGGACATCATACATCGAAAATACATCTCAGCTCGTGAATTCATGTCCCCCTTTTCATCTTAAATGTTTTACTATTTTACAACTATCAGGGGGAAATACATGTTCAGTGGTATGATAAGCTAAGGAATTAAACAACTTAGATCATGTGGGGATAGGGTGGAACTTAAGCACCATTAATCTTAGTTAAGACCACGGTACAAAGGTTAGATCTAGCGGGTGTTGGCGAGCCACACTCTTGGTCATGGACCCACACAGAAGAGTGCATTTGTCGTCCCAGTCAAGGTTAATCTACAAAAATCGTCTAGGTTTGGATTGCTTCCTATGTCGTCACACATATTAATGTCCTTGCAAAACATTAATGATCAACGATTTCATTGACGCTTTACATACCGATTTTTGATACAAATACATCTTACAGTTACAGAACTTTTGTATACCAGAGTTTATACAAGTACAATGTTTTCAATCGATGTGCTGAGAAAAATGGTTTTATTTACGCTTTCTCAACAATATTAAACCGGTTACCAAAAGATTTATTTAAAAATCTTTTCGAACAAACTATGAACTCGCCAACTTTATGTTGATTTTTCGCATGTTTCTTTCTCAGGTTATATTTTCAAACTATGGCATGGTTGGAATAGGAGGACCCATAGGCATTCGAGTACTTAGCGGGCGTTCACCTTCTAGAAGTCTTAGCTTTTCAAACTCTTCCGCTGTGCAATGAAGATACCAGTCAGATCACGCCCGGCTCTGATGGTTTTATCGGGGTGTGACACCTCACTTGATGTTTTTACCTTGCTATCTCAAGTAGTTTGCTAGACTTAAAGTAACTTAACCCCGTCTAGCCTCCGACACTTAGCTAACTCTTTTCATGTCGGAAATGACTCATCCGAGTTAAAGCTTACTTGGCTACTTGATATAGTAAGAAGTTGTACATTTCCTTTTTCATTCATGACCATCTGAATCATCCTTGTGATGATTTGTGTATTGGTGAATCATACAATGAGGTTAATCCTCCATGCTTGACTTACATGACAATCTATGATACTCTTGATGGAGTTAGCTTAGAATTATTATATAAACTATAATATACATATAAAATATATATATATACACATAACCGAATCCTTGATGATATCAACATGGTTACTTGTTGATGGTAATAGATTATATTGTCTAAGACTTGAACTTCTCGTTACGATTCTAATGGGCACTTAACCCATGAAATCACAACAACCCATACGGGATGTATAGTGTCAAAAATGAGTGTTTAAGGCTAGATAATTACTTTTTTGTATACATACTTTTACATACTTTAATTCCAAATCTGAATCCTCCATTATTATACAAATACTCATACACCTACGTTTCCTCATGTAGGATAACTTGGTGTTCCATACTTCAAACTCTCTGACTCTTCACGAGATTACTAAAGGAAGCTTTGCAAAACCGTGAGTACACTCGATCCCATTTTTACGCTTTACACTTTTGGATGCAGTATGTTTAACATATCAAAATACATAATCACAACTATTCTTTATGCAAACACAAACAATCCATACATGCAAGCTTAAAATACGTGATACTAGATTTGTATTCTTAGAACATACTTATGTGATTCGCTTGTTATTAACTTCGTACGAGCCTCCCCTTAACATGTATAGCGCTATAGGAGTAACGCACCGCTCGTAGTCTTGTGGTCATGTCAAGTCTTTAAATCATGCGGTAATCAGAGGGTTGACTTGTAAAATTGCATGCCATGATACATTAATCTAGTTAACTATTTTTGCCATGCGGATTCGTTTAAACCTTTTACATACTTATGCTATATTAAACTTGTGTACTCGCCAATGCTTTTGTGTTGAACTATACTTTTAAACATGTTGCAGGTTGATGATGTTGATATTGACGAAATCTAGTAGGGGCGACTTAGAAATGCATCTAAAATGCTAGATTTGTTATTGTAGTTTTGATAAATTATGTTGTACTTTAATTTTCCCATTGTTATATTTTATTTCTTGTATTGTACTTGACAGTGATTATCTATGAAATGAAACGGTTTTAAATTAAATATTGTCACATTAGTATTATCTCGAGCAATCTAATTACGTCCGCTCCGATGATTCTGCCATCGGTTGGGGTGTGACACAATTGTTTGCAATTGTGAAAGCAGCCACTGTAGACTAGGCATGATAATCCAACCAAAAATCCGAGCTCTTGTTATTCGAATTATTTCTTATCGATTTTCAAATGTGTTGATATTATTTTATTTCTTGATGATCTCGTCTTAGAGTTTTGTTTTGGTTGCTCAATTAAATTTGGATTAGACATTACCAAAACTAGTTTTTTTTTGCATTGAGAGTTCCTCATCTTACTTGTTTAGACCAGTTTGAGTCTAATACTAGTTCACCCTAGTTCTTAATTAGTATTTCTAATTAATCAATTGCACAACCCTAACCGAAAACAAATACTCTTTTACGTAATGGTAATGCCCCGTAACGAACATTTTCCGCCGCATCAACATTATAACGCCCCTTCAAAATGTATAATGGTTAACCCCCAATGCCTCCATTCCATCATTACTTTCCAATTTTGTTATCCTCGTTGGACATTATACTAGAAATGGCCATTCCTTTTCATGCACATATAAAGCCCACGGAGGTGGTGTTTGAGGCATTATTGTCACACCCCGGATTTCCAACCCAAATCCATACACCGGTGGGCCCGGGTGGGGAATATCGTGACGTCAGTTAATAACATTATTGTCAATTAAACATGGCACAGCGGAAGGCTTGAAGTAAAATTACTATTACAACCCGAATATTCGAAACAAAAATAATACAGCTCGTAATAGAAGATCCACAGGCGCATCATTAAAATGTACAAGAAAGAATATAAAACAGACTTTAGGGCAGATTTAAGGATTTGCAAGATCCTCTTATTCACTACCGAGCAGCTTCCGGCCTATTTCATATTGTACCTGCAGTTTAGTCTTTGGACGATACGTCAGCTTTCGCTGGTAAATACACCCAACTGACTCATTTTGAAAACATTTTAAAATGATATTAAGGCAAGGGCACAAATTTTTATAACTTGGGAAAGTTACTTTGTAACCTTGTTAACATATTCACATGTTTGTCCATACATACAGGGCCCAGTACAGAGACCGGACATGATTAAATACACACCACTTTAGAACTCACAGAGGAGTTATCCCCAACGTCTTGGGTAATTTGCATTTGAGCGTCTGTCAGGTGTATGACTACACCCCGCGCTAAGGTCGTGGCCATTAACTAATCTAATGAGCCGAGGTATCCAGGACATGGTAATTTAACCCACGATGTTTAAGTTATCAAACAAAACTGATTAAAACAGAATATGCGGATTTACTAGCCACAATCCGGCATTCGATTGATCCCATTTCTGACCAAGCGGTAATGGTTTACCGTATCCAAGCCCGTATAGGGAAAATAAGTCGAGAGTATTTACCTGAGCTAGTCTTCTTTTAAATTTTAATAACTCAGCCGTATACAAAAGTACCAAGCTGCAGATAGCATTTACCGGCAAGGCTTTAGTCTGGATTATGGCATAAGCTAACCAATTAATACTAACGGTCTTTATTTAAGTCATAGACTAGACCGTAGTGTACATGATCAAGACGTATAACGCTTAATTAAATGATGATCGGATAGAATGTAGTTTAAACCCCGCAAGTACCTTGACTTGTATAATATGGGTAAACTATAAACATTCTGGATTTTGAAACTTAAATGACAAGGTTAAACCCGTTTCAGTTAATTTTCGTAAAATAGTTACATATACTTAACCGTGCGCATATTATCTATATCGGGTAACCGGATAAGTTATGGACAAGTTCTATATGCCATTATATTTTAGATAAGTTATAATATCAGTAGGATATCAACTTATATGCCCGTTAAGGTTTTAAAACGAAATTATGCCTCATAAGGGCATTTCGGTAATTTTATACCGTATAAAAGAAACTTGAATATAATTTAATGTTATATTTATAAGTATTATGGAAAAATAATTTATTTATGATATAATATCAGTAGGATACCAATTATATGTGTAATTTATCTTTTATGACCAAACTATGTACCGAAGGGGCATTTTGATCATTTTACGCATAGTTTATAAATTATTTGGGATTCTGAGTTTATAACATGTACCTACTGTAAATGTGTTTAAAATAAATTTTAAAATCAGTAAGTAACAAGTCTTGGTCAATTAATATGGTTTAAAACCATACTATGCACCGAAACTACGCTTTGTCGTAAAATGACGTTTTATGCGATGTTTAATGAAACCTGACATTAGGGTCAGATTAAAATGTCGTAAATATGTTATACAATATAACATATCAGTAGGTAATTGATTTACCTTGAAAAGATTTAATTAAAACCATTTTATAAGCCAAAGGGCTAAAATCGTCATTTATCGACATAGTTTAAGGACCTGTTTGAAAACTCAGTTTATCACTTGGTTTAACATCCCAAATAATCCTATCTATAATATTACATCGTAGAAAACTCATTTTTAAGTTTATTACCATTTAAAACCCTGTTTTATGTAAAAATGACATTTTGGTTAAAGATGAGCATAATCGTGGAACTTGCGTATATACTTGGATTCTGATTATAATCATGTAATATAACCTCAGAGAGTTATACTACATTATATTATGATCATAATGCAACTTTAGATCAGTAGGTAACTTAACCTAAATCGGGTTAGAATCGAAAGTCAAAGCAGAAGTCAAACTTCGCGACTTTCGGTTGCGAACCGACCCTAGAACTGAAATTGACGAGCCGAACATGTTCTTACATGTTCTAATAATTATTACCAACTTGTTTAAGTGTCAAAACATGTTTCATAACATTTATAAGATCAATTTATAATTTTTCCGAAAAATGCCCTGTTTGACTTTTTAATAACTTAACTTTGACCTGTCAATTGGTCTAGCAAACGTGATCTTCAGGAGGTGCCCTTTATAGGGATTAACAACTACCTTATTACGATCACTTAGCCATGTTCACTTCGAACAATGGCTGGACCTATAATGGTCTTTAACCGAAAGTCAAAGCGTTTTCTGTAAAATGCTTGATTTTTTGCTATAAAAGCCTATAAACGAAAATGCATAAGGAAGGAACACTTACCAGTGATTTCTAGGGTGCAAAAGAACTATGTTGGATGCTCCTTTTAGCTAGGAACTTCCAAAGGAGGGAGAAGAGTGTGAATAAGAAAGGTGCAAGTTCAAATGGTGAACTTGATCACCTATTTATAGTAGGAGAGCTCAAAGGAGGTGAAGCCAGGTGTTTCGGGGTGTAAGAGAAGCTTACAAGTGTCCCAAAACGTGGCATAGCTGATTACAAGTCCATAGTTTCGATTTAATGGTTTTTGGAGCTTTGTTTGGAGGCCAAGACAAACTTTCTGCAACAGAGCCTCTCTCGCGCCCCGCGAGAGACCCAGGCCAGGTCTCTCGCGGCCCGCGACCGCCATATGGCCCTAGTTTCAAGTTTTGACACTTTATAACCCCTTAACTTTATAAAGCTTCTAAAACCTTTTTAAGCACTTTTTTGGCACTTTTAGCCCTCCGTAGCCAATACTTGGCATACCCGAGATTATGCCCGGACATTGTCGAGCTCTCGGTTCGTTAAAAGGTCACTCAGAGGTATAAATTAACATGTTGACACTTTTAATCCCTCCATCATCCAACTTTCACATATACAAAATTGAACTCTCTCGTCCAATATTTGACACATATGAGAGTTAGGATTTCACAAAGAATCACTCAGAGGCTTATTATACGCATGTTGATTCCGATGTCACTCAGAGGCTGGGCATGTTGACATATCAGTCACTCAAAGGCCAAATTTCAGGCATGTTGACATATCAGTCACTCAAAGGCTAATGATTTAAGCATGTTGACATATCAGTCACTCAGAGGCTGTTATTTATGCATGTTGACATCGGACCGTCACTCAGAGGCTCAGTTTGAGCATGTTGACGCCTTTAGTCCTTATTGGTCTTTAACAGACTATATTTAAAATACAACACGTGTCACTATACTATTGGACACGATTTTACAAGGTGTTACGATTATCCAGCCACTTCACACCCCTATAACGCTCATACTCATGATCATATCATCCTTTTATCTCATGCATTGACTTTGAGCGACTTGCCATAAATAAAATCTCATTCGAATTACAAGGACATCCCATGAGTAACGACTCCATGTTATAAAAACATATAATTCTTCATATACTCTTATAGTTCTCTTGTTTTAGCCCATGGCTTCATAGTTTAGTAACATCTTCAGAGTGAGATAAAACATTGGAATCAATAGGTCTGGGTTCAATTCCTACAAGGGGTTTTTCCCAATATTTATTGTGTTTCCTCCTAAATTGGATATGATCGGCAATATTTATTGGGTGTTCCTCCTGAATTGGTATAGCAGTAAATGAAAAAGTTGATTTGCACTGATAACATGATAATATTATATTGGTATGTCAGCCATTCAAATTTGCCATTGAAAGAAAATTCAAAACCGTATTTAAGAACCAACAATATTCTAAAAAGCACAAATATCATAAAAGAAACAGAATCTCCTCTTTGAATCACCGTAACACTCAAGTCTTCGTCTTCCACACTCTCCAATGGCGACGAAATCGGAGAATCCAAAGCCACCGAAACCCTTGCCGTCCGTAATTCAGGCCTACTGGCTGCCGGCGATCCTCTTCTGCGCCTCCATGTTCTTCCAGCTCGTTGCTATTCCTCGCTCTTTTCCTCCTTCTCATTACGACGGTCAGTTCTCTACTCACTTTTGCACCAATTTTAACCTACTTTACCTCCTACTGTTCCAATTTCCCCCAATTTATTGTACTTTTTGCCTCTCTGATTTACAGTGTTAGGGATCAAGTCTTTCAGCACAGTTGAACAAGTGAATGAGGCATATCAGAAACTCTATTTGAATTGGTAACTGTAGTATTAAAATTGCGTTGGTTATTATTATTAATTATGTTTATATGCTTATGTAAGGTTAAGTCAATAGTTATTGACTATATTGTTATGGAAAATAGTTTTTTTTTTAATTTTTTTTCTCGTTAAAGTTGGTAGTATTTTAATGTGGAATTTATTATTCATGTAGAGTGGTTTGGTTAGCTTGATATGGTTGTTTTTGTTTGTTTGTTAATACAGTTTGGTGTAATTATTAAAATTGTAGTGTAAGTTTTATGATTTTGTTTTGATTTTTAAGTTGGTGTAATTAAATATTTTTAAGACGATGAAGGGATATTGAGAATTTGAGATGAAAGATGAAGGATCATACATGTTTCATAATCTTGGATGATGAAAACTATAAGCTATTAGCTAACAGCTAACTAACCATCAAACCACATATTTTTATTTTTATTTTTTTTTCACTCATAATATTATTTAAGCTAGGTCACCCTTGGGACTCTATTAGAATATTTGATGTTGATACGATTCATATAATTAGAATTCACGTGGATACTTGATATTGGATTTACTTTCTTTCTATGTGTAATTTAACATAGACTTATCTTTTGAACTATGGGTTCGGTTGGCCCAACATGCTAACACTGATATTTAAACCATGCCAGCGTGCTGTCAAGCGAATAAGTGTTTAAACTAAACCATATCTGTAATCAAAGGATTTATCAATCATGATCCTGCTTAATGTTATTGTATCTGTTGATATGGCTGCGTGACAATGCAATTGCAATTTATTAAAAAAATTACGTTGCAGGAAAGCAGGGAAGGGACCTTCTTCAACTCTTGATATGATTAAGGTTTGTATAATTCTTTAGTTCGACTGAAGCCATTTGGCTGTGGGCATTTATGTCATTTAGTTTACAGTTTTGTTTTATGGCTCCTATTTTTGATTTTTTTTCTTTCAATCTTTATTTTGATATTAAGTTGGCCTCCACTTTCAGGTTCAGTATGCTTTTGAACTTCTTAGCAATCCCACATGGAAAAGGGATTATAATATATTTGGCATTGATGAACATCTTGTGAGTTATGCTATTCATAATATCTTTCAAACTGCTGTTTTTTATTAGTTTACCATACGTGCGATCTTCATAGCTTAGCCTGTATGCTAATATTGTTCTGTTGGTTGTAGCATGTAATGGAAAGCGTCAAAGAAAAATACTTTAATGCAGACTTTTCTGATATCAGTCTTCCATTGCTGGAACCTACTTCATTTGGTTTGTAAAGCTGCCATACTAAATTTGGATTTTCAGATTGTTTTCGGTTTGGAAAACGACTGTGTTTTATTTTTGCTGATGTCATTTCATTGTTTTATTTTGTCTCAGAACCGGATCAGTCTTTTGAAGTCATTTCATCAGAAAACTTTGTTTCTAAGCTACAGAACAGTAACACATTGCTTGTTCAGGTTTAAATATTTGTTCTATATAACTCTTGATATTTTATATATTTTGACTACAATTTGTTTTCTATTGAATTTTTGCTCCATTCGTTTGTTATAATTATTTGGTAATTGGTTTCAGGTTTTCTCAGTTGGGAGCAGCCAATGTGCCCAGTTTTCTAGTTCTTGGAAACGAATCGGTATTTTACTTTGTTAGACGTGTCTCCTGTTTTCATTTATTTAAAAAAATTGTCAATGATTTTTAAAACATTTTCTTGCATAATTGCAGCTAGTTTACTGGATGGTATAGCAAATACGGGAATGATTGAGGTTTGTGATCTTAAGCTTGCAACGTATTTATCTGAAAAGAAATATACCGGAGCTCCGTTCTTTCGAAATGGTTGGTAACTTCATTATTACAGCACTCTTAACAAGTTATTTTTTTAATAGACTTGCATATAATGAATTGTTCCCTGATTTGATTGTGATACAGGTCTTCCTTCACTTGTGGCTTTTCCCACTGGCTGTAAAACTTCAGATTGCATTGTTAGGTGAGTTTATAGAAATATTATTAGTGTATTAATAATTAATTACTCAAAGTTCTTCAATTATTTTTCCTGATTATACTATTGCTCTTTGTGTTAGGTACACTGGGCAGTTATCTGTTGATGCTGTTACCGATTGGTTTGCAACAAACATCCTAAGCTTACCTCGTATTTCTTACTACTCTATGGAGTCTTTGGTATCTTCTACTTAAAAAAACCTTCTTATTTTTATTATATAATGTTTTTAAATATTATTCTTGCCAATGCAAAATAACGTCATTCTAATCACAGGCACAAACTTTTCTTGGTAAAGGCAGTCGACATAAGGTAAACTTTTGTTGAATATTCATGTTAGTGATTTCTATGTAACTATCTCATTAATAACTTTTTATTATT
Source organism: Scalesia atractyloides (assembly GCA_947069175.1). Lineage (NCBI taxonomy): Eukaryota > Viridiplantae > Streptophyta > Magnoliopsida > Asterales > Asteraceae > Scalesia > Scalesia atractyloides. The sequence goes on from CAMTDV010000029.1 coordinate 12,000,482, forward strand.
GATGTGACAGGTCAAAGTCATTTTCGTTTCAAAAACGGGACAGCGAGCCACTCCATTCGTGTGTCACGTGGCTAAAAGCTATTGGTCTTACGCCTCATTCGCATTCACCGTTTGGAGAGAAGAGGAATCCGTCTTTTGGTCAAACACGTAATTTTCTTATTTGAATTAAACTAATTTTCTTCCTGTTTTTTTACAAGTTCTCTTCCAATAAGACTGAAATATTTGTCTGCGTAACAGATTTGGGGTTGAAGAAGCTCCGGCAACTGTTATTCTGAGAGATCCCGGTGTCAAACCAGTAGTTTACCATGGCATGTCATTTTTCTTTTTTCTTTTTTTTTTTTTTGTTTTTTCCCTCATGGTTACTAAAATATAGCTTTTTTCTTATTGATTTGCGGGATTTATGAACAACTCAAGACTTATTGATATCATGGAACAGAATAAACATCAAGGTAATGAACGGTTTGGTATTGTTCTTATGCACATTTATTTTTATTTAAAAGACTAATTTTCAGTATATAATTTAAACTTTCTACAGGTCGAAATGTTTTCAGTTTTCATATCCATAGATACACACAATCACACACATATACGGCCATGTTTGGATGAGCTTATTTTACCTCCTTATGACTTATTGACTTCTTGGAAAAGGAACTTTTGTGAAATGGTGTTTGGGTAATAAGGTGAAAAGGAGCTTTTTAGGCATTGAAAAGGAGAAATGAAAAAGTCACTTGGTTGTGACTTTTCCAAAAAGAAGATAAGGAGGTTAAAAAGTCAATAAGGAGAAATAGAAAAGCTTATCCAAACATGCCCTACATATAGGATCAGGTTCTGATGAGAACTCCTCTGAGTTGCGAGAACTTGAGAACTCCGATGGAAATCCTACTTCCCGTGCGGACTTTGAATCATTTTTTCCACAAACGCAGATGAACATCTAACTAAGAAACCTGTAAAAAAAATTAAAAAATAGCCTAGTGTTCATTCTTTTTAACAGCAAATGCGGATCACAGACGGACCATTGGAGTCTCATTGTGCCACCAGCGGAACCACCCGATCATATCCATCTCCACTAGGCAATAATGCCTATACACCAATTTAGGAGGAAACCCAATAAATCTGGAAAACCCCCCATTGTGACTTGTGAGAATCGAACCCAGGACCTTATGGTCCCTAAGCCTTATCTCACCCCCTTGGTTTAAAAAAGTGGGAAGCTTACAAAAGCGATGAGGTCTAAAGCCGAAGCGCAAAAGCGGTGAGCTTTTCGTACGCAAAGCTCAAAGTGATTATATAATTTATTTTATATATCCCATAAGTGTTTAGCATCCAATACCTATGATTTAGCTATAATTAAGCTTTATATATGTTTTAAAATGAAAAAAAAACATAAATGTACAACATAAATGTACACTCAGCTGCAAAAAAACAAGCCATGTACAAAAAGCGTGCGCCTCAGTTGGCTTAGGTCGATTTTTACCCTAAAAAGCGCGCCTCAGTTGTGCTTCTTGTACATACGTCGCCTTGTGTTACATAAGGCGCAAAGACTTGCCCTAGATGCGCTTTGCGCTTAATCGTGCTTAAGGCGCACTTTTTTAAACCAAGCTCACCCCAAGATGCCACTAGGCTATAATGCCATGGGCCAACGCGAGGTTTTGATGGTTTACACTAGTGTAAATTAAATTTAAAAAAAATGTAGGAAAAAACATTTTGCGCGGGTTACACATATGTAAATTTTGGTATACGATATATTTTGAAAAAGTTTATATATTTTTTCAATTTGTTTTTGGCAATTTAAAAAGAAAACCTTTTTTTCAAAGAGTTCTCACGGTCTCGCAACTTGGGGGAGTTCTCATTCTAACAAATTCCCTATTCATGTATTATATATACTAAAAACTTATATAGGAGGTTAATAGAACCTAAATATCGCGAGAACCGTGCGAACAAATGAAAAAACCACGAGAACTTGGTCAAAAACAATTCAAATTCAAAATTTCTTTTTACACTAATTATTATTATTCGAATACAATGTTAGAAATTAAATTTATGTGAATTCGTAAATAATTTTTTTTACACATACGTAAGTTTGTTATTTACACTGTGTAAATTTGTTATATTTACACATGCATAAAAAATCTAGTAAGAGTGATTTTGAGAGGAGAATTGAATATTTGATGTAAATTCTTTTTTGATGTTGTATTTTAATTACAATGAGGTCTGTATTAAAAAAAAATCGATTTTGATTGGTTTATTCATTCGTTCTCACGGTTCTCGCAATATTTAGCGTTCTCAATATAATATATACATATATATGTTTGTGTAACAACGATATCAGTTATTTTTGTTGACTAAATTTTGGAGAACATATTGTAATCTCTCTTTAAACCCATTTTTTTTGCATTTCAGTCCTTCCACAATTAAGAAGCATAACATCAATGGAGTTAGGTTGTGATCCAAAGGGCTACAAACGTGCCGGTAACGACACTACGGTTTGGTATTGTGCCGTTGTTGTGGGCAGGCAGAGTGCAGAACTTCATAAAATGCGTGAGGTGAGCTCCATTAACCCTAATTGAAAGATACCTTTTAACGCAATTAATTCTTTATAGCTAATTACTTTATTCATATATGATTAAAGACCATGCGTAGCATCCAAGAGACACTATCAAACAATGGAGATGTAGATCAATTTGATAATGAAACAGCCACATCAGCAGCGGTTAAGGAAAAACGGTTAACCTTTGCTTGGGTGGATGGTGAAGTACAAAAGGTAATTCAAAGATTTAGTTTATTATTGATTTTGTGAATGTTTGACACATGAATAATAGATATTAGTTTTTGTTTCTTTTTTACAGAGGTTCTGTATGTTTTATGTAAATGTGGAGGACAGCCATGATACATGTGGACCCAGGAGGGATATTACCGACGTGCCTCGAATATTTCTCGTACGCTACAAAAGAAACGATACAGAAGTGAATAGAAAAAATGAGGAAAATTCGATGAACATGTTTGCTTAATGGTTTCTAGAGATGTGGACCCCACATCCCAATTAGTGGCACTATACAAAGGTTTAAATGAAATTCCACAGGTTTGGTCTTCTATTCATCAAAATCTTAAAAACAGTAACTATTCATTTTTATTTGTATTTCTTAGTGCGTCTATTTAATACAATTTTGTCCAGATAATTAAATGGATCTCAGACACAATTAGAGATGGTGACTCAAGAGATCTCCCCTTTCATGTGAGTTTCTACAAACAAAATCGTTTACTTTTTTTGTGAACTAGTTTTTTTTACCCGTCACATGTTGTGGCGCCGCCATACTACAATCGACCAGACTCGTTTCCGAACTAAATTAACGTCGAAACATGCTCTAACTCAAATTTATACCATCGAATTGAAACGTATTACATTTCACCCGATATGTTTCCAAACAAAATTTACATCAAAGCGTACATAAAAAGAAAACATTTTATAGTTGACCCGACTCGTTTTCAAACAAATATTACGTTAAACGTAAATGAACTCGAATTTATGTCAAAAGGTTTGAGGGTTAAAGAAAAGTTAGAAAGTATGGGGGCCTTTTTTGTCAAGTTAGAAAGTAGGGGGGGGGGGTCATTTTTGTCAAGTTAGGAAGTTCTTTTTGTCAATTTACAAAACTTGATGGTGAATGGTGATTTCAAAGGTCGGCACCGACCTTTGAAATAAAGGTATTATATAATATATAATTCACAAATTACATTTTTTTTAAATTTTGATTTAAAAGAGATATTCATATTTTAATGCAGCGGACGTCAACTCCTGAGCTTGTACCTGAAGATGTAGATCCTATTTGGTCAAAAGGCCGGGAGCAAATTATTTCATCAAGTTGGGAATGAAACAGAGGATTGGAACCGTACCACAAAGAATTAATGATCTTACGGGTGATCCGAGGCTTGGTCCAATGTTGCTTTTGGGGGCATTGATGTCATTTGGGTTTATTTATCTAAGGAGAAATCAGTCGATCAAACCGAAAGAAGAATCTGATGATGCAAGCAATCCTAAACCTGAGGTAAGCACTGGTGCATTAGCCAGCATGGCCTCGAATCTACTAATTCACAAGTGAATTGTTCGAAATTACTTCCTTTTCTAAATCATCATGTTGCTTGGTCTTGGAGCCGTCTTGTGTCATTGACAGGGGGCTGACCGGTCAAAACTTAGAAGACGACGCCCAAAAAGCCAAACAAACCAGAATGTACCGCCATCCATTACCGACATGGAACCGCCAAATGCTTTCCAAATGCCGTTTACGGATTCTGATTCAGAGTAAAAGTTTCAGTTTTATAGAAAACAGATAACAGAAGCTGCTTAAACCATATGAAACCATATAAAGAGGGTTTTAGTATCCAGGAGGTTGTGAAACATACACATGGTGTCATAATCCTGAATCTTTTTGTTAATTTATCATTTGGTCCTTGAATCAAGAGTATTTGTTCCATGTAATCATAACCATGAATTCTTTTTGTTAAATTATTGATCATAGTTAAAACAGATGAAATATGTACTTGTTGGACCGTTTACTGGATTTGGTTGACTTGAGTAGTAATTAGTGTTTTGAAGAAGTATGTTAATTCTTGATTATAAAATTATTTGGGGTCAAATGGAACTTTACTACAAACTCCGGGAAGTGGTCAGTGGCGAAGCTTGACGTTTTCGACGGGATATACCAAAAAATTTCTATATGAAAACTACATATATAACACTACTTATTATTCCATTCTTGTGACATTGTGTATGTATATTGACATATATTTCAATCCAACCTAGTAAATGATTAAAGTTCAATTTCCATAATATTCGAATTACAGAATTCTAGAATTAAATATCCGTGAATATGTTTGATTGATTCATATCTGCTTGTTATTTCCAATTATTGATTTGGGTGAATTACATAACCGTGAATATTGGTTCTTTTGCTTGATTCGTATCTGCTTGTTATTTCTAATTATTGATTTGGGTTTTAATTATATACTAATAAAACCCGTATGCAAACACGTGTGGTTTTTAGAAAATTTACATACCACATTTTATTAAACAACAAATCACTAAACTTATTCAAATTCCAACATCACTAATCAAAAAATAAGAAATGCACGTGTTAAGGTAGCTTTTGGCACTACTCGAGCTCTAGAGCCTGGCTTTCCCATGGTTGAGCAGCAATCCATCACTCCAGCCCCAATTATATGTTGCGAGATTGAAAGCATTTGCGGCTAAATTGGAATTAGAATGCGCCCTCCACTGCAAATATCTGGAAAGTCAACAGAATTCCTTTTAGATTGAGAAAGTCAAAACCTTTGACCTTTTAACCAAATAATCAAACATCAATGTAATTTAGACTTTTACCATATTTTGGTGAGACATGATAATATTTTGCAATCATAATAACAAGTGTTACATACCTTAAAACCCATGAATGCAGTTTAAAATATAACAACTTGCTCATCAAGAATCATTGGTCATCAGTTACCTAAATTGAGTTCTGATTAACAAATAATAACTATCGCTAATGATTTCAGCAACAAATACAACAAACTTAACGTTTTCCAAAGAGATTTAGACGAAAACACTACACTGAAGAATCAAACAAATTAGTAGCGTAAACACACAAATATGAACAAAATAGATTGCAAACATTATCATATCTACCAAAATAAATCAACGAACAGGAAAACGAAGAGATGGTGCGATTACCTACATTGAAGAAGATGAACATAATTAGTTACCTAAATTAAGTTCTGATCAACAAATAACAATTATCGTTAACGATTCAAGCAGTAAATGCAGTATAAACCTAACGATTTCGGATAAATCAGTTTCGTAAACAGTAAATACACAAATATGAAGAAAATCCATTGCGAACATTATAATATCTAACGGAAATGATTACCTGCAAAGAATCTGATGAATGTTGAATGAGATCTTGTTGGTATGAACAGAAGGGAAGGAAAATTCAACACTGTGAAGTGAGAGAGTGGTGAATTGCGTGCGATAAGCATCGCTCTGATGCGTAATAGAGGGACGGGGACAAAGAAGATGTGCCTTATCACATGGCTGCAAATACACGGTTGCATAGTCACGAAAGTTCAACTATGCCATCCAGATATTGCCACGCCAAGATACGGGTTGGATCTTCAATGTGTCACACCCCGACCCGCAGCGGAAAAGGTGATCGGGGCATGATTGGGTTATCATCAAAGCTCATGACATTTATTATGCGTTTCATATTCATTAATACAATTTAATGGAAATTTACAATAAATGTTACAACATGTTCTAAGTATCAATCTAAGCTTCTTTGTTCTCTTCTAAGGCATTTCCTATGTTTTCCTTGCTTCAACCTGTTCACCTGTATCATGTGTAAAAGGGTTTTTGGATCAACATAATGTTGGCGAGGGAATCCTATGGAAAACATTTGAACAAGTTTATTTAAATTGATTATGAAATATGTGCACAACCAAACATGAGTAAAAATAGTTGTAACTTATTCAACAATCATAAGATATTAAATGAAACACACATGAACAATAATGGAACATTTAGAGGCACGCGATGCTCAACTCGTCTCTCACGAGGAACTGAGGGGCCTAATGAATGAATTGCATAAACATGATAATATGAATGACACAACTACAAACAATATAAACTCAATGATACACACATGAACAATAATGAATTGGTTTTGAGGCACGCGTTGTTCAACTCGTCTCTCACGAGGAACTGATGGGCTTAATGAATGAATTCCATATAATTTGACAAAATGAAATAAGTAATCACAACAATATAAACAATCAAAATTTAGATCACGATATAGTATGGCACAAGTTTAAATAAACGAGTTAATTATTTTTAAGACATATGACACACCCCAAAACGTGTAATTTAAAAGGGGGAGTTGTAAGATTCACTCACAGTGGGTGCGTTCGGTTGATGATGTTGAATGCACGCGAAGTGGTTTTAACCACGAGTGAGATTAACCTAGATAAATATCATTATGGTTCGGTAAGTAAACGGATTTTATTAATCTATTTTAGTAGGATTGTTGGGTGTATTTTTGTGAGTTTGAGGCTATTTTCTAACCTTAAAAATGTTATTTTTAAGTATTTTTAATTGATTTTTAATTAAAATAATTAAATAAAATAATAAAAAAAAAATTGATTTTTTTTCTGACCGTTGACTTGACCGTTGACCTGACCGTTGACCGGTTCGAGTCGGAATATAAGTGCGCTGAGTGAGGCTCGAACCCGAGACCTCCCGTACGCGTGCACGCAGCTCTACCAACTGAGCTACGTGTCTAACCCGTTATATATCTGTTTTTAATTATATATGTATATTAATTATGTTAAACAGAAAATTCTTTTATTTTAAAAACACTTTAATTTGAAACAGACGGTGCGCTCCACAGGTCTCGAACCCGGGACCTGTGGCTTAAACTAACACACAGTCCACCGCTGGACTGTGTGTCCAACTTGTTAACTTTACTGATTTTTATTATACTTAAACACAAATTAGTTATTTCCTTTTCTGTCTTATTTTAAAAAAAATAGATAATTGTCCGAGTCGGTGCAGTAGCCCGGACTCGAACTCGTGACCTGTGATATAAACATACACACAGTCCACCGCTGGACTGTGTGTCTAACTTGGTTATTATTCCGGTTATTAATATACTTAACATATACCAGTATGACTCCGGTTCGGTTAATCAAAAAAATCATTTTTATTAAGGCGGCGTGTGTGGAACAGGATTCTAACTCGAGACGTTAGTGTTTATTGTGCACACAGTCCACCGCTGGACTGTGTGTCTAACCCGAGTAATATCTTGTTTTATTTATAATTAAACATTACCGCGGTCATCGTCTTCTTCACTGGTTTTAACCAGAATCGGAAATCGACTGGTTCGATGATTAAAACATGTTCTTTAGCGTTTTATGATTAATTACAGATGAGGTATAAGTAAAAAGAAAGGAAAATAAGCGTGAGGTATACCGACTAGCTTTCCTCTGTTTTCCGGCAGAACTCCGGCGACAGCAATCCCTTCCGGCGACGAGTGTCTTGCAGCAGAGAATCTTCAGAAAACTTACAAAGGGTGTGGGTGACTTTGGTATAAGCTTAGGAGGTTCAATAAGGCTCGGAAATGGAGAAACCGGTTTTCCGGCGACAAACAGAAGGATTCCGGCGAGTGGATTTTCGCCGAGAAAAGGTGTGGTTTTGAGCGAAAAGGTTTGCAGAGGTTCGAAGGGGTATTTATAGGGCAAACTATCGATGAACTTGGTCTGATTTCCGACTGGATTCGTCGGTTATGAAAACTCCGGCGGTTATAACTTTGGTCGCGGACCCAGACGTCGGTTATAACCGATGTCTTAGTAATGGTTTACGTTATAACGGAAGTTGTCGTTAAAACTCGCGAAAATACCGGGATTTCCGACGACTGAACTTTTGGGCGCCGGTTTTGAATTCGTAACGTCATGATATCAATTAAATGATTCTGATATTTAACAAATAACATCAGTGGCGCAGTGGTTTGTGTGTTATGTGTTAAGTCTGTTGGTGAGCCGGTTACTGACCCGGGTTCGAAACCCGGCAGAACCAATGTATTTTTATTTTGCGTTTTTTAACAGTTTTTCAAAAACTAATTATATATTCCCGTATAATAATTGATTATGTACCGTTTAAAATTATTTTGGGCATTTAATTCGCGACGAAAATTTTAACTGACTGTTCGGTTGATAAACGGAGCGGGTTTGGTAAATCCGTTTTTGACGGATGTTACACAATGTCTCCCTTTTCTTAGATCATCACAACCTTTAAAAAATTCACAAAAATATAGCTACTAACACCACAATGAAAACCACCACCATCGTCTCGCCGCCGCAACGGAAGCAACCGACGGTATCATGAGCAATGCATAGGGTACAATCATATTGAGGAGAGATTAATGTGAGAGAAGGTTTTAGGATTTTAGAAGAGAAGATGAGCAGAGATTAATGTGAGAGAAATGAAAAGAGTTTAGGGTTGTATATGGTAGGGAGAACAGGGGCATGGATAGATGAAATGATGAAGTTTGTCATCAAATACACTTCCCCGTAATCTTTTAAAATTTGAAATACCCGGTTTTTTGAACTCTCCTTTAATAGATATTAGATATTAATATTAATAATGAGATATTAATATTAAATATAATATGAAAATACATGATCTATGAATCAATAATGAGATAAAATTGAAATTGTTAGATAGCCTATCTGATTATCACATAAGCATTGTGATATCATTATCATCTCTTCTTTTATTCATAGGGTAGATATTTTAGCACACCATTAACACGTCAATGCTTACACCTACTCCAAATGAATCTATGATTGTTTTCACTCCAAATATACTTTACTTTCTTTACATAAGGGTCATCCATTTTGCAAAACACCTTGTAATATCCTCTTACATTAATAACGTAAACTACATTTTTTTAATAAAAATAGTGAGGGTTGGGTTTTCATAATAGCATTTTAATTAAGTTCCAACGCAAACATGATACACTCACAACTAGTAATTTATGAAATGAGCCACCAACACTACAAGACTCGATACAAAGTTAAACAACCACTACTAAAAAATAGATCAATAAGTGAATAACACAATTAAAGATATGTTTAAACGGGTTAACCCATTTATGACACACATAGTACAATCAATATCATTTAGGTTATTATTTTACCCTTCTTTATAATTGGTTGGATGTTGCGTGCCACTTTTTAAATGATTCCTACCACATTTCGTCTAAAAACTGTAGGAACCATTTAAAAAGTGATACACGGCATCCAACCAATTATAAAGAAGGGTAAAACAATAACCTAAATAATATTAATTGTATTGAATTCACTATAATTATGCTAATGAACAATTAGTTCTTTTGTTTTCAATGTGTTGATACAATTCTCCAACAAGTGAAGTGCTAATATTATTCACAAGTGTGCTAAAATCAATTATTTTTTTAAGTCATATGTGCTAATATAATTCAAAAGTACTACTTTTATGTATGTGTAGTTTTAATATGTACTAGTTTAACTTTTTTAAGTGTTAGGATCTGTTCTCACGTTTTTTAGGATTAATGTGGTTTGTACCATAACCATTCCCGTTGTAGATCGTTCTTTAAGGATTTTATGGATTATAAGTTTTGGTAACTTTTAATTCTTTTATCATGTTAAATCGTTTCTATTATTAGTTACCCATGTTAAGTGAGTCATGTCAATTATGATTCGAATGTCAATTTATGTTATTGAAATGCTTTTATATATACTATAGGTGTACCTATACAATGTGGCGAGAAACACAACACACCAACACAAATGCTGATAGAACGCTTAAACAATTGTTTACTAAAAGTTTATAAAATAAAGTAAATATGGAATCATTTAAATTAATATAATATAAAAAATGATTTTGGGAGTTTATTCAAACATGAAATTGATTGTTTACATAATTAAAAAATTAAAAAACTTATTTATTAATTGTAATAAATATAATTGAAGTGTGCACATGACATTATAGACTTATAGCATCTTGGGGTGAGATAGGGCTTAGGAACCATTAGTTTCCGGATTCGATTCCCACAAGGGGTTTTTTCCAGATTTGTTAGATTTCCTCTAGAATTGGCATATAGGCATTATTGCCTAGTGGAGATGAATCGGGTGGTTCCGCTGGTGGCGTGATGATATTTTAGTTGTCAATCATTGATCTAAATTTGCTCTTAAAAAAACAAAAACAAAATTGAAGTTGTAGTCTAATTAATTTATGGTATTCGGATCCTAACCATTATCTCAACAACCCTATTAAAATCACATTTTTCTAAATTTATCTTTGGTTGTTTTCTTGAAACCTATCATATCCCATTCCCTAATTTAATCTTTTTCTAACTTACAAACACTTATTTTGTTATTTTTCTCGTTTAATAGGAGCTTTTCTTGTAAAAAAGGATATTTTTCGTAAGAAGTGTGAGAAGACATATGAATTAACATGTAGGTCTCATGTTTTGGACTTAGATATGATGTTTTGGGTTGGTTTGGCAAGAAAAACACAAAACATAACAATTTAAAACAGAATGCAATGAATTCTAGGCTTAAAACTTAAAACACCATGACAAGAATGTTAAGTAGTGTGTTTTAAGTATCAAGTAGTGTGTTTTAGTTGTGTTTTAATTTTTATGCCTAAAATTCATTACATTGTAGCCTTAATTGTTATGTTTGGTATTTTTCTTTCCAAAACAAACCAAAACATCATGCCTAGTTCAAAACATGAGGCCTACATGTCAATTTCTATGCCTTCTCACACTTCTCAGAAAAAAAAAAAACGCTAAATTTCGAGACTAAAAAACAGAACAGTACCGACATGCACATGTGCAGCGGTACTATTGTTCATGTAAAAGGTACTTTTTACAGGAACCTCACCGTTTATTGGTAGAACCTTGAGAACCAATGTGAATACAACAAAAAAAAAAAATACCTAAAATAAAATAAACATACAAAAATGTTTTTTTTTTATAAAAAAGCTAAATTTCGGCACTAAAAAACAGAACAACAGTACCGATATGCACATGTGCAGCGGTACTGTTGTTTATTTTTTTAGTGACAAAATTTAGCGTTTTTTATAAAAAAAATTGAACAAAAAGTACCGTTGCACATGTGCATGCGTATGCGTATGCACATGTGCATCTGTACTGTTGTTCTAATTTTTTTAGTGACGAAATTATGAATACTTAATATTATTCACTTCCTTTTTTTAAATAAATCACAAAATTGGCTAGTGTGTAAAAGATAATCAAGATGGTCAAATTCATAAAAGACAATTTTGCCCCGTAAACTCTAAAAAGTTAACGTAAAAAGACAACTCCATCATCCTCAAATGTATTAAAATGTAGTGTTTTGTACGTGTGGGACTAACAAATGAGAACTAATATATTTCGTAAGACACTGTGAGAAATTAGTCAAAAACTAATTAATACAATTTTTTTTTACAATCTGATTCAATGTCATTTTCTTAAAAGTTGGTGTTGTTCTTATCACAATTGCCATAGTATCCTATTTATCAGGAACTGGTATGAAAAACCTGTTACTTAAAGTAGAATGTGAAAATTCTTGTTTACCAGTTTTAGTTCACTTACAAAACAAGAAAATCTCTCAAACTAATGTGTTAAGAATTCTCTTAATGTGACTAAGAATTCTCCCTTAATGTGACTGAAGGTCTCATGTTGTTGATTTAGGATTTCATGAGTGTTTTTGATCACATCCTCTGTTCCACAAATTGTTCTTTCAATGCATCTTATAACTCTTTTGCACCATTACATTGTAGGAAGCCGACCTAGATTTCGTTTGGTAGAGCCATGGTCACAATGCTGAAAGCCTTTGCATCTAATTCAAACTTTTGGAAATTTTGCTCAGACTAATTCTCTGGTTTCTTTGGCTCTTTAACATTCTATTTTTTTAGCACTTGGTACCATTGGAACATGCGGTCCGGATATTACGAACTTCCAACATCCTGTTGAGCTAGCACATGTGCCATCCATCGTTGCCAAATATTGTATTCTTATCTGACAAGCATTAGAGGCTTGTTGTTGAAACCAATGTTATGGGGATCATGATTGTTTTGTGACATTCTTACGATCTTTGTGAAAAATTAAGTACGTACAAAAGTTTTTGAATCTGAAACTTTAAACACTGAAATTCGATACAACAAATAGTTGGTTATAATTTGTGAGCTTTTTTATCAAGTTTAATGTGACCAAGCTCTGATACCAATAATTAGGATTTGATTTTTAATTTATGTGTTTTAGGTGAACTAATAATGGATGAATGATAATAAAATATGGAAATGCACCGGAATTATACTAACACACAAATTTGGAAAGATATCAATCTTGTATCGATGATTATAATCAAGATTACCAGAATGATTTTGAGGGCGCTCTCAGCCTGATCACTCACTTCTGTTCGTACAGATGTCAAGAGATGAAATAGATCTCTAAAAGGTGAGATCTATTTATACTAAGTACAAAAGGTCTGTTTGCAATCAAGTTGACGTCACCCTAATAGTGATATATAACATTTTTAACAGAAAAGATTTCACAGATGTTAATTGTTCTAATATAGCTAACATCCGTTCTACACTGACAGTGTTACATTGAAAGGTTTGTTCTTCAAACTGATGTTGACCTGTTCCAAACATTTGTTTAGGCCTAACAGATGTTTGGTCTCCTCCTTCAGTGCTTTGTCTTCAATAGGGCTTTGGCCATTGAACAAATGTTCTTTCTTCTTCAACAGAGCTTACAAGTTTTCAAATAACTCTTTGCTAACTTCAAACAAATATTCTGATTAGTGTTCAAGATTCATTATCTTTGGGAGAAGTGTGCATCATTATCTATTTATTCCTTAATCTGATTAGCATGTTTTGACTTTCAGAAATCATCTTTTCCTTTTTAGGTCCCACAATATGCACTATACATATTGTGTATAACACAGTGAAGCATAAAACCACAGTATCTAAGAACATTTTAGCAAAAATACATTTGTGTATATAAACCTAAATTACAGGGAAAACTTTTAACTTCATATAATATACATACGTGTATAAAAATATTAGTTACTTATTGCATACCAAGACCCCGCATACCATATGGCCCTTAATAGAACAACTTATTAATCTATAGATTCACAAGATCATCATAAAGAAGAAAAAAAGTTTACTAGACGTCAACATTCACAATCATACAAAGGTGTATTCCACAAACATCAACATACAGAGCTTGAACATTCTACTGAACAAATAATAATCGCTCGATAAAATACTTGGATGCTCCATTGTTGTAACATACACATGATTATTTTTTGGACAATGTTGGTGGTTGCTATTTGATTTCGCCATAAAATGAAGTAAATAAGAAAATATACTAATATCCAAGAAAATACAAAGAATGAGAGAAGAAACTGATTATGCGAGAAGAAACTGATTATGCGATACTGGGAGTGTGGATTAGTAGACGATTGTCTACAAATTAATACCTGTCGATCAAGAAGGGTAGGATGAATTAGAATCTTGTTAAAATTTTTCTATACTAATAAAATCTTTTTTGGACACGTGTCACTTTCTGGTGCATTCTCATCTTCTCTTCCTATTTATCTCTTATATTAATTTGAAATTTGAAACAAAACATTAGATAAGAATAAAGATTTGTTTTTCTATAAATAATTTAAACAAAATTAAGATAAGGATAAACTCTTATATTAATTTTAAACAAAAAATTAGATAAGAATAAATATTTATTTTTCTATAAATAATTTTAAACAAAAATTTAGATAAGGATAAACTCTCCTATTAATTTTAAACAAAAAATTAGATAAAGATAAATATTTGTTTTTCTATAAATAATTTTAAACAAAAATTTATATAAGGATAAACATTTGTTTTTATTATGATCATATTATATAATAATATTAATTTCAAACAAAAAATTAGATAAAATTCTATAAATAATTTTAAACAAACAACATTTAGATAAGGATAAACTTTTTTTTTTTTTTATTTTTGTTAAGTTTTGTCGTAGGTTAAATTGTTTTGGTGGGTAATGTTCTATTATTGGGCCACTATAATTTAAGGAAGTCAAAATACATTGTTGATCTTCTCCACAAGCCAAAACTAGTCGAATGTTCCCACGGAACAAAGACATATAATAATGATAGTTGGTTCGTGTTTTGTTTGAGGGTTTAATCATAGAGTTCTGATTGTTATACCTTATATAATTTAGTTTCTTTTATAATCATATAATCATAGAATACAGAACTGATGGAATGTTTCTTTTATTTCAAATTTCATGTCTATAACACTATTAAAATAATATATAGTTTATTTTGAGTAACCCGTATAAACACGGGTACTTAAACTAGTTTAAATAATGTTTTGAAATCACAAAAAATAGTAATGTGTAACTAATTTGGATAACTCTAAAATAGAAAGGAAATATAATTAATGAATTAATTTTAATTTTATATGTATAATTACAATCCTACCCTTTTACTCTAAAAAGTAAATCAAGGGCTAGGATTAGTTCACTAAGTTCACAAGCAAGGGGGTGCTCACTAATGAACCTAACCATATATATATATATATATATATATATATATAAAATTAGGATTAGGATAAAAGGAAAACCCCTACGAGTTGTGAGAACTTACAGAACTCGGCCTTCTCGTGCGAGTTTCGACCGTATTTTTTTACACCCCTAGCTTAAGACGTTCCAAAGCCAGCTGTAAACAAAATTTCGAAGTGTGTTTTTCGGCCCCTTACTGTAAATTGAAAAAATAAAACAAACGATTTTTTTTATTTGGAAAAGTTGATTTTCTTTTAGGATTTTCGGTAATTTTTTCTTTTGAAAATCCTTTCGTAAGGCCAAGTTCTCTAAGTTCTCAGAACTCGTATAAATTTTCATTTACCCAAACCCTATTATATATATATAGGGGAAGGTTTATTTGAGAAGAAATTTAATGTGAGAAGAAAAAGAAGAAAGAGCATAATGGTAAAACATTAAATAGTTTATAACTCCTATTATTAATTATTTATCTCTCATTAGTAAATCAAAAACATTTTATCCTACACATTTCAAAATTTATCCTACATATGTCTTACATTTACCGGAATTTATCCTACACACATGAAATTTACCCTACACATTTTAAAATTTATCCTACACATACTAAAATTTATCCTACACATGTCGAAAATTGTCCTACACCATAAATTATTTTATCTTGAAAAGTAAATGAAAAAAATGAGTTACAATTAATTAGTTAATTAATGACAATTATAGATTTACCTACATGCCCTTTTTCATAATATTAAATACACAAATTAAATGAAGTAAATGGAGAATTTTTATTGGTTTAAAAGTTTTTTATTCTTACAAAATTTTTCTTCTCATTTGAACTCTCCATTATATATATATATATATATATATATATATATATAGGGTTTATGAGTGAAGAATATCCTTGTTTGTGAACAATGTGAATTAATCTCAATCATTCATTTGTTTTTTTATGTAAAGGACGTGATTGTAATTTTAATTTATTTACTTTTTAAATTCATTTTCTTTTATGATTCAACAGTTATATAATTTCAAAAACAATAAGATTTCCTTTGATTTTATTCAAGATTTGATCATATCTTCTGTTGATATTTTCAAAATTCACTCTTATCATCTTCTTTTTGTTAACTTACTAACATGATTATCGAGGATTCTAATAGCATCGAATCATAAGCCAGGACACGAGATATAGTCTAGAATTCAATCCCGTCTTCTACACAACCATGAATTGTCCAGGTTTTTAATTTTTGAATGTTTGTTTTCGCTAGATAGATGACTTCTATGAACAGTTTTAGTGAATAATTCATTTTTTTATATAGAAGCATTATGATGATCTTGATGATGCCTGGAAAAAACTGTTTTTTAGTGTCGGTTTTATAGAATAGTAGAATGTTATGTATTGCAAGCATTGTTCTTTTTAATGATACACTGATGTATAGCAATGTTTTTTAAGATAACTACTGCATGTACACATATGTTTAGATAATCTATGTTAGTAGTGATATTCTTGTTGTGTTCTGAAGGTATTATTCATGTGTAGAATAAAAACTAATTTTGAGCCATTTTTATACAACACTTGAATTTTATGTATTTTCGGCTAGTTTTTTTAGATACACTAATGTATAAGAATGTTTTAGGAAGATAACAACTGCATGTACACATATGTTTAGATCATGTATGTTACAATACTTGAATTGTAGTATGCTTTTTTTTTATCTTAATGTTCAGAGTCAGTTGCTAGTAACGTATCCAAAAACCCAAGTTTTCTGCAGTAACCGATTCTGAACCAAGCCAATCCAGAGCCTAATGCTCTGATACCAATTGTAGGTCTCCTAATCCATGGATCTTACATAAAATCGTCTATCCAACCTAGAGTACGAATCCCCTAGATCATATTATCACAGAAAACATGTAGAAACAGAAATCACCAACAAACCGGATCTTTATTGATTATCTATCACAAACGATTACAATCAATCAAGACCACCACGAATTCATCAAGCCAATCTCTCTTACAAATTTTCTCTAAACTCTCTTTAAAGTGATTATGGTGATTAACCTTAAACCCTAAAGAAAAGCCTTGTTTGTATAGCACAAGGTTGCAATATCGTATAACTATGAATATAAAACACAACATGATAATCAACATAAAACTCACTAATGTTCGTCATTCGATAATTAAAGCCTTATCATACAAAACATAACACAAAACCCACAAATATGGCGTTTTTGTAATCATCACTTTGTTATTTGTGGGTTTTGAGTGTGTTTTATAGTTGACATTATGGTGTTTTATGACTTTTTACAATTTGTAGGAAAAATAGACTTTGTAGCCAACTCTCACCTTATATATATATATACATATATATATATATATATATATAAATGTGATGTGTACCCACTTATTAAATACATCAATGCTAATGTTTAAGTAAATAACACATTTTGTTAAACACATTGTATTCAACTTCATTCATTGTGTTATACGTGTAATGTCAAACACGACCCATTACACACATTCACAACACGACACCTCTTCCTAGGTGTAGATACAATATTTTTCCTGTTATTACGTAATTTGCTTAGTCGTATTTTTGATTATGCATGACAAATTTTCCACGTTTTTAGGCGAATGATGAAGAGTGAGGACTAGAAGAAGTATAAATCCAAGATAACCATTAAATCTTATTTAAATTACTTACAATTTTAGAAACCAAAGTTGTACCATTGTTTCAGGCTTTCACTGCTTTTAATTCATTTTTATTCACAATATTCATACCGGGTTAGGGTGTTTCACCTATGATCCACTTATTGATGACACTGATATCGGGCCATAACTCCCATTTCCTTTCTTTGGGTGTGGAAATCAAATTTTATAATGTGTGGCAATCCCATTATAGAAAAAGCAACTTTCTTTTGTTTGTGAAGACCACATGGCTCATTATCAAATGTCCTCGTTTGTGAGAAGTTTTTGTTATGTTTGGCCTGTAAATCAGTTAATGGAATTATAATACAATGTGAGCAAATACATGAATGGATAACCAAATTTGCTAAATAACCTACGAGTTAAGCAATTTTGAAACCAAAATTATGATTACATTTTAGTCTGTCTGCGTGATATAACCGACAATGTGTTGCATAATTTGATTGACTATAGTTTGGACACTATATGGTTAATGTTGGTGCGATGCAATTGTTTCTTCTACTCTTTCTTGTTATACTATTACTATATCTTTTGTTGTCCAATAAATTTCCAAGTGTGGCAGGTGCCACATTACTATCCTTGGAGTATTCAATTGTATGATGTAGAACAAAAAACAGTCGGGTATAAATCCACTCGGTTTAATCATGTTTTCTTTTGGTTTAGACTATCTGTTGGTAATTACCGAGGGCATATCTTATGATTTTATGGATTTTTCTAAACAACACAGAAATGATATTTATAAATGTTAATTTCTTTTTAGATTTTGGTCATTTTCAATATCCATACAAGGAAATCTTATAAATACTTATGAAACGTGCTAGAAAATTGTTTAGATACATGTCTAGAAGGACATAACCTCGGACACTTTTAAATAGGGCCAAATAGTTTCCTACAAAAATGTCATGATTATTTATCGAGGTTCTACCACTCTTCCTGGAAGTTCTGACGAAACACCTTCATATATTAAAGAACTATGGTCGTTTATCTGGTGACAATAACCAACTGAAAGTCATTTCACCTCCATTCATGTAAGTATTCAGCACATGGTAACCATTTTGTTTTCAAGAGTCTTCGAATTCACTTTTAACATTTTCATTAGCTAGGGTTTCAGTATTAGAATGAATTTAATGTTTTCTCTATCGCCTTAGGTAGAACATAAAGCAGTTGAGGAAAGCCTCATGTTCTTCGACTTATAAGAATGTAACTGACTTATATAGGATAGTTACTATTTCTATAATTTATATAGCTTCTTGGTTTTCAAGGATGTTAGAAATGACAAAACACTATGAGAAACAATTGAAGATTTTGGTATTAACTCTAAGTTGTTGTTTTTTGGTTGAAACACGTTGTTTGGAAGAAAGTCTGCTTATAAAGGTAACTAAATGTGTTATTAGGGTAAGGATATGTAATTAAGTTGCACTTGGTGAATTGGTTCCTAGTCCTGTACACCCTACCAAACACTCCTTAGCGCTTCAAAACTTGAAAGAAATGAACTCCTTTTAGAAAAATATATCCACACTCACGCTATTGCTATTGTTACATTTTTTCTTTAGCCATGTCCTAATTAGTTTTGTAGCTTGTCACATCTCTATAAATTTTTATAAAATTAATGGTGTGCTTCCCAGAAATTTCTATAATTGGATTGAAACATGTCGCATAAATGTCTATAATAGGATTACAACATGTCAAATATGCTTAATATTAACATTAAAGGATATGTAAACAATGTGTATGGAGTATTCTTTCTCAACCGTCCCAGGAAGAAATAAAAGCAGTCAAGGATAGCCTCTTGGCTTATTATACAACATTTTTCGAAGCTAGGTTTTTAGGAATTTAATTGAATTATTAAGTATATTTATGGTTTTTTCGACCCGTGATGTCAGAAGATGACAAACACTATGAGAAACAACTGAAGATTTTGGTATTAACTAAGTTGTTTTTTTGGTTGAAATACTTTGTTTACGCGAGAATTTGCACTTTTAAAAGGAAACTAAATGTGTTATTATGGTAAGAATATGTTATTATGTTGCACGTGGTGAACTACTTTCCCATATTTGTACACCCCACCGAACACTCATAAGCTTTCCAAAACTTCAAAGAAAGGAACTCCTTAAAGAAATATTGCTATACAAAAACTCACACTATTGTTATGTTATTTCTTTAGAAATGTTGTACTAATTAGTTTTGTCGCTCACTTCTCTTTAAATTTCTATAAAACCAATGCTCTGCCTGACATAAAACATCTATCACTAACATTAAAAGGATATGTAAAGAAATGTGTATGGAGATCTTTTTCTCAATCGCCTGAGGAAGTACAAAAATAGTAGATAAATGCCTCCCAACTTACCGAAATAATTATACAACTTTCTTCGAAGCTTGGCTTGTAGGAATGTAATTGACTTGTCTAGTTTATCACCATTTTTATCAACTATACATTTAACTTCTTGATTTTCAAGGATATTGAAGATTGACAAACACTATGAGAAACAATTGAAAATTTTGGAATTAACTCAATCTTGTGGCTCTTTTGGTTGAAATACATTTGAAATCTCATGGGTAGTTATGAAATATACTGAAAATTAAATGTCTAACTTTCCACTATTATAATTGATACATTGAAATCTCTATAGATTAAGCTTCTTGATTTTCAAGGATATTGAAGATGACAAACACTAGAAACAAACAAAGATTTTGGTATTAACTATAAGTTGTGGCTCTTTTGATTGAAATAGTTTGGTTCAGTTATTAAAGGAAACTAAACATGTTATTAGGGCAAGAATATGTTATTCTATTGCAATCAATGAAGTACTTTCACATTCTCCAACAACTTATCAAACACCTAAACTCTTCAAAAATCATAAAAAAAGAATTCAAGACAAATTTCTATATAGAAACTCACTTTGTTGTTAACCTATTCTTTATCGGTGTTTTACTAATTACCTTTTTAGATCACCTCTTCTCGATAATGATTTAATGTGTTAACACGAATCACTAACGTTTAAGGACTTTTAAAATGTATATTATTTATAGTACTATTACTATAGATTAATTTTTAAATTTGTAATGATAAATAATCGAACTAAGACAATATTATATACATTATACATATTTACCACAAAAACAAAGAAAGGTATTGAAATAAAAATTAAAACAAAGAGTTATCATAACATGTAACAATAATATACTATAGTAAAAATATTATATACTATAATGCAATATACATTATGTACTAGTGTGAGTTACAATATTTGTTTTGTTGAATCATAGTGCTTAGTTTTGGTTCTGTGACGCTCATTTGTATCCCACTAATAAATTATTAATAGTGGTAGCAAAATCCATAGCAATACTAACAAAATAAATATCAAAGAAAAACAATAAAAAATAGTATAAGAAAATCCATAAGTAAAAAATAGATAAAAGAAATATATAAAAAAATAATTAATAATATGTACAATAGAAAAATCAAGAGCAAAAATATTAAATACTTAAAAATAGTTAAAAAAGTCAATTTTACACTAACTGATGTATACATAAATACATATAATATAGCTATCTCAGAGAAATATATACACGTACTAAATTAAGCATAGGGATGAACAAATGGTGTTGGGTACCGGTACCGAATATTTAGTACCGATTTTTGACGTTTTGGTACCGAACTTATCGGTTTTAACACTCAAATACCGATACCGTAGAATGTATTTTCGGTACCGGTACCCATTCTTAGGATTTTCAGTAAGTAACTACTGACACCAAAGCCATCCCTAGTTAAGCATATTACATCATTATGTTAATTGATTTCTATAATGTTTTCATATTATTTGCAGTCATTTTATTTTATAAATATACAAAATCCAAGGAGGGGAATAGTGACAGGCAGCTGCCTAACACTTCCCCATTATTGATCCGAAGAAATTATGATTTTACCCCAGCTTAGAATTACGATTTGGACCCTAGTTAATATACAAAATTCATGGAGGGGAATAGTGGCAGCTAGCTGCCTGGCACTTATCCATTGGCCCGAACAAATCACGATTTTACCCCAGCTTAGAATTACGATTTGCCCTCAGTTCAAAATTACAGTCTTACCATTGTTTGAAGATTTCGGCAGATTACGATTTTACCCCAGTCAAATTTACGACTTGTCCCCCTGTTCAAAATTACAATGTTGCAATAATTGTAGTTTTTGACAAATTATGATTATACCCCAGTAAAACTTACGATTTATCCCCGCTTCAAAATTACAATCTTTTCATTGGTTTCATCGTTTTTTTTCTAGCAAAAATTTGATAGTGTTTTGTTTTAATTGGTAGAGAAATATTTGGCCGAGCACCCCGCAACTCGGGCGGGGCATAAACTAGTATACTACAAAGACCATGAAGGGGAACAGTGCCAAGCAGCTACCCATCACTCCCACATTGGATCAGACAAGTTATGATTTACCCTCAGTTTAAAATTATGATTTTCCCTTTTCAAAATTAAGATTTTGCCTCTAGTTGTAATTTACTATTTTTCAACTGTTTTAGCTTTTGACAAATTACGATTTTACCCGGTTAAAAATTATGATTTCGCCCCCGGTTTGAAATTACGGCCTTCCCATCGTTTTAGTATTTTTTTAGCAAAACTATGGTTGTGTTTTATTTTAATTGGTTGACTCGATATAATTTATATTTGTGTCAGGCAGCTGCTTTGCACTCACTCATTATTTTGACAAATTTCAGTTTTGCCGCAACTAAAAATTATAGCGTTGCCATTCTTTTAGTTTTTTATCTAGCAAACTATAATAGTGTTTTGTTTTAATTGGTAGAAAAGTACTCGGTCTAGCGCCCCCCAATGTGAGCAGAACATAAAACTAGTTTATTTACATAAATATAATATCTATTTAATTATATGCAACTAACACTTAATCACGTTTAATATGTTATAAATAATATCCATTTCTCAACTAATAATATTAAAAAAGTTTAGGATAAGAAGTTGCATGCCACATATATCTTGTGAGTAAATTTCATAAAACAACTTTTATTTGTTAGCGTAGCAACTTGATGACCATTTCGTCACAAACCTTTTTTAAGGATAACCGTTGGCTAAACCATTGGCATTTAATCTAAATTATGACACCTAATAATAATTATTTACTTTATAAATTATCTATAACTAATCTAGAAGTAAGGTTTACTTTTGCATGATCTATTTCAATCGCAAATCACAATCAAAAACCAAAATCACTGCTGTTGAATCTTTTATTATTGTTACCGAGTTTTTCATCTTCTCTGTTTAATCTGTATGCTCATCTTACGGGTTAGTTTTTTTTTCTACTTTGTTTAATCGATCTGGCATTTTAGTGATTATCAGTTTAAAGATTTTGATTGCTCAGTTTATTATTGATGATTAGTGATTATCAATCTATTAGTTTATTGACTTTGTTTAATTTGTATCGTTGTATTATTGCTCACCTTGTAATTTAGATGCTCAGTTCAATTTATTAATTATTGATTTTTTTGACTGCTCGGCTTATTATTGATGATTAGTGTTTAGTTTTTTAGGAAATGGATCCTTAGTTCTTAAGATTTATCAGAAAGACGCTTGTATAGAATCTGTTAAGATTATGTTTGTTGTATAGAACCTGTTTAATTTGTTGTTTATGTTGTATAAAAACCTATTTAAGTTGTTTAATATGTTGTAAATTAGAAATATTTGTGTCTTTTTTTGATGTTTTAAACTATTTGTCTTTTTTGATGTTTTAAACTATTTGTCTTTTTTTGATGTTTTATTGCTGCTGGGTTTCTCATCCTCATGTTTTTGGATGTGCATTGACTTTATTGGTCATGGAGTGGTATACTTATCGAGCATGGATGTATAAAATGACCAATAGTGATGGATTATAAATAAGGAATATTGTGACAACTTGAATAAGTGGTTAGACTTCGTCTTTTCTAAAGATTCAGTTGTGAATTGAAGGGTGATTGAGCGTCCTAAGATAGTACCTGACATCAGAGGTCCTTGTTTAAGATGTCAAAATTCCATCTACTTAGATAGAGAAAGTGTTCAAGAACACTTTCTTAAAAAGGGTTTCATGCTTGATTACTACACATGGTATGAGCATGGTGAAACTTCCAACCGTGAGGTAGGACAATCTTCTACTGTGAGGGAAGTTGAGGATGACGATGATGGTTGTAGACGCATGGTGTTGGATAACATGTATTCGTTAGGTTATAATTTGACATCACATGCAAACCTAGTTTTAAATACTCTTGAAAGTGATGTATTGAATTTAGAAGCAATGGGATTCTATAACATGTTACAAGCTGCCGATGAGCCTTCGTGGGAGGGGGAGAAGGCCACCGATTACTCAAAGTTGCAAGTTGTTACAAGTTTTCTAAATTGGAAATCACTTTATAATGTATCTAACGCATGTTACCACCACATCATTTCTATGGTTAAAGAATTGATGCCGAAGGAACTAAGCTACCAGAAAACTTTATGATACAAAAAAGAGCTTTGAAAAGCCTTTTCTTCCTAAAGAAAGGATTGATGTTTGCAAAAATCACTGTACGTTATTTTACTAGCAAGACATACAATGACACAATGTAAACTGTGCGGAATCTCATTACAATAGTGGCCAAAACAAGGTACCTCATTTGGTGATGACATACATGCCGATTGGTCCTAGACTTAAATGTTGTATATGTCTACAAAGACAGCAAAAAAATATGAATTGGCATCAAGATTACAAAACAAAGGAGGGTAGCATGGCACATCCAAGTGATGGTAAGGCTTGGAAGCATTTTGACTCGGTGAATTCTGCTTTGCGAATGAGATCCGAAATGTTCGTCTCGGGTTATGCGCTGACGTCTTTAACCCAAATAACTCGAATTCAAACCATTACTCATTGTGGCCCTTTTTTCTTACAATCTATAACTTACCTCCATGGATGAGTTTGAAAGATGCATATATTAAGCTATGTTTGGTTATTCCTGGTCAAAAGAGCCCGGGTCAAACATATATGTGTTCCTAAGGCCATTAATAGATGGGCTTATAGAGTTATACGAGGAAGGCATTGAAGTTTATGATGCTTACCACAAAGAAAACTTTATGATGAGAGCTATTCTTTTATGGACGGTCAGTAACTTCCCTGCCTATGCCATGTTATCTGGTTGGAGCACGCATGGTCACTTAGCTTGCCCATACTATATGGGAGATACAGAAGCTTTTAGGTTACAGGCTGGAAGCAAAACAAGTTGGTTTGACTGTCATCAAAGATTTTTACCTCGGTCACACCCTTTTTGTAGTGATAGGATAGGATTCCGGGCTAATAAATCTATATCATCGTCATTGGGACCTCCCACTCGAGTTAACTGGTTGGCAAATATATGAACAAGTCTGTGACCTTCCAAGTGTCTATGAATGTGTAACGTATAACCCAAAAAAGAAAATTCCAGGATTTAGTAAAACTCATAATTGGGTAAAGAGAAGCATTTTTGGGAGCTTGAATATTGGCCCATGTTCTTAATCCGACACAATCTTGATGTAATGCACGATTGAGAAAAATGTTTTGGGAATCTGTTTCACACAATTATGGATACTCAATATACAAAAGATAATATCAAGGCAAGGGTGGATTTAGAACAACTTTGCAATCGACCGTCGTTGCATACTTGGGTAGAGAAAAATAATAAACACATGAAACCAAAAGCAACATACGCTCTAACCAAAATGCAAGTAAACGAAGTATGTAAATGGTTGAAAACAGTAAAGTTTCCTGATGGGTATGCTTCAAATATTGGTAGTTGTGTAAACATTAAAGATGGTACTTTTTACAACTTTAAGTCATGATTGTCATGTGTTTATGCAACTGTTGCTGCCTATTGTATTAAGAGGTATGCTACCAAAACAAATATTGGAACCAATAATAGAGTTGTGCTCATTTTTTCATGTAATATGTTCAAAGGTTTTACACATTGAGGACTTACAAAAATTGGAAAAAAAGTATCATTGTAATCATTTGTAAGTTTGAAAAAGTCTTCCCTCCTAGCTTCTTTGACTCAATGGAACACCTTGTCATACATTTGACCAATGAAGCTATTCTTGGTGGTCCAGTACAGTTCAGATGATGTATCCATATGAGAGGTAGCTGTTTTAACTTCATGTATAATTTTTTTAACATGTAAACTGTAAACTTTTTTGTCACAAATGCACTCTTCTGTGTGGGTCCATGACCAAGAGTGGGGCTCGCCAACACCCGCTAGATCTAACCTTTGTACCGTGGTCTTAAATAAGATTAATGGTGCTTAAGTTCCACCCTATTCGCACATGATTTAAGTTGTTTCATTCCCTAGCTTATCATACCATTGAACATGTATTCCCCCGATAGTTGTAAAACAGTAAAACATTTAAGATGAAAAGGGGGACATGAACTCACTGTTTTGCTTCCTGTTCTCACTGATTAACTCAAGTACCTTTCTTTGAATTTGTACCACAACCTACAAACCCGTTAGGTTTTGTTAGAAACTTCGGTCTTTGAATGATCCATGTTCATGTTTCTTGTCTTAAATATTTGTTAAGACTTGTTCAGTGTTTTGTTTCATTTGGATGTATTTTCAATGTACGATGCTCCACTGAGATGCGTTCTCAGTGTATGATGTCAATATATATTTCGTTAAATATATATATATATATATATATATATCCTTACATCTCCAGTGTTGCATGTATGGGCCTAGCCCGTTAGCTTCCGTGCCACGCACGTGTAAGATGTATATGTTTCATGACTTTTCATAGTTGGGTTTCACCCGTTTGCCTCGACGGTACCATCGTCGGATATGTTCCTTATATAATTCTTCTTAATTATATAATATTCCAATTTCGATGTGTAAGTTAAATATTATATTTTAACTTGTATTATTTTTATGCACCACTTTATATATATATCATTTTGTTTACGATGGGTTTGTAAAAAATAATCTATTTTAACGTGTCTTGATATATATAATTATTTTATTGGTTTCATGGTTTACTTATCCATGTTTAATAATTGTCAAGTATTATACATGTGTATTCCCCCAAGTATAGGTATACTTGTATTGTGCGTATTTGGGTATTTACATTCGTATTCTCATGGTTAAGTATAATACTTGTATAATGGTATTTCACCAAATATTAATGGTATATATTGGCATGTATTTGTACGTATAGGAATACATATTTTTCTTGTATTTATTACCCCCATTTTTGTGTATACTTAAATTATATAATTTTAGGATATATTCATATTGGTATATGTATTATTATGCTTGGTAGGTGTATGTATATCAAAATAATATATATTTTTGTGATTAGTTCTAGAAAAATATATATTTTAGTTTCCAAAAAAACAATATATCTTTAGGGGGTTTATGAAATATATATTTTTATACACTTCGAAAATAATATGTTTTAGTATCGACGAAATACGATATATTTTATATACTTGTAAAAATATATTTTGTCAGTTGTTCGGTTTTGAAAATATTACTCACCAAGCTTCAATATGTTATATATTTTTAGTCCATAATTCGTATATAGTCCGATCGTCCGAATGATCCATATTTGTTTCCATGTATGGTTATAGATAGGTATATATATATTTTGTAATTCTTTGTTTGCCAATTATTATGTATTTATTTGTATGATTTATTTTTCAAGTTCCTAACTATATACATATGTAATACAAACAATAAACACATAACTTTTGATTCTTATGATCACTAAATATATATTTTCCAAAAATATATATTTATACCCATTTTTATCTTTATAAAAATCATGACTTCTTGAACTTATATTTTATATAAAAACATGAGGATTTTTATTTTTATGATTTTTAAACAAGTTTGCTTGTAAAGATTTGGTAAACATATATTTGTCTAAGTGTTTAAATTTTATAAAAATTTTGTCATAGTCTCCCTTAGATTTAGGAGGTTTCTCATGTTTTCAAAACATGTATTAAGCTTCAAAACTCATCAATTTACACATCACAACTTCAACAATTATTCTTTATAAATATTTATGCATCTTTTGATCATGATGAACTTGAAACTTTACCAAAACATGTAGTCTTTTATTTTTATGATTAAGATGTTCATACTTCTTCCAAATGGATTTAGTTACTATTATTCACTAACTTTGTTAAAAATCATTTTTAACATCATGTTTATATATATTTTTAGGAAAACATCATAAGTTACTTTAATCACATTTTCAAGTTCATCCATTTTGTTAAAACATTTTTGTTAAGACTCTTATCATTTTAACCACTTGATCATCCATCATTTAAAAAACATGGCAAATCATTTTATCCACTTTAAAGAGTCCATTTATTTTGTTATAACAAGTTCATCATTATTTTGATCATGGATCTTGTAAGATCCATATGTACACTTGTTAAATCTAAGTTTCTAGTAAGTGTACACATGATGATATGATTCATAGCACAAAATAAACATCTACATCTTTATTACAACTTCAAGATAGCTTTGTTTTCTTTAGATCATGTTATTTGTTCATATGTTCATCTTTTAAAGTTGATACTTTTGCATGGTGTAACTTATATATTATCAAGATACTAGTAACAAGACATTAAATGAAAGATTAGAAGGCTTACTACTAGCTCTTGTGGCTAGAGAAGTGGCAAGATGAATAAGTTGAAGAAGATGATGCAAAGTTGGTGGATAAAAACTCCCAAGAGAGGTCGTTGATCTTCCAATGCTTGAACCTTCCTTAGTTAGGCTTGAGACACCCTTGGGTCACCTTAGATTACCTTGGAAGTGGCTTGATGATGGAGGTGGTTTGGAGGTTAAAGTGGCCGTAGGTTTGAACAAAGGAGAAGAAGAAGTGATGTTTGAATGTGGAGGTTGGTAAGTGGGGGAACATGTTGGGGATAAGATGTTCTTATAACATCATGCCTAATCTTGCTCCCCTAAACAAATCTAAGGACCATTATACATAAAACCTTATCTAGTGACAACATGGGGACATGTGGGGCCCCATGTTGACCGTCCATGATTAAGGGGGGGGGGTCTAGTTGAGTTTTAAATCTAGTTACTTAATTAGTTAGGATATTAGGGGTTTAGTTAGGGGTTTTGATGAATTAGGGGTTTTTGATATATTTTAAGGTATAAAATGCCATGCACTAGCTTAATAGTGTTAAACAATATTAACTAGTTTATATTTTATGTCTAGTTCGTGTTCGTTGCTTAACGGGTGCTAGGTTTGTTGACGGGTCCTAAACGGAGGTTTAAGCAACTTGTAGAGATTTTAGGGATTTTCAATCAAAACAATGTGTTTAATGATTTTAACTAGTTATATGTTGTTAAAATATTGTTAACTAGTTCACATGATGTTTCAGATTGTGTCCCGGGCGTTCGTTTCGTTGCCGGTTCGTGAGAACGTTAACTTCGAAGACTTATGTGATATGATATGTTTTTGTACCAAATAATACTTTCAATATCTTTTAAGTAATGTATGATGTTTAGCATTATTTCTGCATATTACATAAGCTTGCATTTGCTGAATTTTGCTGAATTGCGGTTTAGTGTATATTTCAGACAGTTTTCGGTGCATGTATAGTTTCCGGAAAGTGTTGGCATTAATCATTGCTTTCCCATATGGGGTTTAATATACAGTTTGCGTTGGACTCTCATCTAAGTCCTAAATCTGCAGTTTAACTGCATACTAACACTGTCATGCCACAGCTAGTCTAATAATTGTTTCCGACGCACTGTTTTAAACTGTTTTTGAATGGTAACCACTAAACAAATAATGTGCATCATGTAATATATCCAATGAGCTTTCTAGATTGAGGCCATGCAATTCACGCAGTTTAGTTGTTCAAAACACATAATTATATCATAAATTTCATTGTTTAATGTACAGAATTATGCCAAAAGTGACAGTTGTCACAGTTTTTAATTGCTAACATTTTTTTTCACTTCAACTTTTATGAAGTTGGGTCCACTGAAAAATATGATTTGAAACAAAGGAAGTTGTGTGGTCATTTTGTTCAAATGTACGTGGTTTGATCCCTTGAATGGTGTAAGGGTGGACCCGAAGAATGGTATGGTTGTTGTTAAACCCAAGGCAATAGGATGCGTTGATGATCCATTTATCCTAGCATCGCAAGCACAACAAGTATGCTATACACCATATCCTTCAAAGGAAAAAGGCCTAAAAGACTAGTCGGCTGTTGATAAGACGACACCAAGGGGAGTTTATGAACTAGCCGAAGATGCTAACGAAGTAGGTGATGAAGATAATGAAGACGAAGAGCAGTTCTTTCAAGAGAATGATAGATTAGAATGTATGGTAACCGATGATTTGCTCCCTGTTACTCATGTTAATATAAATGTTGATGGTGGTGAAGATATAAATGATGATGATCATGAAGATATGAATGATGATAATTGTGAAGAAGCTTTTTGTAGACACTGATTTGGATGAAGCCGCGTTTGAAGACACTGCTTTAGATGACGACGATGTAGAAGAATTTGAAGATGAAGACGACCATTAATTGGTTTGTTATTAATAGTATATATAGGTAGAATATAATGGTTCATGATTTTTACTAATTCTTATATATTATGGTTCTTGTGGATACTAGTGAAATTTACTAATTTATGTATATCAGCTCTAAGTAGTATCAGGTTTATGTTGGTACAGAAATGCATGCAGCTCAGCAGTTGGTGGTAAGGGTCGAAGTAGCGGTCACAATAGTACATACATCTATATCCTCAAAAATATACAACATTTGAATTCGCTACCTCACAAATCAAATTTGGTTACATTATTCTTAATAAGATTTTTGACCAAAACAGATACATTGAAATCTCATGGGTAGTTATGAAATATACTGAAAATTAAATGTCTGACTTTTCACTATTATAATTGATACATTTAAATCTCTATAGATTAAGCTTCTTGATTTTCAAGGATATTACAGATGACAAACACTAGAAACAAACAAAGATTTTGGCATTAACTCTAAGTTGTGGCTCTTTTGATTGAAATAGTTTGGTTCGGTTATTAAAGGAAACTAAACATGTTATTAGGGCAAGAATATGTTATTCTATTGCAGTCAATGAATTACTTTCACATTCTCCTACACCTTATCAAACACCTAAACTCTTCAAAAATCTTAAAAAGAACTGAATTTAAGACAAATTACTATATAGAAACTCACTTTGTTAATAACCTATTCTTTATTGGTGTTTTACTAAGTACCTTTTTAGATCACCACTTCTCAATAATGTTTTAACCTGTTCACACGAATCACTAAGGTTAAGGACTTTTACTATTACTATAGATTAATTTTTAAATTTGTAATGATAAATAATCGAACTAAGACAATATTAAAATTATACATATTTACCAAAAAAAAACAAAGAAAGGTATGCAAATAAAAAATTAAAACAAAGATTATCATAACATGTAATAATAATATACTATAGTAAAAAAATAATATACTGTAATGCAATATACATTATGTACTAGTGTGAGTTACAATACTTGTTTTGTTGAATCATAGTGCTTAGTTTTGGTTCCGTGACGCTCATTTGTATCCCACAATTAACAAAAACTAGCTATAATGCAATGTGATATCCTACTGATGAACTTTCTAGTTAACTTTTTAATCGATAATTATAGAATATCCATATATTGGACTACAGTGGATACGTGGCGTCACAAATTTGCCCACAAGGAAAATTTGAGACTAAATCATATATGAAATCATGTCCTCACATTTTTCAAATGGATGAGAAAAGAACTTAATGTCACATAAGTTAAGGACCGATACTTGGAAGATTCCCTTGCTATCTGTCGCTAAATAGTGTGGGACTACCTCAGCGATATTGCAAAATTCATGAGTTTTGGTTAAATTATCCATATGATATTTGTCGATTTAATTTTTGTTTTTTGCATTTTGGTTGTTTCCGTTGCTGCGTTGTATCAACGTTTCCATTTGTGGTGACAGTTAGTCATTAATTATGAGCTTTGTAGTTCTTGATGTTTCCTAAATTTTATGTAACACTAATTTTAAGCCAACATTCTATACTGTTATGTGATGTAATATGATATGATCTAATTTGATGTAATATAATATATTTATAGAAATAAACAAATGGGAGTAAAGGGAGGGGGTAGAATGAAAAAATGTTGGGTTAGAATTGTAGAACTTTCTAGGGTAACAGGACTATAAACCCTACCATCCCTCTTATTCGTTTTGTCAGATTTATAATATTCACACCATCAGAC
Source organism: Scalesia atractyloides (assembly GCA_947069175.1). NCBI lineage: Eukaryota > Viridiplantae > Streptophyta > Magnoliopsida > Asterales > Asteraceae > Scalesia > Scalesia atractyloides. The sequence continues at coordinate 12,032,624 of CAMTDV010000029.1, forward strand.
GATCACATATGGCTGCTTCTTTATCATCTGTGATTGATCAAGTCAGGCCTCCTGATATGCCAACATCATGGGTGAGTGGTTTTTGATCTTACATACTTTCTTTTTATCAGAAACTGCTTCTTGTTTTAAATTTCATGACTTAGAATGGGTATCATCATGCAGGGTATTGAAGAACAATCGTTGACTGTTTATGGGATTTCAGAAGCCTTTGCTATAGACTTAATTTGAGTTTTCGGCTTTTAAATGGCACATTAGGGTTTCAAGACCTGCATCAAACTGTTTAAGAAATAAAGACCAAGCTAGAGGCTTGGGAGGAGCAGGATTCCTAACGCTATGCAAGAGTGCAATTCAAAAAAGTAGATGAAGTTTGTCTCTCACTTTAGGAGGAGTCTTACACAATTGAATCACAACAGCTGCAACGATGTTTTTCTAAGTTTTAGTGTATTAGCAAGCTCATAAAAGAATCCTGAAGATTTTTTTTATAAATATTGTTCGTAGTTATCTTTTTTTTTTTATGATAGATATTTCTGTATCTTTGTGGATTAACGATTTATGATAGTTTTTTTAATATGATATCTAAAAGAGCTAATTATTTACTCTCTTTTTTAATATGTTAAACGCCCAAAGTAATGAATGACTGTCAATGATTCATTTTTTTTTAATTTCATAACACATTTAATGTTTAACCTGTTACACCCCTGTTTTCCATGGGCCAGATTTGCAGTACATGTGACCGATTGTTATCCGAATTTATATCGCTAAAATTAAAAGGTTTATACTATTAAAGTAGACAAAGTTTGCTGATGCTGCTTCACAACTGATGTTTGATCATCATTTACAATGAATTTTGTTCATTGCCATTTGCTGCTAAAAATAAAGAACCTGAACTATTGTAACCCATAGCTTAGTATCATTTGCATTGAATTGAAATATAGAATATGCTACATCTGTTCTCATGATCTTACTCTGCAGTGGCTTGCAAAAACGGTAATGTTCCCTACGTCACAGAAGTCAGATAGAAACCAAGGCGATCATATTCATTGAGATAAAACAGCCTTAGGTCTTTGAACAAAAATGCCATATGCCTTCTTAACTGCAACGACCCACTCTGAGCTTTTGAAATAGCTACTAAATCCATGTTTTGAGCAAGCAATTCAATAATATACCATCATCAGAATCAACACAATGTGATCCTAAAATATTCTTGCAAACCCAACTTCAGCAGATTTCAGATGTCAACAGCATAGCTGTTGACTTGATTATTTGCGTTACGAACAAATGCTTCTCAGCCATATTTTGCAACTGTTGATCAGTTATGAAATTGCTGTTGCTGAGAAGTTTTACGAAGGGCTAGATGCGTCAGCCACGCTGCATCTTGTTGGAATCAGCAAACCATAATTCAAAATCTATACAAAGATTCAGGGCCGGACTAGGGGCTTTGAAATCTAGGTAACGGCTTAGGGCCTCTAAATTTTTAAAAGTCTTTGTATAGCATATGTGTATTATAATAAAAGGCCCAAAAGAACAAAGTAAAAACTATATTTATTGCAAGGCTCAACTGAAGAATTAATTTTAAAATAAAAGAGGTCAAATTCCAACTCCAAGCAATATGCAATTAGTATTTAATTTAGGCCAACATCGTCATTCTCATTTTCGTTAACTATACGTCACACATGCTCATTCCACTCGATGGCGTCGTTGACTAGGGAGAAATTAAAGGCAAAATTAGGGGACTTTAGTGGTGTCCAAGGATAATCCAGGTTGGTTAACAACTATTTATTACAATAATCTCTATATATTGCGATTTACTTGATTATTGTTTGCCATTGATACTGTGAATCTTTGAATTTCGATATTGTGCTTATGATTGAGACTTGGAAGGCAAAAAGCAAAACCCATGTTTTCTTGGCACCAATTCAAAGGGGCCCCACCTTTGTAGTTTGCTTATGGCCTCTAAAAATGTTAGGCAGGTCTTGCAAAGATTGAACATCCAGCTTCAAGATCACCTGCTTGGTCAAATCTCTTTCTGCGAACTCCTTGCGATCTATTACAACTGTATCACCATTGGATTCACTTGCAGCAGCAATTACAGCGTTACCTTAGAGATTGTTTTACTTACATCATCACTTGTGTCTAATTCTTCTTTATCCGCCATCACCTCAACTTTCACAGAAGTTAAAACCCTAGTTTCAATCAAAGCATCACAATCTTCACCCGAACATGCAACTTCTTCCTCGTTCATAACAATCCCATCTTTTTCTCTTAAACATTTCTCCATTTCTTCCCTGTCTTGAGTTGAGTGTTGAGTTGCAGAAAAAGGCGATAGTGAATTGTATGGAAAAAAAGCAGGAAGAAATGGAGAAATATTTAAGATGAAAAAGATGGCGTTGTGGTGCAACAGGAAGGACGTTGTACGTCTAGGTGAAAATTGTAAAGCTTTGATTGAAACTAGGGTCTTCCTCTTCTGTGAAAGTTAAGGTGATGGTGCATAAAGAAGAATAATACAGAAGTGATGAGGTGAGTAAAGATGATAAGGTATGCTGAATTTCTGCTGCAAGTGGATCCATTGGTGATACTACTGTGGTAATAGAGTAAAATAGATTGAAGGAAAAGACACAAGTGAAGGAAGACTAGCACAATCAAATGATCAGTAGATCAGGTAATAATTAATCTATTAAATATAGAGTAAAATGTCATTTTCGTCCCTGAGGTTCACCACTTTTGCTACTTTCTCCAAAGGTTTTTTTATGCATCAGGATTAAAAAGGTTTGAAATCTTACCATTTTCATCGGGGTTTTAACTTTTTCCATTTTTCTCCCTTAATTCATGGGAATTTATGCCTTTTTTGTTACCTAAAAGAGGTATTTCCATGAATGCCTGTACATTATGCTAAATGCTTGCACATAAATGAAAATGTTAATGTTTTTTCAATCGGGCCTCACTTACTTCACTTATAAGAATGTAATTGAATTATATAGTATATTTGTTTGAAATTTAGTGAAAATAGCATTTTTCACAAATATAGGAAATTGGTATTTCCTAATTTTGGACGATTAATAAATATTATAGACTGAGGTTTATATAGATATTTATTTCCGGGTTTGTGTTCTATGTTGGAAGAGCTTCGCAACGAACTAAACCACGTCCAAAAGGAGCTAAGATGAATGAGATATCGATGCTCAAAGTTTGGTGTTTGAAACATTAAATGTTGAAATAAATGGGAAAGTAGCATCTTGTCCCACATAGTAGGAGTGATGAAACTTAAATGGGTATTTAAGTGGGAACACTCCTTCCTTATTGTTTCATGGAAGCACACACTAAGTGTACTCACGAAGGGTGCGGAGCACCCTAACCACTCGCCTCGCTCGCTCGCGCGCGCACGCGAGGGTGATGGGCGCAATGTGGCGCTTTGTTGGCGCACACGGAATAGGACTGTGGAGCAAGGATGCGCGGCAAGGGCTGGCGCACCAGTAGGCTTGCGCAAGGATGTGAGCCATATTTGCGCACGGATGCTCGCGCAAGGGTTGCATACCAGTAAGCTCGCACAGGGATGTGAGCCACACTGGCGCGCGCACCAGCAGGCTGGCATATGGAGGCGTGCGCGCGACCTGCTGCTTCCAGAGTTAATGACAGATCAGTTACACTTCAGCAGTTGAAACAGACTGTCAAGGGTCTTGACCAGGAATGTAACTGACGAATTAAAGTGCATTAAAGAGGTTTAATGCAATTTAATTCGTTAAGTTAATTCCTTTTGACTGTTTCAACCCAGATGCAGTATAAATACAGCATCACTTCAACACCAGAGAAGACACACCGAAAACATCAACGAATTCTCTACAGAAAAAACATTTTCTTCTCCTTTCTTGCAGCAAGGTACACCTTCGGGTTGTGGTCATCTCCGGCAGTGCAACTTTGGGCTGTTGTATCCTGGAAACAAACGAGTTCTCCTGGGAGACTCGAAATTTGTTTTAAGGGACCTGTGTCTAACACGATCCTCAGCCAAGGACGATTTTTCTGTTTAAATTATGTTCTTGTATTTTCATTATTTCAGTTGTAATCCGTATTGTAATTTTCTGTTTTCTTTATTTTTCTGCTTGTGTAATTCAGTTAAATAAAGTTTTATTAATTTTATGCGAACGGATTCCTACAATCTTAAAACAAATTTTCAAAAACACCATTCGTGTAGAATCAAAACCATTCTGTTTTGGCAGTTTGTGTTTTTAAAAACATATTTTTTTCCGGTTTTCATCTTCAAAGGAGTGACTTTGGTTGAAAACCATTTCGGATTACTTTAATTCATTCGTAACAAAAGTTATAAAAACTTTCTGGTCTGGTCTTCAAAGTTGGACTTAGAAGCCAAACAGTTAGTGTGCACTAAAATTATAAGAATTTTATGTTTTTGGTCTTCAAAGTTGGACTTAGAAGCCAAACATTAAATTCGTGGTAATTTAAAAAAATTGGAGTTTACTTCTGTTTTTTTTTTGAGTAAAACAAAATTTGGACTAAATCTTTAATTTTTATTTCAGAATGTCGTCTGAAAACAACAACAATGTGAACACGAATGTTAACAACCATGTCGTGGAACCCCTGTCAACACTGTGGGAGCGACCACAGTGGCAAACCATGCTGAACGACCTGAGAAGTTCTCGGGTCTCCACTTCAAGAGGTGGCAACAGAAGATGTTCTTCTACTTGACGACCATGAACCTTGCGAGGTTCTTGACTGAAACCGCTCCCCAACCTGCGGAAGGGGAGACCGACGCTCAAGCTCAGTGCGCGGTTGATGCTTGGAAGCATACAAATTTCATATGTCGAGGCTATGTGCTTAATGGCCTTTCGGATGCATTGTATGATGTGTACTACAATGTCAAAACTTCCAAAGAATTATGGGCTCTTGGACAAAAAGTACAAAACGGAGATGCGGGAACAAAGAAATTTGTTGTCGCCCGTTTCTTGGACTATAAAATGGTCGATAACAAGACTGTTATGAACCAAGTCCAAGAGTTGCAGATTATACTTCATGACATCCACGCTGAGGGCATGGTTCTTAGCGAGATATTTCAAGTGGCATCAATAACTGAAAAATTGCCTCCTTCGTGGGTAGAATTCAAAAACTACCTAAAACATAAACGAAAGGAAATGACGGTGGAAGAACTTGTGGTCCGTCTTTGAATCGAAGAGGACAACAAGGTCGCCCTAAAAGGCACCATTGCGCAAGCTGCGGCTAAAGCAAACATGGTGGAAGTTGGGGAATCTTCCAAACGCAAAAGGGGCAAACAAATGAAAAAGGACAAGGGTAAAGCTGTAACATCCGTCGAAAAACGGGTTTCCAAAACCCGCTTCGTTTATTAATCGAATATCCAGTTAAAAATTTTCGTTGCATATTTATTTGCGTCTCGAACCGAACGTCTCGAGTTCGACTCCGGGTCACTGAAGTCCATTCGGCCATTTAAAACCATTTTTAAATAAAACCAAATAAGTTTAAAACTAATAAGTATATAAATATAATTAAAATCAGAAATATTTCGGGTTAGACACGTAGCTCAGTTGGTAGAGCTGCGTGCACGTATACGAGAGGTCGCGAGTTCGAACCTCACTCAGCGCATAGAATAAACACGGTCCGACCAGTCAACGGTCAGAGTCAAAAAGTCAACATTTATTATTATTATTTTTTTATTTAATCAGAAAATTATTTAAAAATACTTAAAAATAATATTTTTAAAGTTAGAAAATGTCCTTAAACTCACAAAAATAAATCTAAAAATCCTATTAAGATTATGAATTAAAAGTATTAATCTCAAATAAAATCCACTTATTTACCGAACCATTTCGTTATTATTTTAGGTTAGTTTTCCTCGTCAATCAAATCACAAAACTCGTGCGCATCCAACGTCATCAAAGAACGCACCCAATGTGAGTGAATACTTACAAATTCCCCTTTTTATTCATGTTTTGGGGTGTATCATGTGTCGCTTTAATTATTTCATTTATTCAAACTCGTGCTATTACCATTATATGATCTAAACTCGAGATGTAAATATTGTTTGTTGTGATGTGTGTTTACATTTTGTCAAGTTGCGTGCAAATCATTCATTAGGCTCATCAGTTCCTCGTTGGAGACGGATTGAGCATCAGGTGCCTCATTGTTCATCATTTGGTGTGTGCTTGTGCATTAATTGAGATTATGTGATTATGTTGTTTGTGATACGTGTTTACATTCTTGTCAAGTTGTGTGCAAATCATGCATTAGGCCCATCAGTTCCTCGTGGGAGACGAGTTGAGCATCAGGTGCCTCATTCGATCGGCTCCGTTTGATTGAGCCTTGATCTCATTATTCATCATTTGGTGTGTGCTTGTGCATTTATTGATATTATGTGTTTTGTGATTAAATTACATTTACGTTTATTCATATTTGGTTATGCACAATTTTATTCAAATAACCAACATAACTAATCCTTTCAAATGTTTAAAAAAGATTCACTCACCAACTTTTTGTTGACCAAAAACCCTATTTTTACACATGATACAGGTGGACAGGTTGAAGCAAGGAACACGTAGGAAATTGCCTTAGAAGAAAAACAATGAAGTCTTGATAAGTGTATAGAACATGTTGTACTTGTATGTTGATTGTAATGTTCTCCTTTAAAAGGAAATAATAAATATGAAACTTAATAGTAAATGTCATGAGCTTTGATGAAAACCCAATCACCCCGATCACCATTTCCGCTGCGGGTCGGGGTGTAACAGATTGGTATCAGAGCTTTTGACTATATAGGGATATAGGATATGTTATTGTTTATGTGGTTACATGCAAACTCATGATGTTTATTTGTTTCGTATTTATTACACACACAAATGCATGCAAACACTTCCACTATCATATTGTGTGATATTTAATGAGTTATACTTATTGTCAAACATAACATGCTTACATATACATTCATCACGCATATTTCCATGTTCACATATTCAAATCATCCTCATATTTCCTTTATTCAAGATTTTGTCGCAATTTTCGTTTTTCAATCTCATCAAAGTGAGTTCTACGACGGGCATGTAGTAACTGTAAGGGTACAAGTACCGGTAGTCGGAACGTCCTGTCTAGGTTGGCATTCGTATAAATCCAATGTAACGGACTAGTTTGCCTACCTGGAGACTAACGATGAGAGTACGAAGGACCTATTAGGCCAAAGCATGCCACACCAAACGTCGTTCGAACTAACACCACTTTGAGGTGTCACCGTGTCCACACCTGGATGCACTCCGAATTTCATACGTTACATACATATTTCTCGATTTTCTCCGGGTTTTAGTGTACGTTACCAGACTAACACATGCGAACCATATGAAAGAACCGGTAATCATGGGGGCCCACATGATTACGAAGGTGAAGTATGGCGGCATGCAAGGCCCAATTACGAGCAAAGCCCAAGACATCCTATGGATGTAGTAAATTTATTATTCTTCATTTATTTTATGAATGTTCATTCCTAAATACGACACATGACCCCTAAAACGTCAAACTCATACTCTTGGTACGTATTTCTTGTAGATGTCTTCTAGCCTCTCTCGTAGAAAAATGAGATCAGGAAAAACCCGTGAGCGCATGGCTGCCCGAATCGCTCAACAAATGGTTGCCGTAATACCCAACATCGTAATTCAAGTACAACAGGCCCTTACCGCTAATCCCGTCAACCCAATCCACTAAGAAGATCAAAACATTGTCAATCCTCCCCAAAAGCCACTAAATGCACCTTCAAGCATTTCAAATCCTGCGATCCTCCAAAATACGAAGGTACTAAAGGTGCCACCGCTCTCCTCCATTGGTTCGAGGAGATGGAAAACACTTTTCTCAATTGCGACTGCCCTGATGATCGCAAGGTGCGATATGCTATCGGTCGTTTGTTTGGAGTAGCACTTACATGGTGGAATACAGAGAAGGCCAAGCGAGGTGCTGAAGATGTTATGACTTTGACTTGGGAAGAATTGAAGGAAATCATGACGAAACGGTTCTGTCCAAGAAGCGAAATCAAGAAATTGGAAGATGAGTTATATTCTTTGAAACAAAAAAGAGGGCGACCACACCACATACAACAAGAGATTCCTTGGGTTAAATCAAATGGTCCCCAACTTGTTCAAGACCCTGTAATAAGTACCACACCTGCTGTAACATTTGTAAAAATCGGGTCTCCAAAACCCGCTCCGTTTTGTAATCAAGTACCAAGTTATGAAAGTGCATTAATTATTTATGGTTATTTTGAGTTAAAACGATACATAATTAATAAATAAACTAAACTATAAAAATTATATTTGATAAAAAGTTAAAATAAAATAAATAAAAAACATTTGAAGCTGCCGGGACTCGAACCCGGGTCAGCTGAGTCATTACAACCGTCTTAACATCCATTTCCTAAACCACTCCGCCACAATGTGTTTTCTGTTAACACTAGGAAAACAATTGGAACTTATACGCAAACTCAAATTAACCGTTGATGCCATCTGAATAACGGAAATCGGCAAACCAATCGCCAAATCGTTGCGAACTCATCTGGCCAGCTTATAACCGATGTATTTCGGTTTCTAATTAAGTCAGAATTGAATGAACTTAAAGCTTCATCATTTTCGGTATTTGAAACCGAAAATTCATCAAAGCTCTGATTTAACTCAAGCTTCAGATAAATCTCGCAATTCAGAACTATCATATCATTATTCAATTTCATTTTCGTCGCATTTATGAACCATAAGATTTTCTGAATTAGTTCGCTGGAAAATTTCTGCAAGTCACCGGAAAACCGGGACTCACATTCTCACGGTAATTCCTCCGACTCTTTCAGTTTAAAGTATGTGATTAGTCAGTCTCTAACACAACTCTATCATCAGAATCGATCCTAGCCAACGTTTATCGGAAATCTTATCTTCGCCGGAAAGTCTCTGAGACTGCCGGAATCACACTGTGAACTGGTATGATATCTAAAACTTCTTCTAAACCTTGTTTAAGTGACTCAACTTTATGAATAATGGATCAACGCTGTTAATTGGTTTCAACAGTCGGAGCTCATTTCCAGTACCGACGAACCTCCGCCGGAATTCAGTGAATAACATCAATCGGTATATTCTGTTCCTTAAACTCTCTCCATTCTCTATTTTTGATTTACTGTTGATGTCGGAGAACTTTGTAAATCACAAATCAATCATAACCAGTCGAGTTATGTTGCCTGTGTAATCGGTGAAGAAGATGAAGTTATAACAGGACATAAGTATAATTAAAAACGGTATTTTAAACGGGTTAGACACATAGTCCAGCGGTGGACTGTGTGCAAATTTCACATACACATCCCGAGTTCGATCCTTGCTACGCGCACGCCTTATGTAATAACATGCCTTTTTGATCCAGAACTAAACCGGGTTTAAAACAGATAGTTGTTAAGTATAATAAAAACCAAGAATTAGGTTGCGTTCTCATGCAAAGAGGAAAGTTGTGATGATTTTGTAGTCTATTGCGACGCGTCAGGGCAAGGAATAGGTTGCGTTCTCATGCAAAGAGGAAAAGTCATAGCTTATGCCTCGAGGCAACTCAAGACACATGAAAAGAACTACACCACTCATGACCTCGAACTTGGAGCCGTTGTATTCGCTCTTAAGATATGGAGACATTATATCTATGGTACTAAGTGTGAAATATACACTGACCACAAGAGTCTTCAACATATCTTCAATAAAAATGAGTTAAATATGAGGCAACGAAGATGGGTCGAACTCCTAAATGATTACGACTGTGAAATTAGATACCACCCTGGTAAAGCAAATGTGGTGGCTGATGCACTCAGTTGAAAGGGTTATGAGAATTCCATTCATCTTCTATGTTCGCAAATTATAACCGATATTAAAGATCAAATTCGAGAAGCTCAACACGTTTCGATAACAGAAGAAGATGTACGAAAAGAGATGTCCTGTGGAGCCGAGCTAAAACTTGAAACTAAATCAGTTGGTATTCTGTATTACCTAGATCGTATCTGGATTCCTAACCACAACAATCTTCGGGAAACTCTCATGAATGAAGCTCACAAAACGCGATATTCCATACACCCAGGTGCCGATAAGATGTATCAAGACCTACGGTACACCTATTGGTGGCCTGGAATGAAGAAAGATATTGCCGTTTTTGTTTCCAAGTGTCTCACATGTTCTAAGGTGAAGGCTGAACACCAAAGACCCTCAGGACTTCTAGTCCAACCGGAAATACCTGTATGGAAGTGGGAAAATATAACCATGGATTTCATTACCGGGTTACCTCGCACTTCTGGCGGGTATGACACTATATGGGTGATTATAGACCGACTTACAAAATCAGCTCACTTTATTCCTATTCGAGAAGATTTCAAGAACGAAAAGCTTGCTCGTATTTACATCAACGAAATCGTAAGCCGACATGGGGTACCATTAAGTATTATTTCTGATCGTGATGGTCGTTTCACCTCACGAACATGGCAAGCAGTACAATCCGCTATGGGCACTCGATTAGATCTCAGTACCGCCTATCATCCTCAAACTGATGGACAGTCTGAGCGCACCATTCAAACTCTTGAGGATATGCTTAGAGCATGTGTCATAGACTTCAAGGGAAATTGGGACGCCCACCTACCGTTAGTTGAATTTTCGTACAACAACAGCTATCATTCGAGCATCGGCATGGCACCTTTTGAAGCTTTATATGGTCGAAAGTGCCGATCTCCTGTTTGTTGGCACGAAATTGGGGAAGCACAAATTACTGGTCCAGAATTGATCCAAGAAACCACAGATAAGATTCATCAAATCCGAAACAATCTTCTAGCGGCTCAAAGTTGTCAAAAGAGTTACGCAGATAAACGACGGAAGCCCTTGGAGTTTAGCATTGGTGATCATGTGTTTTTAAAAGTATCACCGTGGAAGGGAGTAGTTCGTTTTGGTCAAAAGGGAAAGCTAGCACCACGTTACGTAGGACCTTTCAAGATACTCGAAAGAGTAGGTCCTGTAGCATACAAGCTTGACCTACCGGAAGAACTCGACAGGATTCATCCCACATTCCACGTGTCGAACTTGAAGAAGTGCCTCGCTGATGAGAACCTCCATATTCCACTGGAAGATATTCAGATTGATGAATCCATGCATTTTATTGAAAGACCAGTGGAGATTATGGACTATGGAGAAAAGCGTCTTCGACGAAGTCGCATTCCAATTGTTAGGGTACGCTGGGAGTCGAAACGGGGACCTGAGTTTACTTGGGAACGTGAAGACTCAATGCGTGAAAAATACCCGCATCTTTTTCCTACTACTTCAACTATTTAAATTTCGGGACGAAATTCCTAAAAGTAGGGGATACTGTAACATTTGTAAAAATCGGGTCTCCAAAACCCGCACCGTTTTGTAATCAAGTACCAAGTTATGAAAGTGCATTAATTATTTATGGTTATTTTGAGTTAAAACGATACATAATTAATAAATAAACTAAACTATAAAAATTATATTTGATAAAAAGTTAAAATAAAATAAATAAAAAACATTTGAAGCTGCCGGGACTCGAACCCGGGTCAGCTGAGTCATTACAACCGTCTTAACATCCATTTCCTAAACCACTCCGCCACAATGTGTTTTCTGTTAACACTAGGAAAACAATTGGAACTTATACGCAAACTCAAATTAACCGTTGATGCCATCTGAATAACGGAAATCGGCAAACCAATCGCCAAATCGTTGCGAACTCATCTGGCCAGCTTATAACCGATGTATTTCGGTTTCTAATTAAGTCAGAATTGAATGAACTTAAAGCTTCATCATTTTCGGTATTTGAAACCGAAAATTCATCAAAGCTCTGATTTAACTCAAGCTTCAGATCAATCTCGCAATTCAGAACTATCATATCATTATTCAATTTCATTTTCGTCGCATTTCTGAACCATAAGATTTTCTGAATCAGTTCGCTGGAAAATTTCTGCAAGTCACCGGAAAACCGGGACTCACATTCTCACGGTAATTCCTCCGACTCTTTCAGTTTAAAATATGTGATTAGTCAGTCTCTAACGCAACTCTATCATCAGAATCGATCCTAGCCAACGTTTATCGGAAATCTTATCTTCGTCGGAAAGTTTCTGAGACTGCCGGAATCACACTGTGAACTGGTATGATATCCAAAACTTCTTCTAAACCTTGTTTAAGTGACTCAACTTTATGAATAATGGATCAACGCTGTTAATTGGTTTCAACAGTCAGAGTTCATTTCCAGTACCGACGAACCTCCGCCGGAATTCAGTGAATAACATCAATCGGTATATTCTGTTCCTTAAACTCTCTCCATTCTCTATTTTTGATTTACTGTTGATGTCGGAGAACTTTGTAAATCACAAATCAATCATAACCAGTCGAGTTATGTTGCCTGTGTAATCGGTGAAGAAGATGAAGTTATAACAGGACATAAGTATAATTAAAAACGGTATTTTAAACGGGTTAGACACATAGTCCAGCGGTGGACTGTGTGCAAATTTCACATACACGTCCCGAGTTCGTTCCTTGCTACGCGCACGCCTTATGTAATAACATGCCTTTTTGATCCAGAACTAAACCGGGTTTAAAACAGATAGTTGTTAAGTATAATAAAAACCAAGAATATAACCGGGTTAGACACACAGTCCAGCGGTGGACTGTGTGCAACATAAACTTCACGTCGTGCGTTCGAATCCTGTCACGAGCACCGGTCCAATGGAATTAAAACGTTTTTGCAAATAAAGGAATTTTCGGTTAATTCAAATAAGTATATAAATATAATTAAAACCGAGTTTATAACGGGTTAGTCACGTAGCTCAGTTGGTAGAGCTACGTGCACGTGAACGGAAGGTTGCTGGTTCGAATCCCACCCGGCGCAGAAATATCCGCTGACCGAACCGGTCAACGGTCAACGGTCAACACTAAAAAAATAATATTTTTTTTATATATTTATTTATTTAATTTAATTTAAAAATCAATTAAAAATACTTAAAAATAACATTTTTAAAGATAGAAAATAGCCATAAACTCATAAAAATATATCTAAAAATTTCATTAAAATCGTTAATAACATCCATCCACTTAATATATTTTTCCATTATTATTTAGGTTAGTATTCCTCGTCGACTCGCTCATCTAAATCGTGCGCATCTCACCATCTCCAATTCAACGCACCCAAGGTGAGTGAACCTTTCAAATTCCCCGTTTTAATCACGTTTTTGGGGTGTATCATGTGTCTTTGTTTATATACATATTATAACGAAACTATTGTGCATATATCGTATCATGACATGTGTATTTAGTTGTTGCTGTTAAGTAGTTATTATTGGATGCAAATTATTATTACAGTACATGCATTTGCCGAGGCCGCAGCTCCCCATCCATGAGGTTTGAGCTTGTTCCCCATTTTATTATGCGGTTAAACTGTGGCGTGCCCGCAACGATCGGCTCCGTTTGATTGAGCCTTGATCGGTCATTTCAATTTACATTTCCAGTTCATGCAATACGATCGGCTCCGTTTGATTGAGCCTTGATCGCACAGTTCAATTTACATTTCCAGTTCATGCAATACGATCGGCTCCGTTTGATTGAGCCTTGATCGCACAGTTCAATTTACATTTCCAGTTCATGCAATACGATCGGCTCCGTTTGATTGAGCCTTGATCGCACAGTTCATTTATGTTAGTTATCGTATGATATTGGTATGTTCATGTATGCTATCAAGTGTTATTGTATGTTATAATTGTAACTGCTATTTGCCAATGCTTGATTACTTACATTTGCTCTTTTATGATTATGCACAATATTTTATTGATAAACTAACCATAAAATCATTATCAAATGTTTATCTAATAAGGTTCACTCGCCAACTTATGTTGACCCAAAAACTACCATTTTACACATGATACAGGTGAACCAGCAGCAGCTAGGAACACATAGGACCTGGATTAGAATAATAAATCGATTTAGTTTTGGGATTGTTACCTTTTGATTATTTCCTTTGTATTGAATGAACATGTTTGGATGTTGGAAAATGTAACTTTGACTTCATTAATTATGAAACATAATAGTAAATGTCATGTGCTTTGGTGATAACCCAATTATGCCCCGACTCTTATTTCCGTTGCGGGTCGGGGTGTGACACCTGCAACTTTGGAAGCAGCAATGGAGTTAGCTACAGAGCTCACCGAAAACCGCATACGAAATAAAGACTTCACGGAGGAGAAGAAGAAGGATAAAGCATCAACCGAAACCTCCAACCCAACCCAGACCAAATCCCCTCCTCAAACCACTCTTAAGAGAAAACGAGATGGACAAAATTTCGCTATCACCCAAGGCAATCAACCAGTTTCACAAGCTATACCCCTCCAAGCTATCCCAATCACTCAAGTAGCACCCAACTCTACTTACCCAAATAAGAAACCCTACATTGGACCTCACCCTCAATGCAACACCTGTTTTTATCAACATCCATCTACCGTACCTTGTCGACTGTGTGCAAATTGTGGGCGTTATGGTCATTGGAGCAAAACTTGTCGTGCCCCTCAAAACCAAGCTTCACCCCCTACTCAAAACATGATCCAAACATATCAACAACCCCAATACCCCATGTTTCCGTATGTCCGAGCTTGTTTTAATTGTGGCGATCCTACCCACTTTAGAAACACGTGCCCTCGATTGGTTAACATCATAAACGCCCAGGCTCAAGCAAACCCAGTTAACCAAGCAAATCAAGCAAACCCCGCTCCACCACTAGCAAGAGGAAGAGCTTACAACATCAACGCCAATCCTGTTGAAGATAATAACGGCCCAAACGAATCACCCAACTAGTTTTCCTCACCAAGAATCAAGACTAAACTCCAATCGTCTAGTTTTAATGTTTTCTTTATGTTATCTCAATCTTTCCGTATCCCAGTTGTAAATTGGGAATTTATGTATTCGAAAATTTTAATGCGAATTGATATTACAGTTTTGTTTTATACTCATTGATTTAACATTCATATCATCATACATCTCGACGTATCTCAATCTCATCATTTAAAGAAGTTGGGTTGTGTCTCACTTTTACATAGACTAACCCCTTCATCATAACAAACGAGAGAGGTACTGTCATCATTCAGTCATGTATCCTTTCAGAATTGAGACTCAAGCTTTAGTTGTTGTGTTTGTTTATGTTTTAGAGTCACATAGGACTGATCATAATTTACTGATAAAGCCAATGAAAATTTGACAAGAATATGGTGGATACGCCGCTGGTACTTCCTATATATAAGTATTATTGGCAATGGATCAAAAGCATTACCAGGAGGTTATGAGAAGTTCCGTGTAGGTTTTAATATCGTCATGGTTGAAGTTTTTGTTTATGATATAGCCTTATCTTTCCAAACGTATCAATTCTCTCAAAACTCTTATGCATAAAATTATGCTTAGTCAATCAACTCTGTTTATCCATGTTCTGCATTCTTATACTTTAGGCATCAAAAGGCGATTCCTGTAGCAGGGTATTCAACCCTTACTAGGAACGTTACCGCCTCAAATAAGATTTAAACTCTCACCCTCTTCTAATTATGTAATCGCCAAAAATAAAACATCCTCCCTTCAAGTCAAATATACCACTACTACTTAAATTTCGCGACGAAATTTCTAAAAGTAGGGGATACTGTAACATCCGTCGAAAAACGGGTTTCCAAAACCCCGCTTCGTTTATTAATCGAATATCCAGTTAAAAATTTTCGTTGCATATTTATTGCTCAAACTAATTTTAAACATAATTAATAAACATTTTAGAATTTAAAAACTATAATTAATAAATGATAAAAATAAGTGAATAAAAAATAAAATGAGGCTGCAGGGTTTCGAACCCGGGTCGCCCATAAGCACAAACACTCAACACCGCTCCGCCACATGACTCCTTTGTGAAATTACTGAAACAAATAATACTTAAATTAAAACTCAATTTCAAAACCGGACCTCAGCGCGGCAGAACTCGCAATCACCGGAAAATCCGGCGAGTTTAGCCATTTTCCTTTTGACTAAAACGTTATAACCGACTTCGACATAGGTTATAACCGACGTCTAACATTCAATTGCGGTCGTAACAGCCGGAGAAACTTTGACCACGAATCAAGACCAAATTCGGACTCAATACATTCTGTTTCTTCCCTATAAATACCCACCCAAACCTCTGGTAACCTTTTCGCTCAAAATCGCACAATCTCTCGAAGCTTTAGCACTCGCCGGAGATAATCTGCATTCGCCGGACTTTCACCGGAAAACCGTGACTTACACCAAATCGGTAAATTTCTCAGACTCTTTTGTTTACAATCCATTATTAGACAAGTATTAACATAAATCGTTCAACCAGAATCCGTCTCAGACAACGTTACCGGGAATTCCTGCACTCGCCGGAAAGTCACTGAAAATTCTGAAGTCTCGCTGTGAATCGGTACAATCATCTAAAACCCCTGATATCCCTTGTGTAACATTTGTATAAATCGGGTCTCCAAAACCCGCTCCGTTTTGTAATCAAACACCAAGTTATGAAAATACAGTAATTATTTATTGTTATTTTGAGTTTAAACGTTACATAATTAATAAATAAACTAAACTATAAAAATTAAATTGGATAAAAAGTTAAAATAAAATAAATAAAAAAACTTTTGCAGCTGACCGGACTCGAACCCGGGTCAGCTGAAACACTCCAACAACTTATCATCCGGTCCTCAAACCACTCCGCCACTAAGTGTTTTCTGCTAACTTTAGGAAATCAATTGTGTCTTATACGCAAACTCGTATTAACAGTTAATGATATCTGAATAACGGAAAGCGGTAAACCGAATCGCCAAATCAGTTTTAGTTCGTTTAGCTGTCTTATAACCGATGAATATCGGTTTCTAATTAAGTTCAAATTGAATGAACTTAAAGTTTCGGGTTTTGAAACCGAAAGGCATTCAAACTCCAAATAATTCAGGTTCCAATCATTTATGCGATTCAGAACCGTCTCAAATACACTCCAATTCCTTTTCGTCGCGTTTTCAAGCCTTTTGAGCACAAAAAAGCTGTTCGCCGGAATTCTCTGCAAATCTCGCCGGAAAACCGTGTTCAACACAAACCGGTAAGATTTTCCTCTTTTGCGGTTTCAATCTATTGTTAGGACTCTACTAACACTAATCCGTCACTCAAAATCAGTTACAGAAGACTTTGCTGGATTTTCTGGGTTCGCCGGAGAAATTCTGGAATTTGCCGGAAACTCGCTAGTTAACGGTAAACACATTCAATCGTGTAAATAATCCATGTACTCTGGTTCAATTTCAAATCTAATTCTTTAATTCTGTTGTTAGACCCCCTCAGCCGAAGGTTCAAAAACAGTGTTGCCTGTTCTCGCCGGACTTCCTGAAGAAGACGACCTGTCCGGTATTTCCTTTCCCCAAACTGTTCGGTTTTGTACATTCAAGCCAGTAGTCATGTTAATTAAGTAGTTAGATCATGAACCAGTTGTCTGAGTAAAAACCGGTAATTGTAGTGAAGAAGACGAACGTAAAAACGGGATAAGAGTAAATAAAATTCGGATAATTAACGGGTTAGACACACAGTCCAGCGGTGGACTGTGTGCAAAGTTTATATACAAGTCCCGAGTTCGATCCTTACTACACACACACTCTACGTAATAACATTCCTTTTTATTTATGAACTAACCGGGTTAGAGCGGGTAGTTGTTAAGTATAATATAAATCAAGAATATAACCGGGTTAGACACACAGTCCAGCGGTGGACTGTGTGCAAAATAAACTACACGTCGCGCGATCGAGTTCCATCACAAGCACCGGTTCAATGAGATTAAAACGTTTTGCAAAATAAAGGAATTTTCGGTAAATTCGAATAAGTGTATAAATATAATTAAAACTGGATTTCTAACGGGTTAGTCACGTAGCTCAGTTGGTAGAGCTACGTGCGCGTGAACGGAAGGTCACCGGTTCGAATCCCGCTTGGCGCAAGTATTACCGCTGACCGAACCGGTCAACGGTCAACGGTCAAACAGTAAAAAAAATATTATTTTTTAAAATATTTATTTGTTTAATTTAAATTAAAAATCAATTAAAAATACTTAAAAATAACATTTTTAAGGATAGAAAATAGCCATAAACTCACAAAAATATATCTAAAAATCCCATTAAAATCTTTAATAAAATCCATCCATTTAATATATTTTTCCCATTATTATTTAGGTTAGTGATTCCTCGTTGACTCGCTTCGTCTAAATCGTGCGCATCTCACCAACTCAAATTCAACGCACCCAATGTGAGTGAACCCTTCAAATTCCCCGTTTTAATCACGTTTTTGGGGTGTATCATGTGTCTTGTTCATTTACATATTATAACCAAGTTATTGTGCATATATCATATCATGACATGTGTATTAATTGTTGCTGTTAAGTAGTTATTATTGTTTGCAAATTATCATTTCAATACATGCAATTGCCGAGGCCGTAGCTCCCCATCCATCGAGGTTGAGTTTGATCCCCATTTTATTATGCGGTTGATCAGGGCGTGCCCGCACGATCGGCTCCGTTTGATTGAGCCTTGATCGGTCATTTCATTTTACATTTCAATACATGCAATACGCTCGGCTCCGTTTGATTGAGCCTTGAGTGCACAATTCAATTTACATTTCCAGTTCATGCAATACGTTCGGCTCCGTTTGATTGAGCCTTGAGCGCACAGTTCAATTTACATTTCCAGTTCATGCAATACGATCGGCTCCGTTTGATTGAGCCTTGATCGCACAGTTCATTTATGTTAATTAGTATATGATGTTGGTATGATCATGTATGCTATCGATTGTTAATGTATGTTATAATTGTAACTGATGTTTGCCAATGTTTGAATTCCTACATGTGCTCTATTATGATTATGCACAATATTGTATTGATAAACTAACCAGAAAATCATTATCAAATGTTTATCTATAAGGTTCACTCGCCAACTTATGTTGACCCAAAAACCTCCCATTTTACACATGATACAGGTGAACCAGCAGCAGCTAGGAACACATAGGCCCTGGATTAGAAGAAATAAAACGATGTAGTATTTGCATTATTATGTTTGGTTATTTTCCTTTGTAATGAATGGACATGTTTGGATGTTAGTAAAATGTAACTTTGACTTCATTTAATTATGAAACATAATAGTAAATGTCATGTGCTTTGGTGATAACCCAATTATGCCCCGACTCTTATTTCCGCTGCGGGTCGGGGTGTGACACCTTGCTTAGTAACTTAATTGCACAACTCATTGATCAAAACTGTTAATTGATTCACTCAGACGGAAGTCACAAATCAGAGCCGACGACCCTTGCCGGAAATCTGAGAAAAATATTCTGTTCGGTACATTTTACTCCGTAACCCTCTTTATCCATTTTTTCCAATCCATTGTATGTTCGATGACCGATTTAAACAAGAACAGTCGGGCATCTTTGTTCTATGTCTTTGTAAACGAAGAAGATGAAGTCGAACATGTGTATAAGTTTAATTAAAACTGAATACTTAACCGGGTTAGACACACAGTCCAGCGGTGGACTTTGTGCACAAACAATGCACACGTCCCGGGTTCGAATCGCACACGTTACCGAATTTCAGAAATAAAACCAATCCTTTTTAAAACTATTCAGATCACCTTTCAACAAGTATATAAATATAATATAATTCATTAATTAAACAGGTTAAGCACACAGCCCAACTGGTTGGGCTGTGCGTACTCGAACCAAACGTCTCGAGTTCGACTCCGGTCACTGAAGTCCATTCGGCCATTTAAAACCATTTTTAAATAAAACCAAATAAGTTTAAAACTAATAAGTATATAAATATAATTAAAATTAGAAATATTTCGGGTTAGACACGTAGCTCAGTTGGTAGAGCTGCGTGCAGGTATACGAGTCAAAAAGTACATATTATTATACTTACATTTGCTCTTTTATGATTATGCACAATATTTTATTGATAAACTAACCATAAAATCATTATCAAATGTTTATCTAATAAGGTTCACTCGCCAACTTATGTTGACCCAAAAACTACCATTTTACACATGATACAGGTGAACCAGCAGCAGCTAGGACCACATAGGCCCTGGATTAGAAGAAATAAAACGATGTAGTATTTGGATTATTATGTTTGGTTATTTTCCTTTGTAATGAATGGACATGTTTGGATGTTAGTAAAATGTAACTTTGACTTCATTTAATTATGAAACATAATAGTAAATGTCATGTGCTTTGGTGATAACCCAATTATGCCCCGACTCTTATTTCCGCTGCGGGTCGGGGTGTGACAGATTGGTATCAGAGCCATGACTATAGGGATATAGGATAGGTTATTAGACCCTTAGAGCCTATACTATAGTCGATTAGAAACTTATAAGATTTTGTGTGTTATATGCCAAATTTCATGATGTTTATATGTTTATGTTAAAATGTTACATTTGATATTGTTCAAGCATGTTCATAAGTATGTATTATCAAATAATGCCTATCATGAAATCGTATGATCATAATATATCACATCCATGCAAGCACACACCACATCATGATTGATTTTACAACGATTTTCGTGTTTTCAAATCTCATCAAAGTGAGTTCTCATGACGGGCATGTAGTAACTGGAAGGGTACTAGTACCGGTAGTCGGAACGTCCTGTCTAGGCTGGCATTCGTATAAATCCAAAATAAAGGACCAGTTTGCCTACCTGGGGACTAACGATGAGAGTACGAAATACCTATTAGGCCAAAGCATGCTATACCAAACGTCGTGAGAGCTAATCCCACTTTGAGTTGTCATTGTGTCTACACCTGGACACGTTCCGACCAAACATCTCATGAACATATTTTGTGGTTAGCATTCGGGGGATGCGAGTGTTAAATTGCCAATACTAATGTGAATCCTACCAAGCCAATAGCCATGGGGGCCCACATGACTATATAGGTGAAGGTATGGGGGATATTTGAGGCCCAACATGAGCGAACCCAAGACATCCTTTGGATGTAGTTGCATTATTGATATTTATGTTATTTTCATTTTCTTAAAGACACATGACACCTAAAAAGACACCATAAACTCACAATCTTCTCATTTTATGATCCTGTAGATGTCGTCTAGACCGCATCGAAGGGGTAGGAAATCGGAAAAGTCTCGGGAACGTTTGGCCACTCATATCGTGAATCAAATGGCCACGATATTACCTGACATCGTAGTACAAGTACAACAAGCCCTTGCTGCAAATCCTACTAACCCTCCTCAACAACAGGACCAGATCATCAACAACCCTCCTACCATCAAATGCTCCTACAAACATTTTAAGTCCTGCGATCCCCCAAAATTCGAAGGGACTGAGGGAGTCACTGCTCTCCTACATTGGTTCGAGGAGATGGAAAACGTTTTCTTAAACTGCGATTGTCCTGAGGATCGCAAAGTTCGTTATGCCACCGGGAGACTACTTGGTGTAGCTCTCACTTGGTGGAATACCGAGAAAGGAAAGAGGGGAACGGAAGATGCGATGGCCTTAACTTGGGAGGAGTTAAGGGAAATTATGACTAGGCGATTCTGTCCTAGAAGTGAAATTAAGAAATTGGAAGATGAATTTCATGCCTTGAAGCAAAAAGATGGTGATCACTCTACTTACAACAAAAGGTTCTTGGAGTTGAACCAAATGGTACCAAACTTATTCACTCCAACCTACCGTCTGATCGAACATTACATTCGAGGACTTCCCTCGAAAATCCAAGATTCGGTCCTCAGCGTTTCACCGGTAACACTCGAAGCTGCCATGGAGTTGGCAACAGAACTGACCGAAAACCGAATTCGCAATGGGAAGTTCAAGGAGGAAAAGAAGAAAACCCCTGCTGAGGGACAAACCTCAAACCACCACACTCCTTCCTCTAAATTTGCTAACAAGAGGAAGCGTAACAACAGGAACTTTGCAGTCACCCACACCAACACCCCTGTTCCTGCTGCACCCATCACTCAAGCCACTCCTCCACCCACGCCTTACAAAAGACCATACACAGGGCCACTACCAAAATGTAACCGTTGTCAGTATCACCACTCCCCTGACTATCCTTGCCAATACTGTACCGGCTGCGGTCGCGCTGGGCACACTGTTCAAAACTGCCGCACACTTCAACGAACAAACCGCCACCAACCTATAACCCAAACCCACCAACAATTAATGGGTCAAGCCCAACAACAACAACCATTTCCACCCACTCAACATTTAGCCCAAACATACTATCAACCCAACTACCCTATGGGCCAACCTATGCGGGCTTGTTTCAATTGCGGGGATCCAAGTCATTTCAGGAACACATGTCCAAGGCTGGTCAATATTATTCATGCTCAGGCCCAAGCCAACCCTGTGAATCAAGCAAACCAAGCTCTTCCACCTGCTAGAGGAAGGGCTTTCAATATTAACGCAAACCAGGCCAGAGCTGACGGCAATGTGGTCAACGGTACGTTTCTTATAAATGGTAGATATGCCTCTATGTTATTTGATACTGGTGCGGATAGAAGTTTCGTGTCATTAGAATTTGAACCTATCTTAAGTAAAAATCGAGATAAGCTCGCGGAATCCATAACGGTGGAAGTTGCAGATGGAAAACCAGTTTCGTTAGACTCTATTTTACGCAACTGTACGCTCACCCTAAACGACCACGATTTCTCGGTCGATCTTATTCCTATGAAGCTGGGAAGTTTCAACATCATAGTCGGAATGGATTGGCTCAGTCAGCATAATGCGGAAGTTGTATGTCGTGAGAAATTTATTCGTATTCCTCTTTCAAACGGTCAGACTCTTCGAATTATTGGAGAAACCTCGGCGAAAGGGCTCAACTTAATGTCTTGTCTTCAAGCTCAAAAATACCTTCGCAAGAATTATGTCGCGTTTTTAGCCCATATCATCAAGAAGGGGACCTCAGAAAAGAAACTTGAAGATATCCCTGTTGTAAAAGATTTCCCACAAGTTTTTCCTGACGACATTTCAGGACTTCCTCCAATCAGAGATGTCGAATTCCGTATCGATCTCATACCTGGTGCTACACCAGTGGCAAAATCTCCATATAGGTTAGCCCCCTCTGAAATGCAAGAGCTAGCCAGCCAATTGCAAGAGTTGACTGACAAGGGATTTATACGCCCCAGCTCATCGCCTTGGGGTGCACCTGTACTTTTTGTAAAGAAGAAGGATGGATCTTTTCGCATGTGCATCGACTACAGAGAGCTCAACAAGTTAACTATCAAAAATCGATATCCTCTACCTCGCATAGATGACCTTCTTGACCAACTACAAGGTGCCAGTTGTTTTTCGAAAATTGACCTTCGATCCGGCTATCATCAGCTTAGAGTACATGAAGAAGACGTCCCTAAAACCGCTTTTCGAACTCGATATGGTCACTATGAATTCATGGTTATGCCATTTGGATTAACCAACGCACCAGCTGTTTTCATGAACCTAATGAATAGAGTCTGCAAACCTTACCTTGATCGATTTGTTATTGTATTCATCGACGATATCCTTATCTATTCAAAATCTAAAGCTGATCATGAGCGTCATCTGCGACTTGTTCTTGCACTTCTAGAAAAGGAAAAGCTTTATGCCAAGTTCTCTAAATGTGAATTCTGGTTAAAAGAGGTGCAATTTCTCGGGCATGTAGTCAATGACAAAGGAATACATGTCGACCCATCAAAGATCAAAGCAGTTCAAGAATGGCAAGCTCCACGTACGCCAACTGAAGTAAGGTCTTTTCTTGGACTTGCTGGTTACTATCGTCGATTCATTTCAAACTTCTCTCGCATTGCGGTGCCACTCACGGCTTTAACCCATAAAGGGAAACCATTTGTATGGGGGCCCAAGCAAGAAGAAGCTTTTCAAACTCTCAAGCGAAAACTTTGTGAAGCACCAATCCTCACTCTTCCTGAAGGTTGTGATGATTTTGTAGTCTATTGCGACGCGCAGGGCAAGGATTAGGTTGCGTTCTCATGCAAAGAGGAAAAGTCATAGCTTATGCCTCAAGGCAACTCAAGATTCACGAAAAGAACTACACCACTCATGACCTTGAACTTGGAGCCGTTGTATTCACTCTCAAGATATGGAGACATTATCTTTATGGTACGAAGTGTGAAATATACACTGACCACAAGAGTCTTCAACATATCTTCAATCAGAAAGAGTTAAATATGAGGCAACGAAGATGGGTCGAACTCCTAAATGATTACGACTGTGAAATCAGATACCACCCTGGTAAAGCAAATGTGGTGGCTGATGCACTTAGTCGAAAGGGTTATGCGAACTCCATTCATCTTCTATGTTCGCAAATTATAACCAATATTAAGGATCAAATTCGAGAAGCTCAACACGTTTCAATAACAGAGGAAGATGTACAAAAAGAGATGTCCTGTGGAGCTGAGCTAAAACTTGAAACTAAATCTGATGGTATTTTGTATTACCTAGATCGTATATGGATTCCTAACCACATCAATCTTCGTGAAACACTCATGCATGAAGCTCATAAGACGCGATATTCTATACACCCAGGAGCCGATAAGATGTATCAAGACCTACGGTACACCTATTGGTGGCCTGGAATGAAGAAAGATATTGCCGTTTTTGTTTCCAAGTGTCTCACTTGTTCTAAAGTAAAGGCTGAACACCAAAGACCCTCAGGACTTCTAGTCCAACCAGAAATACCTGTCTGGAAGTGGGAAAATATAACCATGGATTTCATTACCGGGTTACCTCGCACTTCTAGTGGGTATGACACTATATGGGTGATTATAGACCGACTTACAAAATCAGCTCACTTTATTCCTATTCGAGAAGATTTCAAGAACGAAAAGCTTGCTCGTATTTATATCAACGAAATCGTCAGCCGTCATGGAGTTCCATTAAGTATTATTTCTGATCGTGATGGCCGTTTCACCTCACGAACATGGCAAGCAGTACAATCCGCTATGGGCACTCGACTAGATCTCAGTACCGCCTATCATCCTCAAACTGATGGACAGTCTGATCGCACCATTCAAACCCTTGAGGACATGCTTAGAGCATGTGTCATAGACTTCAAGGGAAATTGGGACGCCCACCTACCGTTAGTCGAATTTTCGTACAACAACAGCTATCATTCTAGCATCGGCATGGCACCTTTTGAAGCTTTATATGGTCGAAAGTGTCGATCTCCTGTTTGTTGGCACGAAATTGGGGAAGCACAAATTACTGGTCCAAAATTGATCCAAGAAACCACAGATAAGATTCATCAAATCCGAAACAATCTTCTAGCGGCTCAAAGTCGTCAAAAGAGTTACGCAGATAAACGACGGAAGCCCTTGGAGTTTAGCGTTGGTGATCATGTGCTTTTAAAAGTATCACCGTGGAAGGGAGTAGTTCGTTTTGGTCAAAAGGGAAAGCTAGCACCACGTTACGTAGGACCTTTCAAGATACTCGAAAGAGTAGGTCCTGTAGCTTACAAGCTTGACCTACCGGAAGAACTCGACAGAATTCATCCCACATTCCACGTGTCGAACTTGAAGAAGTGCCTCGCTGATGAGAATCTTCATATTCCACTGGAGGATATTCAGATTGATGAATCCATGCATTTTATTGAAAGGCCAGTAGAGATTATGGACTATGGAGAAAAGCGTCTACGTCGAAGTCGCATTCCTATTGTTAGTGTACGCTGGGAGTCGAAACGGGGACCTGAGTTTACTTGGGAAAGTGAAGACTCAATGCGTGAAAAATACCCTCATCTTTTCCCTACTACTTCAGCTGTTTAAATTTCGGGACGAAATTCCTAAAAGTAGGGGATACTGTAACATTTGTATAAATCGGGTCTCCAAAACCCGCTCCGTTTTGTAATCAAACACCAAGTTATGAAAACACAGTAATTATTTATAGTTATTTTGAGTTTAAACGTTACATAATTAATAAATAAACTAAACTATAAAAATTAAATTGGATAAAAAGTTAAAATAAAATAAATAAAAAAACTTTTGCAGCTGACCGGACTCGAACCCGGGTCAGCTGAAACACTCCAACAACTTATCAACCGGTCCTCAAACCACTCCGCCACTAAGTGTTTTCTGCTAACTTTAGGAAATCAATTGAGTCTTATACGCAAACTCGTATTAACAGTTAATGATATCTGAATAACGGAAAGCGGTAAACCGAATCGCCAAATCAGTTTTAGTTCGTTTAGCTGTCTTATAACCGATGAATATCGGTTTCTAATTAAGTTCAAATTGAATGAACTTAAAGTTTCGGGTTTTGAAACCGAAAGGCATTCAAACTCCAAATAATTCAGGTTCCAATCATTTATGCGATTCAGAACCGTCTCAAATACACTCCAATTCCTTTTCGTCGCGTTTTCAAGCCTTTTGAGCACAAAAAAGCTGTTCGCCGGAATTCTCTGCAAATCTCGCCGGAAAACCGTGTTCAACACAAACCGGTAAGATTTTCCTCTTTTGCGGTTTCAATCTATTGTTAGGACTCTACTAACACTAATCCGTCACTCAAAATCAGTCACAGAAGACTTTGCTGGATTTTCTGGGTTCGCCGGAGAAATTCTGGAATTTGCCGGAAACTCGCTAGTTAACGGTAAACACATTCAATCGTGTAAATAATCCATGTACTCTGGTTCAATTTCAAATCTAATTCTTTAATTCTGTTGTTAGACCCCCTCAGCCGAAGGTTCAAAAACAGTGTTGCCTGTTCTCGCCGGACTTCCTGAAGAAGACGACCTGTCCGGTATTTCCTTTCCCCAAACTGTTCGGTTTTGTACATTCAAGCCAGTAGTCATGTTAATTAAGTAGTTAGATCATGAACCAGTTGTCTGAGTAAAAACCGGTAATTGTAGTGAAGAAGACGAACGTAAAAACGGGATAAGAGTAAATAAAATTCGGATAATTAACGGGTTAGACACACAGTCCAGCGGTGGACTGTGTGCAAAGTTTATATACAAGTCCCGAGTTCGATCCTTACTACACACACACTCTACGTAATAACATTCCTTTTTATTTATGAACTAACCGGGTTAGAGCGGGTAGTTGTTAAGTATAATATAAATCAAGAATATAACCGGGTTAGACACACAGTCCAGCGGTGGACTGTGTGCAAAATAAACTACACGTCGCGCGATCGAGTTCCGTCACAAGCACCGGTTCAATGAGATTAAAACGTTTTGCAAAATAAAGGAATTTTCGGTAAATTCGAATAAGTGTATAAATATAATTAAAACTGGATTTCTAACGGCACGTAGCTCAGTTGGTAGAGCTACGTGCGTGTGAACGGAAGGTCACCGGTTCGAATCCCGCTTGGCGCAAGTATTACCGCTGACCGAACCGGTCAACGGTCAACGGTCAAACAGTAAAAAAAATATTATTTTTTAAAATATTTATTTGTTTAATTTAAATTAAAAATCAATTAAAAATACTTAAAAATAACATTTTTAAGGATAGAAAATAGCCATAAACTCACAAAAATATATCTAAAAATCCCATTAAAATCTTTAATAAAATCCATCCATTTAATATATTTTTCCCATTATTATTTAGGTTAGTGATTCCTCGTTGACTCGCTTCGTCTAAATCGTGCGCATCTCACCAACTCAAATTCAACGCACCCAATGTGAGTGAACCCTTCAAATCCCATCAACACTCCCAACCAAGAAGACCAGAACGTCGTCAACCCTCACTCCAAAAAGTGCTCCTACAAACACTTCAAATCTTGCGATCCCCCAAAGTATGAAGGGACCGAAGGTGTTACTGCCCTCCTCCACTGGTTTGAAGAAATGGAGAACACCTTCCTCAATTGCGATTGTCCCGAGGATCGCAAGGTACGTTATGCAATAGGGAGACTGTTTGGAGTAGCCCTTACCTGGTGGAACACATAAAAGGGTAAGA
Organism: Scalesia atractyloides; assembly: GCA_947069175.1. Taxonomy (NCBI): domain Eukaryota; kingdom Viridiplantae; phylum Streptophyta; class Magnoliopsida; order Asterales; family Asteraceae; genus Scalesia; species Scalesia atractyloides. The sequence continues at coordinate 12,060,574 of CAMTDV010000029.1, forward strand.
GAGGAGTCGATGATGCCATGGCCTTAACATTGGAAGAGTTAAGGGAAATCATGACAAGACGCTTCTGTCCAAGAAGCGAAATCAAAAAGTTGGAAGATGAATTCCACTCATTAAAACAAAAGGAAGGAGATCATACTTCCTACAACAAAAAATTTCTCGAACTGAATCAAATGATCCCAAATCCATTCACCCCCGTGTACCGTTTGGTTGAACACTATATTCGAGGCCTCCCCTCGAAAATTCAAGACTCGGTTCTAAGCACTTCGCCTACAACACTTGAAGCCGCTATGGAACTAGCTACCGAGCTTACCGAGAATCGCATCCGAAATGGCAAATTCAAGGATGAGAAAAAGAAAGCCCCCATTGAGGCCCAAACCCCAAACCATTCCGTTTCCTCTTCGAAATTTGCTGGTAAGAGGAAACGAAACAGCAGAAATTTTGCTGTCACACAAACATACCCTCCAATCACTGCCGCACCAATTACCCAAATTGCTCCCACAGCGGCTCCATATAAAAAGCCATACTCCGGCCCATACCCAAAATGCAACCGTTGTCAATACCATCACCTTCCCGAACATCCCTGCCAACATTGTACCAGCTGTGGCCGTACAGGTCACACCATCCAAACTTGCCATGTCCTTCAACGAATGAACCGCAGTCAACCACAAACCCAAACCCACAATCAGATGGTGGGCCAAACCCAACAACCTTTACTTCTACCTCCCAGACACCACGTAGCCTAACCTTGCTGTCAACCCACTACCCCATGATGCAACCCATGCGAGCTTGCTACAACTGTGGAGACCCAAACCACTTTAGAAACACTTGTCCACGCTTGGTGAACATCATTCATGCCCAAGCTCAAACAAATCCGGTAAACCAAGCTAACCAAGCTCCTCCACCTGCTAGAGGAAGAGCTTTCAACATCAACGCCAACCAAGCTAGGGCTGACAACAACGTGGTTAACGGTACGTTTCTCATCAATGGTAGTTATGCATCCATGTTATTCGATACTGGCGTGGATAAGAGTTTTGTGTCCTTAGAATTTGAACCTATCCTCAACCAAACTCGTGATAATCTCATGGAATCTCTAACGGTGGAAGTTGCTGACGGAAAACCAGTCTCATTAAACTCTATTATACGAAATTGTACCCTCACTCTAAACGATCACGATTTTCCAGTTGACCTCATTCCTATGAAGTTGGGAAGTTTCGATATTATAATCGGTATGGACTGGCTCAGCCAGCATCACGCCTAAGTAGTATGCCGCGAAAAGTTCATTCGCATTCCTCTTGCAGACGGTTAGACCCTACGTATCTTTGGAGAAACCCCTTCGAAAGGACTCAAATTAATGTCCTGCATTCAAACCCGAAAATATCTCCGCAAGAACTATGTCGCATTCCTAACTCACGTTGTCAAAAAGGGAACCAAGGAGAGGAAACTCGAAGACATCCTGGTAGTGAAAGATTTCCCCCAAGTTTTTCCTGATGACATTTCAGGACTTCCTCCTGTGAGAGAAGTCGAATTCCGCATCGATCTTGTACCTGGCGCTACACCAGTCGCAAAATCTCCTTATAGATTAGCCCCATCCGAAATGCAAGAGCTGGCCAGTCAACTGCAAGAGCTGACTGACAAAGGATTCATACGTCCTAGCTCATCGCCTTAGGGTGCACCTGTTCTTTTTGTGAAGAAGAAAGATGGAACGTTTCGTATGTGTATCGACTACAGAGAACTCAACAAGTTAACGGTCAAGAACCGCTACCCATTACCTCGTATCGATGACCTCCTAGACTAACTTCAAGGCGCCACCTGTTTTTCAAAAATCGACCTTCGTTCTGGTTATCATCAACTCAGTACATGAAGAAGACGTCCCAAAGATCGCCTTCCGAACTCGTTATGGTCATTACGAATTCATGGTCATGCGTTTGGTTTAACCAACGCCCCAGCTGTCTTCATGGATCTAATGAATAGGGTATGCAAACCCTACCTCGACCGCTTTGTCATAGTCTTCATCGACGACATCCTCATCTACTCCAAGTCTAAATCCGATCATGAACGGCACCTTCGACTTATCCTTACACTCTTAAGGACGGAAAAGCTGTACGCTAAGTTCTCGAAATGTGAATTCTGGTTAAGGGAAGTACAATTCCTTGGACACGTCGTCAATGACAAGGGAATTCATGTTGATCCTTCAAAAATCAAGGCAGTGCAGGAATGGCAAGCGCCACGTACCCCTACCGAAGTAAGGTCATTTCTTGGGTTGGCTGGTTACTATCGCTGCTTCATTGCCAATTTCTCCCGTATTGCTGTACCACTCACGGCTTTGACTCATAAAGGAAAATCCTTCATATGGGGACCTAAACAAGGAGAAGCCTTCCAAACCCTTAAGCAAAAGCTTTGTGACGCACACACTTCCTGAAGGTTGCGATGACTTTGTGGTATATTGCGACGCATCAGGGCAAGGGCTAGGCTGTGTATTAATGCAAAGAGGAAAGTGATAGCCTATGCTTCTAGGCAACTCAAGATTCATGAAAAGAATTACACCACCCACGACCTGGAACTTGGAGCCGTTGTGTTCGCTCTCAAGATTGGAGACATTACCTCTACGTACCAAGTGTGAAATATACACTGACCACAAAAGCCTCCAACATATCTTTAACCAAAAGGAGTTGAATATGAGGCAACAAGATGGGTCGAACTTCTTAACGACTACGACTGTGAGATTCGGTATCATCCTGGCAAGGCAAACGTGGTGGCCGATGCGCTCAGTCGAAAAAGTTATGCGAACTCCATTCGTTTCTATGTTCGCAAATCATAACCAAAATCAAAGAACGAATCCGAGCAGCTCAACATGTTTCTGTAACCGAAAATGACGTTCGTGATGAGCTGTCATGTGGAGCTGAACTAAAAATCGAAACCAAATCCGACGGTATTCTATACTATCTAAATCGCATATGGATTCCCGATCGCGATAACCTTCGTGATTTCCTCATGAATGAGGTGCACAAAACACGATACTCTGTACACCCAGGAGCCGACAAGATGTATCAAGACCTACGATACACCTACTGGTGGCCTGGCATGAAAAAGGATATTGCTGTTTTTGTTTCCAAGTGCCTTACCTGTTCCAAAGTAAAAGGTGAACATCAAAGACCTTCAGGACTTCTAGTCCAACCCGAAATACATGTGTGGAAGTGGGAAAACATAACCATGGACTTCATTACCGGGTTACCTCGCACCTCCAGTGGGTATGACACTATATGGGTAATCATTGATCGTCTTACAAAATCAGCTCACTTCATTCCGATCCGCGAAGACTTCAAGAACGAGAAGTTAGCTCGTATTTACATCAGCGAGATCGTAAGCCGTCATGGTGTACCTTTAAGCATCATTTCAGACCGTGATGGTCGTTTCACTTCACGAACATGGCGAGCCGTACAAACCGCCTTGGGTACACGATTAGACCTCAGTACCGCTTTTCATCCTCAAACTGATGGACAATCTGAACGCACCATCCAAACTCTTGAAGACATGCTTCGAGCATGTGTCATAGACTTCAAAGGGAATTGGGACGCTCACCTGCCATTAGTTGAATTTTCGTACAACAATACTACCATTCAAGTATCGGCATGGCTCCTTTCGAAGCATTATATGGTCGTAAGTGCCGATCTCCAGTATGTTGGCACGAAATTGGGAAGCACAAATCACCGGTCCAGAATTAATTCAAGAAACAACAGACAAGATCCATCAAATTCGAAACAATCTTCTAGCGGCACAAAGTCGTCAAAAGAGTTATGCAGACAAACGACGAAAGCCCTTGGAGTTTAACATTGGGATCAAGTACTTTTAAAAGTATCACCGTGGAAGGGAGTAGTTCGTTTTGGCCAGAAGGGCAAGCTAGCACCACGCTATGTAGGACCTTTCAAGATACTCGAAAGAGTAGGTCCTGTAGCATACAAGCTTGACTTACCAGAAGAACTCAACAGAATTCATCCCACATTCCACGTATCAAACTTGAAAAAGTGCCTCGCCGATGAAAACCTCCATATTACTCTAGAAGACATTCAGGTCGATGAATCTATGCACTTCATTGAAAGACCAGTAGAAATCATGGACTACGGGGAGAAGCGTTTAAGACGAAGTCGTATTCCAATTGTCAGGGTGCGTTGGGAGTCAAAACGAGAACCTGAGTTTACTTGGGAACGTGAAGACTCAATGAGCGAGAAATACCCACATCTTTTCTCTGTTACAACTACTACTTAAATTTCGGGACGAAATTTCTAAAAGTAGGGGATACTGTAACATTTGTGAAAAACGGGTTTCGAAAACCCGCACCATCTATTATTCAAAGTATTTGATTAAACGTTAGACGCATATTTACTAGTGACGATTATGTTACTATGACTTTAGTAAATAAATAAAAATAATAATAATGATAATAATTATAATAGTAGGCGAATTAAACAAAAAAAAATTAAAATATAAAGAAATATAAAAACAGGAGAAAACTGGGTTTCGAACCCGGGTCTCCCGATTCACATACGCGTCAAATACCATTGCAACACACACACATATAGTGCTAAAAATGAAAACATATAAATCTTATGCTAAGAAATCGTTCAAACCTGCAAGTCCAGAAACAGCATGGCGGTAACGTCTTGATTCAAAGAACAATATTTGACCAACCGTTTTGATTCTGCGAATAATCAATCATAACCAGTAACCATCGTCATTAAAATCGACAGTTTTGAAGAATCATTGAATGTGTTTTTCCTTTGAAACTGAAATTAAATCATGGAGCTTGAAAGCTTGAAATTGAAACAGAAAACAGACAGATCCTTGCACTCTAATAAATACCATGTGTACCCTTGTTCAAACCCGCTCACACTCGCAAAACTTTCACTCTCTCTCTGCTCAAACACCTTTGATTGTCGGAAAAGGGTACCGCATCGCCGGAGATTCAGTTCAGCACCGGAAATCAACCAGGGAATTTAAGACCCCCTTTTCGACTTGGTACAATCATCTTCCTAATTAGTACATAATGTTTCTGTTATAAACCTTTTGAGCAAAACAGTTAAAGATTAACTGTCGCCAGTGGGTTTGTGAAGAAGATGACGTTTAGGTTGTGTATATATTTAAATAAATCGGGTTATATTCGGGTTAGACACCCAGCCCAACTGGTTGGGCTGGGTGCAAATCAAGTTGAGGTCACAAGAATCGAATCATGTCTGGGGCGCCGATCAGTTTAATTTAAAACCTTTTTAAATCTAATTAAATCTGGATTAATCTAAAAGTGTATATAAGTATAATAAAAACCAGAATACTAACGGGTTAGACACGTAGCTCAGTTGGTAGAGCTGCGTACACGCGTACGAGAGGTCACGAGTTCGAACCTCACTCAGCGCATGAATAAACTGAAATCCGACCGGTCAACGTCAACGGTCAAAGTCAACAAAAGTCAACATTTTTTTATATTTTTATTTATTTATTTAACCAGAAAATTATTTAAAAATACTTAAAAATAATATTTTTAAAGTTAGAAAGTGTCCTTAAACTCACAAAAAATAAATCCAAAAATCCTATTAAGATTATGGATTAAAAGTGTTAGTCTCAAATAAAATCCATTTATTTACCGAACCATTTCGTTATTATTTTAGGATAGTTCTTCCTCGCCGATCAAATCCCAAAACTCGTGCGCATCCAATGTCATCAGAGAACGCACCCAATGTGAGTGAATCTCTACCAAATTCCCCGTTTTAATCATGTTTTGGGGTGTATCATGTGTCGTACAATTCTGTTTTTATATAAATATAAACACTTGTGCATTCATCATATCTGTGATCTAATGTGTAAAAATTGTTGTGTGAATTATGTTTAGTTTGGATTTTATCATTTTCAGTGCAAGCATTTCATTAGGCCCATCAGCTACCCGTGGGATACGGGTTGAGTACAGGTGCCTCATTCGATCGGCTCCGTTTGATTGAGCCTTGATCTCACATACATCATCATTCATGTCATACGATCGGCTCCATTTGATTGAGCCTTGATCTCACAGTCATCATCATTCATATCATATACTCATTCTAAGTGGTTTGTGTTTGTTATATAAATATGTTTGCTCACATGTGATTATTGCACAAATTTTCAATATTTAATACAACAATAAATTATTAAAAATGTTTTATCAAGGTTCACTCGCCAACTTTTGTTGACCCAAAATATCCCCCGTTTTACACATGATACAGGTGATCCAGTTGAGGCAAGAAACACATAGGAAGGCCTAGAAGAATAAATCAGTTTAAGCTTTGGATTGTTTACTTAGTTTCTTTTCTTTGTAATTGTATGGATTTGATTTGAATATTTAAGTTGTAATTTGAATTTAATAAATATGAAACATTTTAGTAAACATCATGAGCTTTGGTGATAACCCAATTATGCCCGACTCTTATTCCGCTGCGGGTCGGGGTGTGATAAGAATCTCGTATCGGGTTGGATGCTCAAAAGTTTGGTTTTCGTCTAGTGTTTGAATCAGACAAATTTGTTTTATCTAGACGTGGAATGTATGTTGGAAAGGGCTATGCCCTTAATGGTATGTTCAAAATGAATGTAACGGTGGTTAACACCAAGAAAAACATGAATGAAATTTCTACTTCTACTTACATGATTGAGTCTTCAAATGTTTGGCATGGTAGATTAGGAATGTAAATTTTAATTCATTATGACGTTTAATTAAATTAAATATGATACCAACATTCCATATTGATTCCGATTACAAATGCGAAACATGTGTAGAATCCAAACTTACAAGATCATCGTTTAAATCGGTTGAAAGAATAACCGAACCCCTTGATTTAATTCATACCGATGTGTGTGATTTAAAACGGTTCCCATACGTGGAGGAAATAAGTACTTTATCACGTTTATTGATGATTGTACTAAATATTGCTATGTATATTTACTTAAAAGTAAAGATGAAGCAATAGAAAAGTTTATCTTGTACAAAAACGAAGTTGAGAATCAACTTAAAAAGAAGATAAAAGCGGTTAGAAGCGACCGAGGAGGTGAATATGTCGAACCTTTTGCGGATTTATGCGCAAGTGGCATTGTACATGAGTGTACACCTCCTTATTCTCCACAATCAAATGGCGTTGCGGAACGTAAGAACCGTACATTAAAAGAAATGATGAACGCCATGTTGATCAGTTCGGGTGTGAACCGAGAAATGTGGGGGGACTAATTCTCTCAGCGAATTATCTTTTGAACAAGATATCACTTAAAAATAGGGACGAAACTCCATATGAGTTATGGAGAAAAAGGAAGCCTTCGTACAAATACTTGAAAGTGTGGGGGTGCCTAGCAAAGGTGATTGTACCACCTCCTAAGACTCTTAGGATAGGACCCAAAACTGTTGATTGTATATTCATAGGATATGCACATCAAAGTAGTGCACATCGTTTTCTTGTACATGAGTCCAAGAATCCCGATGTCCACGTAAACACTAACATGGAGGCAAATCCTAACATCGTCTCATACTTTGAAAATGTGTTTCCTATGCTAGGAGAACCACATGAAACTTCACCAACAATGGTTGATGAAGCAGGTCCAACTTCATCTACGTTGCTAGATGAAACACATGATCGACCAGAGGTCGACCAAGGTGACCTTAGACGAAGTAAACGGCCAAGGATTGCAAAATCATTTGGGCCAGACTTCATGAGCTATATGGTTGAGGGTGAGCCCAATACCTATCGCGAAGCGGTTTCTTCCGCGGAAGGACCTCAATGGAAAGAAGGAATTAAGAATGAAATTGATTCTATATTGCAAAATCATACTTGGGAGTTAGTAGATCTTCCACCTGGTTATAAACCACTTGGATATAGTTGGATATTCAAATGGAAGATGAAAGCTGATGGAAGTATTGATAAATACAAGGCGAGGCTAGTAATAAAAGGGTTTAGACAAAAACAAGGTCTAGATTACTTTGATACTTACTCACCTGTGACACGAATAACCTCTATAAGATTGGTTCTTGTAATTGCGTTTTTAAGAAATTTAGAAGTTCACAAATGGATGTAAAAACCGCATTTCTAAACGGCGATTTAGAAGAAGAGATTTACATGGAACAACCCCAGGGTTTTTCCGCCCAAAAAAAAGAGGGCAAAGTATATAAATTGGTCAAGTCTTTGTATGGCTTGAAGCAAGCTCCAAAACAATGGTACCAAAAGTTTGATCATGTCATGATTGACAATGGTTTCAAAATAAATGAGTGCGACAAATGTGTTTACCATAAAGACACACCAAGAGGTTATGTGATTTTATGTCTTTATGTAGATGATATGCTTATCATTGGGAGTAACGATCATTTGATCAACTCAACTAAAGACATGTTGAAAGCAAGGTTTGACATGAAAGACATGGGCTTAGCGGATGTGATTCTTGGTGTAAAAATCACTAGAACGCAAGATGGTCTTATCTTAAGTCAAACTCACTACGTGGACAAGATCCTTGGGAAATTCAATTCGAAGATACGAGTATAGCTCGAACTCCGATTGATAATACTCAACGTCTAAGGAAAATAGAGGCGAAGGAGTTGCTCAGTTAGAGTACTCAAGGATCATTGGAAGTCTCATGTATCTAATGACATGTACTAGACCCGACTTAGCATGATGCAGTAAGCAGGCTAAGTAGATACACTAGTAATCCAAATGATGATCATTGGAAAGCTATCACACGGGTGTTAAGATACATAAGATACACGAGAGATTACGGATTATATTATACCCGTCATCCAGCAATGATCGAAGGATACACTGATGCGAACTGGATTTCAGATATAAAGGATCATAGATCGACAAGTGGATATGTGTTTACACTTGCGGGAGCAGCTATAGCTTGGAAGTCGTCCAAGCAAACAGTTATAGTTAGATCCATGATGGAATCCGAATTCGTCGTTTAGATAAAAGCGGTGAAGAGGCGGAGTGGCTACGTCAATTTGTGGAAGATATTCCACGATGGCCAAAGCCATTGACGGCGATTTGCATACATTGTGACAATACATCACGCTTGTGAGAGCACAATGCTCTATGTACAATGGCAGATCAAGGCACATTCGAGTAGGCACAACACAGTACGTCAACTAATCTTAACGGGTATTATCTCGGTTGACTATGTGAAGTCAAAAGAAAATATTGCAGACCCGTTAACGAAAGGCTTAAGCAAAGATTTAGTTTATACGACGTCAAGAGGAACGGGACTAAAGCCCATGGATGAAGGGAATATGAGGGAAACCTAACCTAGTTGACTGGAGATCCCAAGATTAGGTTCAATAGGCAAACTTAATCATAAACCCAAAGGGAGTCACTTTGGGGGGTGCCCCAAAAGATTCAAAAAGGGAGTTATATACTTCCTAGTCCATTCCAATCAGTGACATGAAGTAAGGTTAAGCATGTTGAGGTTAAGGATTTGAGGAAATCAAATTAACCATGTTACTTTTAATGATTCGACGAATCACCTATGTTAGAGAGAAGTGGGGTCGCTTGAATGGATTTGTGGGGAGGCGTAAATCCTAGAGCTCTCGTAGAACCAGGAAAGTGTTCCATGACCATGAACGGACACAACCATGAGGAGTTGACTAAACTAGGGAGAGTATTGTGTGAATGTATATTGTCGCCTACATAAATGGGGGATTGTTAAAAGACACCGCGTCTACAAGACCCTAGGAGGCTAAGTATGCTTCACAAAAGAGGGTTCAAAGGTTACGCCTACCTATCTTGCGATACTTGACTATTGAATTTGTATCGTTGAAACTTGAAAGGGGAAAGATCGATTTCCATTCATGTGGGGGATTGTTGGAAATTTAGTGAAAATAGCATTTTTCACAAATATAGGAAATGGGTATTTCCTAATTTTGGACGATAAATAAATATTATAAACTGAGGTTTATATAGATATTTATTTCCGAGTTTGTGTTCTATGTTGGAAGAGCTTCGCAACGAACTAAACCATGTCCAAAACAGAGCTAAGATGAATGAGATATCGATGCTCCAAGTTTGGTGTTTGAAACATTAAATGCTAAAATAAATGGGAAAGTAGCATCTTGTCCCACATAGGAGGAGTGATGAAACTTAAATGGGTATTTAAGTGGGAACACTCCTTCCTTATTGTTTCATGGAAGCACACACTAAGTGTACTCGCGAAGGGTGCGGAGCACCCTAACTCGCACTCGCACGCGCGCGCGCGGCGGCGTGGGCGATGGGCGCAATGTGGCGCTTTGTTGGCGCACACGCAATAGGACTGTGGAGCAAGGATGCGCGCGCAAGGGCTGGCGCACCAGTAGGCTTGCGCAAGGATGTGAGCCATATTTGCGCACGGATGCTCACGCAAGGGGTTGCGCACCGTAAGCTCGCGCAGGGATGTGAGCCACACTGGCGCGCGCACCAGCAGGCTGGCATATGGAGGAGCGCGCGCGACCTGCTGCTTCCGGAGTTAATGACAGATCAGTTACACTTCAGCAGTTGAAACAGACGTGTCAAGGGTCTTGACCAGGAATGTAACTGACGAATTAAAGTGCATTAAAGACGTTTAATGCAATTTAATTCGTTAAGTTAATTCCTTTTGACTGTTTCAACCCAGATGCAGTATAAATACAACATCACCTCAACACCAGAGAAGACACACCGAAAATATCAACGAATTCTCAAAAGAAAAACATTTTCTTCTCCTTTCTTGCAGCAAGGTACACCTTCGGGTTGTGGTCATCTCCGGCAGTGCAACTGCTTGGGCTGTTGTATCCTGGAAACAAACGAGTTCTCCTGGGAGACTCGAAATTTGTTTTAAGGGACGCGTTCTAAATTATGTTCTTGTATTTTTATTATTTCAGTTGTAATCCGTATTGTAATATTCTGTTTTCTTTTTTTTTCTGCTTGTGTAATTCAGTTAAATAAAGTTTTATTTATTTTATATGAACGAATTCCTACAATATTCACTACTTCTATCATTTATATAGCTTCTTGGTATTTAAGGATGTTGAAGATGACAGATACTATGAGAAACAATTGAAGATTTTGGTATTAACTCTAAGTTGTTATTTTTGGCTGAAACACGTTGTTCGATGAGAATTCCCGCCTATAAAGGTAATTAAATGTGTTATTAGGGTAAGAATATGCTATTATGCTGAACTCCATAAATTAGTTTACCATTCCCGTACATCCTACCAAACACTTCTTTGTGCTTCAAAACATCCAAGAAAGGAAATCCTTCAAGAAAAATATGAAGAAACTCACATGATTGTTACAATATTTCTTTAACAAATATCTCCTCAAATTTTATAAAATCAATGGTGTGCTTAGCATTAAAGGATATGTAAACAAATGTGTATGGAGTAGTCCTTTTCATTCTCCTCCAGAAGAAAGAAAAGCAGTCTAGGAAAGCCTCTTGGCTTATTATAGTATGTAGGAACTATAGCAATGTTGTACTAATTACATGTTAGTTCATTATGTCTATATAAAATTCTATAAAACCAATGTTATGCTTGACATAAAAGATGTATCATTAAAAATAGAAGATATGTAAACAAATGCATATGGTGATCTCTTTCTCAATTGCTTGAGTACATGCGTAATGAAATTATACAACTTTCTTTGAAGCTCGGCTTGTAGGAATGTACTTGACTTATAGTTTATCACCATTTTTATCAACTATAGATTAAGCTTCTTGATTTTCAAGGAAATTTAAGACGACAAACACTATAAGAAACGAATTCAAATAGTTTGGTTCCACCAGAATTTCTACTTATTAAAGAAAAGTAAACATGTTATTAGGGCAAGAATATTTTATCCTGTTGTAGTGGATGAATACTTTCACATTCTCCTACACCTTATCAAACACCTAAGCTCTTCACAATCTAAAAGGAAAAAAACAAACGAATTCAAGACAATTTTTTATATAGAAACTCACTATGTTGTTAACCTATTTCTTTATCGACGTTTTACTAATTACCTTTTTGATCACCACTTCTCAATAATGATTTAACGTGTGAAACTGTAAGTCCCGATACAGATCGTCAGGCAAATATGATTTCTTGTTACGGATGCCGTAGCGAGTATGGAATCCAAGCTACAATACAAACTGATCCAAAGAATGTTTTACACAATAAAGATTCAAAACGATTCCGTGTGTATATTTCGACAGAGTTTTGGTACTGATTTACATAAGAATAAGCAATCAGATAACTCTCTCTCTCTAGCTCATTCAAGCTCTCTCGTTCGTTATAATTGACAAGACACTATGTATTGCAACCATGCACTTGTGTATTGCAACATGCACTTGTGTATTGCAACCATACAATTGTATGTTACCGCAAATACACCAACAGAGCCAAAATGTGCGCATTTCTACTACATTGTACATTTGTGTTCCAAAAAAATGCCAAAACCAGAATAACATTAAAACAAACAACCAAACTTCCGGTTTCCATCATAAAAAATAAACCAATCTAACTACGTACCGACATAACAAAAAATGAAAACACATAGTCATAAATATATTATTGTCTACATGGAACGTTTTAAACATTAAGTCTATTCCCCACGTTGTATGCAACCGCTTCAGCCATTACTTGAATATGGAGTGTGTTAGCATGAGAGCACACAATCTTCACAACATACTTCTTCCTTAACCAGGTTAAACACAACTTTTTTTGGCATGTGCTCAAGCGGGAACCCACTATCCCATTTTAATTTTGTTTCTCCAAACCAGGTCTCCATGCGTCGCAAGGTGAACACCCCATAATCAACACTATTGCCAACCGTCGCCCATTCAATTTCTAGCCTTTTCGGTATTATTCCTTCAAATTCCACACCTTTAGGATGATTAACTGATTTCAAGTATTTGGTGAAAATGTCTTTCTGCGTATAAAACCATATTTACATTACGTTACCAACTGTAAAACATAATTACGTTTATAAATTAAATTGATAGTTACCACTTTATATGGTGTCGTCTTCTTGAAGAAGTCTGAATTATTGACAAACTCGATATGACTCTCACTTACATCCATATTGTCGATGACAGTTATAGCCATGTTTGTAACATACGTGAAATTCGGGTTTCAAAACCCGCCATGTTTTAAAGTGAATATTTTTATTTTATTATTTATAAGATATAGATTTTAGATAAACATGGTTGTTATGTAATGATAAAAATAATAAACTTAAGCAATTTGTTTTTAGAATAAAAAAAAGGAATTCATTAAAAAAAGTAATATATCAAAAAGGGGTTCAACCGGATTCGAACTCGGGTCTTTTGGGCCCTCACACAGAACAAACACCACTACACCACCCACACCTTATTGTTTCCTTCTAGAACAAAATAAGTTTTATAGTCGAATGATAGAATAAACCTTCAATGGAGGCTTCATCTTCGGAACTGTCAAGATAACCGAAAACATTAAAAAGTGATCAATTTCATTGTTTCCTATAAATACCATATGCAAATCATTCCCAAAGCTTACATACCTTCAATTTCATTTCGAAAAGACACCACTAAATTGAGAAAACTAGTTCAGCCGAAAATTTCATTTTTCTGTTCGTCGAAGTTGCCGTCGGAACACCTAGTCGCCGGTAAATCTTCAATTCTGTATTTGGAAATTGTTTTGTTCTGCTTTGATTCAACACATAACATTAAAATCATTTTCTTAAATGGTCTCATTAACCCGAATTCTGGTGTTCAAGATGAAGAAGATGAAGTTAACACCTCATATGTATAATTTAATTTTGGTTTTTAAGTGGGTTAGACACATAGTTCAGTGGTGGACTATGTGCAATGTTAAAGCACAGGCTGTGGGTTCGATTCATGTGTGTATCCGGTTCCAACTCCATCAAAACGTTTTAAAAACTAAGTAGAACTCTCACAGTTGGTAGTTAAATTCATATAAATCCTATAATAGACGGGCTGGGTGCCAAACAAGTCGAAGGCGCGGGTTGGATCCCCGCTATGCCCAACCGGTCAAATGATTTTAAAAACCTTTTTAATTAAATAAAATCCTAATAATCTCAAAGAGTGTATAAGAATAATTAAAAACCAAATCTAAACGGGTTAGACACGTAGCTCAGTTGGAAGAGCTGTGTGCACGCAACCGAGAGGTCACGAGTTCGAATCTTAATACACGCATCCAATTCCACAGTTAAAACCGGTCTGACACATCACCTTGTCAGTTTGACAAGGTTCTAATTTTTTAATATTAATTGATAATTAATTATTCTTTTATTTTTATAATATTATTTTTAAATCTAAAGCATTTTAGGGATAAATTTGTAAATCAAAAAATTTACTTAACCCTAGGAAACAAAGTAATAAATCAAAATGTTATATATTACTATTTTTATATTTATCGAATCTTTGCGTTCTTGTTATTTAGGTTAGATTTTCTTTGTCAAATAAACTCCTCAAATTCGTGCGCATATTCTATCAAGCAAGGAACGCACCAACTGTGAGTGAATCCTTATAAACTCCCGTTTTAATCACCTTTTGGGGTGTATCATGTGTCGTACTTGTTTTATTATCTTAACACTTGTGCTAACATCGTAATGTGATCAAATGTGTATTGTTAATTGGTATGGTTATGTTTGGATACATTTTGTCATTTCCGTACAATCATTCATTTAAGGCCCATCAGTTCCTCGTGGGATACGATTGAGCATCAGGTGCCTCATTAGATCGGCTCCGTTTGATTGAGCATTGATCTCAAGTTCATCATTCATCATGTCATGTAGTCATTGTGGATATTTTGTGGTTTGTGATTGTTTATACATATGCATATGATCAGTTATGATTTACGTGCAGATTTTTATTTAATTAATTAACATACGAGATGCTACAAATTGTTTTTACCTAGATTCACTCGCCAACTTTTGTTGATCGAACCTTTTGTTTTACGCATGATACAGGTGAACAAGCTGAGGAGAGAAACACATAGGAGTGGCCTTAGAAGAATAACAATGTTTTGATTTTATTTGTGCTTGTATGATTCGTTGTGTTTGAATATTGAAGTTTAAATTTCAATTTAATAAATATGAAACTTATTGTTAAATGTCATGAGCTTTGAGCTTTGGTGATAACCCAATTATGCCCCGACTTTTATTTCCGCTGCGTGTTGGGGTGTGACAACGTTGTCCATGTCGAAGCTCACCAAATAGAAGTGATGATGTTCCACAACCCAACAACATGTGTACACAGGTGTACATTTGCATAACCATGTGTCTTTTTTTCTGTACACCAACGTACAGACTTTTGATACACAAATGTACGCTAGACACTTTCATATTTGTACTTCTTCGTAAGGAGTTTTTTAATGGTACACAACACAACAATAAAACAACAGACTTTCACACTTCACACTTGTGTACACTTCATATATCAACATAAAAAAAATAGAACTTAATTCATTACTCCCATTATTGTTCCTTACGCGTTTGTTTGTGCAACTTCTTGTGCTTGGTTTTGATCCCGTTGTTTCAAATGAGCAGATTTCCTTACCTCGGCCGTTAAAACTCTACAAAAAATCAGCTTATACTTGTGATCACATTACCAATACTACCAATGCAAAAGTACAGGATACACACACCTCCCATCTTGTGTAAGCACATTCTTACCCTTCTTTTTCTTCGGTACAACAACTCTTAACAAAAACCAGGTTTTTTTAATTAGTCATTCAAAGCAAACAACAAATGGAAGAAAACATGTATTACAAATCAATTTACATGTTTCCTATATATCATATGTCAATTTATACCTACAAACAACATTACACACAATGTACTTTCAATACTTAATGGTTCTCATTCAGATATTTGGTATAACAACTGAAATACGACAACATAAAGTAGCACAAACACTTGTTTACACAAACGAATAAACGTATGCATTCATAAGAAATTTGTCTAGCCAACTTAACCCAAAAAAATACATAAATTATTCATTTACGAAGACATTACCCAAAAGAGTATGAAGATTCACATGAATTACTGCTATACACATGTGTACACCTAGTGATTGGTAACTCTTAACAACGATATACACAAGTGCACATCGACGTTGTGACAACACAATACCCAAAACAGAGTACGACCAAAATTCGTATTCAACTAACCCTAACCTTCAAATTAGTACTGTTTTATTCGAATAAAGGCTACACAAAACTCAACACCAAACCACAAATATGTGATTAAACAAACTTTACAACTTCAAACTAATTTTATACACAGGATGCACGAAACCCTAGGTTCTGATTTCATATAATCAAACGAAAATAGGAAACATACACAATCGGAAACCAAGTACTGAATTTTGTCTTACCTATGCTTGGATTCCATTGATTAAAGCCGCTGACTGCACGTTGTGTATCGATGAATACAAAACTCAATCGCCGGAGGTTTAAGAAGAAGGAATGATATGATTTTTTTTTCTAAAGAGACTGTTATAATCTCCGCCTGAACAACAATATACGATGATTAGGGAAGAAAAATCTTTGAAAGATTCTTTAAAACCTCTTCACGAGGTTTTCCTGGTTCCAAAATTATAATTGGTAGAAAATTATATTACTAATCCTATACAACTTTTAAGTTTGTTTAATATTACAACATTGCCATTAGCATTAAATCTCATCATCTAAGAAATGAATGGTCGAGATCTGTTCACTTTGTTCACAAATGAACCATTGTTCACTCTAGAACCCTACCATATATATATATATATATATATATATATATATATATATACACACACATATATATATATATACATATATATATACATCCATGCTAATGTTCAAGTAAATAACACGTTTTCATTGTGTTATACGTGTAATTTCAAACACGACCCATTATACACATTCACAACACGACACGTCATCCTAGGTGTAGATACAATTTTTCCTCTTATTACGCAATTTTCTTAGTCGTATTTTTAATTATGCACGACAAATTTTCCAAGTTTTCAGGCGAATGATGAAGATTGAGGACTAGAAGAAGTATAAATCCAAGATAACCATTAAATCTTACTTTAAATTACTTATAATTTTAGAAACCAAAGTTGTACCATCGTTTTAGGCTTTCACTGCTTTTAATTCATTTTTATTCACAATATTCACACCGGGTTAGGGTGTTTCAACTATGATCCACTTATTAATGACACAGATATCGGGCCATAACTCCCATTTCCTTTCTTTGGGTGTGGAAATCAAATTTTATAATGTGTGGCAATCCCATTATAGAAAAAGTAACTTTCTTTTGTTTGTGAAGACCTCGTTTGTGAGAAGTTTTTGTTATGTTTGGCCTGTAAATCAGTTAATGGAATTATAATGCAAGGTGAGCAAATACATCAATGGATAACCAAATTTGCTAAATAACCTACGAGTTAAGCAATTTTGAAACCAAAATTATGATTACATTGTAGTCTGTCTGCGTGATATAATTGACAATGTATTGCATAATTTGATTGACTATAGTTTGGACACTATATGGTTAATGTTGCGTGCGATGCAATTGTTTCTTCTACTCTTTCTTGTTATACTATTACTATAATTTTTGTTGTCCAATAAATTTCCAAGTGTGGCAGGTGCCACATTACTATCCTTGGAGTATTCAATTGCATGATGGAGAATAAACAGCAGTCAGGTATAAATCCACTTGGTTTAATCATGTTTTCTTTTGGTTTAGACTATCTGTTGGTATTTACCGAGGGTATATCTTATGATTTTATGGATTTTTCTGAACAACACAGAAATGATATTTATAAATGTTAATTTCTTTTTAGATTTTGGTCATTTCCAATATGCATAGAAGGAAATCTTATAAATACTTATGAAACGTGCTAGAAAATTGTTTAAATACGTTTCTAGAAGGACATAACCTTGGACACTTTTAAATAGGGCCAAATAGTTTCCTACAAAAATGTCATGATTATATATCGAGGTTCTACCACATTTTCTTGAAGTTCTTGCTGAAACACCTTCACATATTAAAGAACTATGGTCGTTTATCTGGTGATAATAACCACCTGAAAGTCATTTCACCTCCATTCATCTAAGTATTCAGCACATGGTAACCATTTTGTTTTCAAGAGTCTTAGAATTCACTTTTAACGTTTTCATTAGCTAGGGTTTCAGTATCAGAATGAATTTAGTGTTTTCTCTATCGCCTTAGGAAGAACATAAAGCAGTCGAGGAAAGCCTTATGTTCTTCGACTTATAAGAATGTAATTGACTTATATAGTATAGTTACTATTTCAATAATTTATATAGCTTCTTGGTTCAAGGATGTTGGAAATGACAAACACTATGAGAAACAATTGAAGATTTTGGTATTAACTCTAAGTTGTTTTTTGGTTGAAACACGTTGTTTAGAAGAATATCTGCTTATAAAGGTAGCTAAATGTGTTATTAGGGTAAGGATATGTATTTAAGTTGCACTTGGTAAATTGGTTTCCTAATCCCGTACACCCTACCAAACACTCCTTAGCGCTTCAAAACTTCAAAGAAAGGAACTCCTTTAAGAAAAATATATCCACACTCACGCTATTGCTATTGTTACGTTATTTCTTTAGCCATCTACTAATTAGTTTTGTAGTCCGTCACATGTCTTTATATTTTTATAAAATCAATGTTGTGCTTCGCAGAAATTCCTATAATGGATTGAAACATGTCGCATAAATGTGTATAATAGGATTACAACGTGTTAAATATGCTTAATATTAACATTAATGGATATTAAACCAAACAAACAACCAAACTTCTGGTTTCCATCATAAAAAATAAACCAACCTAACTACGTACCGACATATCAAAAAATCAAAACACATAGTCATAAACATATTATTGTCTACATGGAACGTTTTAAACATTAAGTCTATTCGCCACGTTGTATGCAACCGCTTCAGCCATTACTTGAATACGGAGTGTGTTAGCATGAGAGCACACAATCTTCACAACATACTTCTTCCTTAACCGGATTAAACACAACTTTTTTGGCGTGTGCTCAAGCGGGAACCCACTATCCCATTTTAATTTCGTTTCTCCAAACCAGGTCTCCATGCGTCGCATGGCGAACACCCCACAATCAACACTATTGCCAACCGTCGCCCATTCAATTTCTAGCCTTTTCGGTATTATTCCTTCAAATTCCACACCTTTAGGATGATTAACTGATTTCAAGTATTTGGTGAAAATGTCTTTATGCGTATAAAACCATATTTACATTACGTTACCAACTGTAAAACATAATTACGTTTATAATTAAATTGATAGTTACCACTTTATATGGTGTCGTCTTCTTGAAGAAGTCTGAATCATTGACAAACTCGATATGACTCTCACTTACATCCATGTTGTCGATGACAGTTATAGCTACATTTTCCATGTCGAAGCTCACCAAATAGAAGTGATGATGTTCCACAACCCAACAACATGTGTACACAGGTGTACATTTGCATAACCATGTGTCTTTTTTCTGTACACCAACGTACAGACTTTTGATACACAAATGTACGCTAGACACTTTCATATTTGTACTTCTTCGTAAGGATTTTTTTAATGGTACACAACACAACAATAAAACAACAGACTTTCACACTTCACACTTGTGTACAGTTTATACATCAACATAAAAAAATAAAACTTAATTCATTACTCCCATTTATTGTTCCTTACGCGTTTGTTTGTGCAACTTCTTGTGCTTCGTTTTGATCCCGTTGTTTCAAATGGGCAGATTTCCTTACCTCGGCCGTTAAAACCATACAAAAAAATTGTCTTATACTTGTGATCACAGTACCAATACTACCAACACAAAAGTACAACGTACACACGCCTCCCATCTTGTGTAAGCACACTCTTACCTTTCTTACCCTTCTTTTTCTTCGGTATAACAACTCTGTACAAAAACCAGGTTTTTTAACCGGTCATTTAAAGCAAACAACAAATGGCAGAAATATGTGTTACAAAATCAATTTACATGTTTCCTCTATATCATATGTCAGTTTATACCTACTAAAAACATTACACACAACGTACTTTCAATACTTACCGGCTCTCATTCGGATATTTGGTATAACAACTTAAATACGACAACACAAAATAGCACAAAAACCTGTTTACACAAACGAATAAACGATATGCATGCATAAGAAATTTGTCTACAAACTTAACCCCAAAAAAATACAAAAATAATTCATTTACGAAGACATTACACAGAAGAGTATGAAGATTTACATAAATTACTGCTATACACATGTGTACACCTAGTGATTGGTAACTCTTAACAACGATATACACAAGTGCACATCGACGTTGTGACAACACAATACCCAAAACAGAGTACGACCAAAATTCGTATTCAACTAACCCTAACCTTCAATATTAGTATTGTTTTAATCGAATAAAGGCTACTCAAAACAAAACATCAAACCACAAATATGTGATTAAACAAACTTTACAACTTCAAACTAATTTTGTACACCAGGATGCACGAAACCCTAGTTTCCGGTTTCATATAATCAAACGAAAATAGGAAACATACACAAACGGAAACCAGGTACTGACTTTTGTCTTACCTATGCTTGGATTCCATTGATTAAAGCCGCCGAATTGCTGCACGGTGTGTATTGATGAATGCAGAACCCAATCACCAGAGGCTTAAGAAGAAGGAATGATATGAATTCTTTTTTTCTAAAGAGACTGTTATAATCTCCACTCAAAACAAAAATATACGATGATTAGGGAAGAAAAATCATTGAAAGATTCTTTAAAACCTCTTCAAGTTTTCGTGTTTCCCAAAATTATAATTGGTAGAAAATTACATTACTAACCCTATACAACTTTTAAGTTTGTTATATATTACAACATAATTAGAACATTGCCATTAGCATTAAATCTCATCATCTAGGAAATGAATGATCAAGATCTGTTCACTTTGTTCACAAATGAACCATTGTTCACTTTAGAACCCTACCCTAGGATGGGGTACATACTGAAGAACATCCTTGTTTGTGAACAATGTGAACTAATCTCAACCATTCATTTGTTTTTTATGTAAAGGATAGGATTTTTACATTTATTTATTTTTTTAAATTCATTTTCTTTTATGATTCAGCAGTTACATGTCCTATAAATTCGAAACAATAAGATTTCCTCTGATTTTATGATATTTTCGAAATTCACTCATATCATCTTCTTTTTTGTTAACCTAAGAACAAGAGTTCGTGATTGTTATACATTATATAATTTAGTTTCTTTTATAATTATAGAATCATAGAGCACATAACTCATGGAAAATTTCTTTTATTTCAAATTTCATGTCTATAACACTGTTAAAATAATATATAGTTTATTTTGAGTAACTCGTATAACACACGGGTACTTAAACTAGTTTAAATAATGTTTTGAAATCACAAAAAAATAGTAATGTGTATCTAATTTGGATAACTCTAAAATAAAAAGGAAATATAATTAACGAATTAATTTTAATTTTATATGTATAATTATAATCCTACCCTTTTACTCTAAAAAGTAAATCAAGAACTAGGATTAGTTCACTAAGTTCACAAGCAAGGGGGTGCTCACTAATGAACCTAACCATATATATATATATATATATAAAATTAGGATTAGGATAAAAGGAAAACCCCTACGAGTTGTGAGAACTTAGAGAACTCGGCTTCCCGTGCGAGTTTCGACCGTAATTTTTATACCCCTAGCTTAAGACGCTCCAAAGCCGGCTGTAAACAAAATTTCGAAGTGTGTTTTTCGGCCCCTTATAGCAACCGTAAAAAGTTGATGTTTATGGCTACTGTAAATTGAAAAAAAAAAAGAAACGGTTTTTTTATTTGGAAAAGTTGATTTTCTTTTAGGATTTTCGATAATTTTTTCTTTTGAAAATCCTTTCGTAAGGCCAAGTTCTCTAAGTTCTCACAACTCGTATAAATTTTCATTTACCCAAACACTATTATATATATATAGGGGAAGGTTTATTTGAGAAGAAATTTAATGTGAGAAGAAAAAGAAGAAAGGGCATAATGGTAAAACATTAAATAGTTTATAACTCCTATTATTAATTATGTTATCTCTCATTAGTAAATCAAAAACATTTTATCCTACACATTTCAAAATTTATCCTACATATGTCTTACATTTACCGGAATTTATCCTACACACATGCAAATTTACCCTACACATTTCAAAATTTATCCTATACGTACTAAAATTTATCCTACACATGTCGAAAATTGTCCTACACCATAAATTATTTTATCTTGAAAGAGTAAATGAAAAAAATGAGTTACAAGTTTAATTAATTAGCTAATTAATGACAATATAGATTTACCTATATGCCCTTTTTCATAATATTAAATACACACATTAAATGAAGTAAATGGAGAATTTCTATTGGTTTAAAAGTTATTCTTTTATTCTTACAAAATTTTTCTTCTCGTTTGAACTCTCCATTATATATATATATATATATATATATATATATATATATATAGGGTTTATGAGTGAAGAATATCCTTGTTTGTGAACAATGTAAACTAATCTCAACCATTCATTTGTTTTTTATGTAAAGGACGTGATTGTAATTTTACATTTATTTACTTTTTCAAATTCACTTTCTTTTATGATTCAACAGTTACATGTCCTATAATTTCAAAAACAATAAGATTTCCTTTGATTTTATTCAAGATTTGATCATATCTTCTGTTGATATTTTCAAAATTCACTAATATCATCTTCTTTTTGTTAACTTACTAACATGATTATCGAGGATTCTAATAGCATCGAATCATAAACCTGGACACGAGATATAGTCTAGAATTCATTCCCGTCTTCTACACAACCATGAATCGTCCAGGTTATTAATTTTTGAATGTTTGTTTTCGCTAGATAGATGACTTCTATGAACAATTTTAGTGAATAATTCATTTTTTATATAGAAGCATTATGATGATCTTGATGATGCCTGGAAAAAAACTGTTTTTAGTGTCAGTTTTATAGAATAGTAGAATGTTATGTATTGCAAGCATTGTTCTTTTTAATGATACACTGATATATAGCAATGTTTTTTAAGATAACTACTGCATGTACACATACGTTTAGATCACGTATGTTGGCAGTGATATTCTTGTTGTGTTATGAAGGTGTTATTCATGTGTAGAATAAAAACTGATTCTTGTGTCGTTTTTATACAATAGTTGAATTTTATGTATTTTCAGCTAGTTTTTTAAGATACACTGATGTATAAGAATGTTTTAGGAAGATAACAACTGCATGTACACATATATTGTCACACCCCGACCCGCAGCGGAAAAGGTGATCGGGGCATAATTGGGTTATCATCAAAGCTCATGACATTTATTATATGTTTCATATTCATTAATACAATTTAATGGAAATTTACAATAAATGATACAACATGTTCTAACTATCAATCTAAGCTTCTTGGTTCTCTTCTAAGGCATATCCTATGTTTTCCTTGCTTCAACCTGTTCACCTGTATCATGTGTTAAAAGGTTTTTGGATCAACATAATGTTGGCGAGTGAATCCTATGGAAAACATTTGAACAAGTTTATCCAATTGATTATAAATAATGTGCATACCACATATGAGTAAATGTAGATGTAAATTTATTCACACAACACATAATATTGAATGTTGAACACACATACACCAAATGATTGTTTTGAGGCACGCGTTGTTCGACTCGTCTCCCACGAGGAACTGATGGGCCTAATGAATGAGTTTTGAGGCACGCGTTGTTCCACGAACTGATGGGCCTAATGAATGAGTTTTGAGGCACGCGTTGTTCTTGCGAACTGATGGGCCTAATGAATGAGTTTTGAGGCACGCGTTGTTCTACGAACTGATGGGCCTAATGAATGAGTTTTAAGGCACGCGTTGTTCAACTCGTCTCCACGAGGAACTGATGGGCCTAAATAATTTGCATACAACTTTGACAATATGTAATACATCACAACCATCAATAATTACATTCTAGTTTAGATCATATAATGGTATAGCACGAGTTTGCATAAGAGAATTAGTTTAAGCGACACATGATACACCCCAAAACATGAATAAAAAGGGGAATTTGTAAGAATTCACTCACATTGGGTGCGTTCGGTTGATGATGTTGAATGCACGCGAAATGGTTTTAACCACGAGTGAAATTAACCTAGATAAATAGCATTTTGGTTCGGTAAGCAAACGGATTTTATTAATGTATTTTAGTAGGATTGTTGGGTGTATTTTTGTGAGTTTGAGGCTATTTTCTAACCTTAAAAATGTTATTTTTAAGTATTTTTAATTGATTTTTAATTAAAATAATTAAATAAAAATAATAAAAATTTGACTTTTTTTCTGACCGTTGACTGCCCGTTGACCGTTGACCTGACCGTTGACCGGTTCGAGTGCATATTGTTGTGCGCTGGGTGAGGCTCGAACCCGAGACCTCCCGTACGCGTGCACGCAGCTCTACCAACTGAGCTACGTGTCTAACCCGTCATATATCCGATTTTAATTATATATATATATTAATTAGATTTAAACAGAAATCCTTTATATTAAAAATGATTTAAATCCAGAGAACCGGTGTGCTCCATAGGTCTCGAACCCGGGACCTGTGGGTTAGCGTACACACAGTCCACCGCTGGACTGTGTGTCTCACTTGGTTATTAACTCGGTTATCAATATACTTAACATATACCTAAATCAATCCGGTTCAGTTTGCGAAAAAAAAGGAATTTTTATTAAGGCAGCGTGTGAGGAACAATACTCGAACTCGAGACCTTAGCGTTCAATGTGCACACAGTCCACCGCTGGACTGTGTGTCTAACCCGGTAAATAACTTGATTTTAATTATACTTAACCATTACCGAAACATCGTCTTCTTCACTGGTTTTAACCGGAAGTGACGACTGACTGGTTCGAAATGTTGATTCAGGTTTCTTTAGCGTTTAATGATCAATTACAGACGAGATAAAAGTAAAAAGGAAAGGAATTAGGCGTGAAAAGTACCGACTGGTTTTCCTCTGTTTTCCGGCAGAACTCCGGCGACAGCAAGCTCTTCCGGCGACGAGTGTCTTGCAGCAGAGAATCTTCAGAAAGCTTACAAAGGGTGTGGGTGACTTCGGTATAAGTTTAGGGGTTCAGTAAAGCTCAGAGATTAAGGGCTCGGTTTTCCGGCGATGTATAAAATATTTCCGGCGAGTGAGTTTTCGCCGAGAAAGGGTGCGATTTGAGTGTGAAAGGTTTCTGGCGAGTTGTGGGTGAATTTATAGGGTAGTATCGAGATGTATGGGGTCTGAATTTGGTCTCAATTCGAAGTCAGCCGTTCTCCGGCGGTTATGGCTGATGTCGCGGGTTCAGACGTCGGTTATAACCGTTGTGGGAGTTAAGTCTTCGGTTAATTTGAGCGGAAACGTAAATTAACGGCGAAGTCGTCGGGATTTCCGACAACTGCTAATTGGGCGCAATTACTGAATTTAACTTCCGAACTTGAATATTTGAATTAATTGTTTCCTGTTATTATCATAAAATCAAAGCGGCGGAGCGGTTGACTGGCTGGGTGATAAGTCTTTGTTGAGCCGGTACAGACCCGAGTTCGAAACCCGGCAAAAGCAAATCATTTTTATTTTGCGATTTTTATCTGTTTTTCAAAAACTAATTATATATCCCCGCATAATAAATGATTATGTATCGTTTAAAATTATTTTGGGCATTTAATTCGCAACGAAAATTTTAACTGACTGTTCGGTTGATAAACGGAGCGGGTTTGGTAAATCCGTTTTTGACGGATGTTACAGTATCCCCTTCTTTTTAGAAATTTCGTCCCGAAATTTAAATAGTGATATACTTGACTAAAAGAATGATGGTGTTTAGTTTGACAGTTACATGTTTAGAGGAAATAAGGGTTTAAGTTTTTGTTTGAGGCGGTAACGTTCCTTGTAAGGGTTAAGTACCCTAATACAGGAATCGCTTTTTGTTGCCTACTGTAAAAGTATTGATAAGTAGAATTGATTTGCTAACTTTGATTTCATGCATAAAAGTTTGAGTATGCTTAGAAGTTTAGGGTTATATCTTAAGGCAAAAATTCTAATACTACAATCTACACAAATACAATAACTAATAATCGAATCCAAAATCTGATAGCATATATGTTTGAATGGTGACAGTTCCTCTCTCGTTTGTTATGATGGAGAGGTTAGTTTATGTAGCAATGGAACACAATCCAATTTCTTTAAGTAGCGAGATGATATAAATGTAACACAGATTTCAACCAAGGCAATACTAAATCCTACATGGAACTTCTCATAACCGCCTGATAACGCCTCTGATCATTTGGCAAGAATACTTATATATAGGAAGTACCAGCGGCGTATCCACCATATTCTTGCCAAATTTTCATTGGTTTTATCAGTGAATTATGATTAGTCCTATGTGACTCTACAACCAATACAACAACTCATAAATACTGAAAATGATAATGTCTGTGCGATCAAGGCTCAATCAAACGGAGCCGATCGTATTGCATGTACTGAAAATGAAAATGTCTGTGCGATCAAGGCTCAATCAAACGGAGCCGATCGTATTGTATGTACTGAGAATGAAAATGTCTGTGTGATCAAGGCTCAATCAAACGGAGCCGATCGTATTGTATGTACTGAAAATGATAAACTTAATCTAAACAACAATCACACAAACAGCCTATACATGGAACCTTTCATAACCGCCTGATAATGCCTCCGATCATTTGACAAGAATACTTATATATAGGAAGTACCAGCGGCGTATCCACCATACTCTTGTCAAATTTTCATTGGTTTTATCAGTAAGTTATGATTAGTTCTATGTGACTCTACAACATAAACAAACACAACAACCAGCGCTTGAGTCTTAATTCTGATAGTATACATGTTTGAATGATGACAATACCTCTCTCGTTTATTATGATGGAGAGGTTAGTCTATGTAGAAGTGAGATACAACTCAACTTCTTTAAATGATGAAACTGAGATACGTCGTGAAGTATGATGATATGAATATTAAAACAGTGAGTATAAAACAAACTGAACTGGTGATTTGCATTAAAATTCTTGGATAAATTTCCAATTGAGATACGTGAAAATTGAGATAACATAAAGAAAAACATAAAAACTAAGTGGTTGGAGTTGAATCTTGATTCTTGGTGAGAGAAGGCTAGTTAAGTGGTTGGTTTGGACCCTCAATATCTTCAACAGGATTGGCGTTGATGTTATAAACTCTTCCTCTTGCTGGCGGTGGAGCTGGGTTTGTTTGATTTGCTTGGTTAACTGGGTTTGCTTGAGCTTGGGCGTTTATGATGTTAACCAAACGAGGGCACGTGTTTCTAAAATGGGTAGGGTCGCCACAATTGAAACAAGCTCGAATATATGGGTGCATGGGGTATTGAGGTTGTTGATATGTTTGGATCATGGGTTGAGTAGGGGTTGAGGTTTGGTTTTGTGAGGTGCGGCAAACTTTGCTCAAATGACCGTAGCGTCCACAATTCGCACATAGTCGACAGGGTAAAGTAGATGGATGGTGATAGAAACAGGTGTTGCACTGAGGGTGGGGTCCAATGTAAGGTTTCTTATTTGGGTAAGTTGAGTTGGGTGCTACTTGAGCGTTTGGGATAGTTTGAGGAGGTACAACTTGTGAAGCTGGTTGGTTGCGTTGGGTGACGGCAAAAATTTGCCCATCTCGTTTTCTCTTTGAAATAGGTGGTGTAAAGGATTCGGTTCGGGTGGAGTTTGAGGTTTCGGTTGATGCTTTATCCTTCTTCTTCTCCTCTTTGAAATCTTTGTTTCGGATTCGGTTCTCAGTGAGCGCGGTTGCTAGCTCCATTGCTGCTTCCAAAGTTGCAGGCGAGGTACTTATTACAGAGTCTTGAATCTTTGATGGAAGTCCACGAATGTAGTGCTCGATCAAACGGTAGAGGGGAGTGAACAAATTGGGAACCATTTGATTTAACTCAAGGAATCTCTTGTTGTATGTGGTGTGGTCGCCTTCCTTTTGTTTCAAAGCATGGAACTCATCCTCCAATTTCTTGATTTCGCTTCTTGGGCAAAACCGCCTTGTCATGATTCCCTTCAACTCTTCCCAAGTCAAGGTCATAGTATCTTCAACACCTCGTTTGGTCTTTTCTGTATTCCACCATGTGAGTGCTGTTCCAAGTAAACGACCGGTGGCATAACGCACTTTGTGATCATCGGGGCAATCGCAATTTAGAAAAGTGTTCTCCATTTCTTCGAACCAGTGGAGGAGAGCGGTGACACCTTCGGTACCTTCGTATTTTGGAGGATCGCAGGATTTGAAATGTTTGTAGGTGCATTTAGTGACTGAAAGGTTGACAGTGTTTTGATCCTCTTGTTGGGTTGGGTTAACGGAATTAGCGGTAAGGGCTTGTTGAACTTGAACTACGATGTTGGGTATTACGGTCGCCATTTGCTGAGCGATTTGGGCAGCCATGCGTTCACGGGCTTTTCCTGCTCTCATCTTCCTACGGGCGAGGTTAGAAGACATCTACAAGGAATACATGTCAAGAGTATGAGTTGGATGCCTTTGGGATCGTGGGTCGTGTTTGGGAATGAACGTTCATAAAATAAATATAGAAAAATAAATCTACTACATCCATAGGATGTCTTGGGCTTTGCTCGAATTTGGGCCTTGCATGCCGCCATACTTCACCTTCGTAATCATGTGGGCCCCCATGATTACCGGGTTTTTCATATGGTTCGCATGTGTTAGCCTGGTTACGTACACTAAAACCCGGAGAAAATCGAGAAATATGTAACGTATGATATTCGGAATGTGCCCAGGCATGGACACGGTGACATCTCAAAGTGAGGTTAGTTCGAACGACGTTTGGTGTGGCATGCTTTGGCCTAATAGGTCCGTCGTACTCTCATCGTTAGTCCCCAGGTAGGCAAACTGGTCTGTTATTTTGGATTTATACGAAGGCCAACCTAGACAGGACGTCCCGACTACCGGTACTTGTATCCTTCCGGTTACTACATGCCCGTCGCAGAACTTACTTTGATGAGATTTGAAAATTGCAACAAAATCCTTGAATAATGAGAGTATGAAAAATGATGTGAATATATGAACATTGATATATGTATGACGAATATGTATATAAGCATGTATGTTTGACTGTAAATATAAACAAATATGAAACAAATAAATATCACAAGTTTGTATGTAACCACCTAGTCAATTAAAATTTAGACAGACTATAGTATAGGCTCTAAGGGTCTAATAACCTATCCTATATCCCTATAGTCATGGCTCTGATACCAATCTGTCACACCCCGACCCGCAGCGGAAAAGGTGATCGGGGCATAATTGGGTTATCATCAAAGCTCATGACATTTATTATATGTTTCATATTCATTAATACAATTTAATGGAAATTTACAATAAATGATACAACATGTTCTAACTATCAATCTAAGCTTCTTGGTTCTCTTCTAAGGCATATCCTATGTTTTCCTTGCTTCAACCTGTTCACCTGTATCATGTGTAAAAAGGTTTTTGGATCAACATAATGTTGGCGAGTGAATCCTATGGAAAACATTTGAACAAGTTTATCCAATTGATTATAAATAATGTGCATACCACATATGAGTAAATGTAGATGTAAATTTATTCACACAACACATAATATTGAATGTTGAACACACATACACCAAATGATTGTTTTGAGGCACGCGTTGTTCCACGAACTGATGGGCCTAATGAATGAGTTTTGAGGCACGCGTTGTTCTTGCGAACTGATGGGCCTAATGAATGAGTTTTGAGGCACGCGTTGTTCTACGAACTGATGGGCCTAATGAATGAGTTTTAAGGCACGCGTTGTTCAACTCGTCTCCACGAGGAACTGATGGGCCTAAATAATTTGCATACAACTTTGACAATATGTAATACATCACAACCATCAATAATTACATTCTAGTTTAGATCATATAATGGTATAGCACGAGTTTGCATAAGAGAATTAGTTTAAGCGACACATGATACACCCCAAAACATGAATAAAAAGGGGAATTTGTAAGAATTCACTCACATTGGGTGCGTTCGGTTGATGATGTTGAATGCACGCGAAATGGTTTTAACCACGAGTGAAATTAACCTAGATAAATAGTATTTTGGTTCGGTAAGCAAACGGATTTTATTAATCTATTTTAGTAGGATTGTTGGGTGTATTTTTGTGAATTTGAGGCTATTTTCTAACCTTAAAAATGTTATTTTTAAGTATTTTTAATTGATTTTTAATTAAAATAATTAAATAAAAATAATAAAAATTTGACTTTTTTTCTGACCGTTGACTGCCCGTTGACCGTTGACCGGTTCGAGTGCATATTGTTGTGCGCTGGGTGAGGCTCGAACCCGAGACCTCCCGTACGCGTGCACGCAGCTCTACCAACTGAGCTACGTGTCTAACCCGTCATATATCCGATTTTAATTATATATATATATTAATTAGATTTAAACAGGAATCCTTTATATTAGAAATGATTTAAATCCAGAGAACCGGTGCGCTCCACAGGTCTCGAACCCGGGACCTGTGGGTTAGCGTACACACAGTCCACCGCTGGACTGTGTGTCTCACTTGGTTATTAACTCGGTTATCAATATACTTAACATATACCTAAATCAATCCGGTTCAGTTTGCGAAAAAAAAGGAATTTTTATTAAGGCAGCGTGTGAGGAACAATACTCGAACTCGAGACCTTAGCGTTCAATGTGCACACAGTCCACCGCTGGACTGTGTGTCTAACCCGGTAAATAACTTGATTTTAATTATACTTAACCATTACCGAAACATCGTCTTCTTCACTGGTTTTAACCGGAAGTGACGACTGACTGGTTCGAAATGTTGATTCAGGTTTCTTTAGCGTTTAATGATCAATTACAGACGAGATAAAAGTAAAAAGGAAAGGAATTAGGCGTGAAAAGTACCGACTGGTTTTCCTCTGTTTTCCGGCAGAACTCCGGCGACAGCAAGCTCTTCCGGCGACGAGTGTCTTGCAGCAGAGAATCTTCAGAAAGCTTACAAAGGGTGTGGGTGACTTCGGTATAAGTTTAGGAGGTTCAGTAAAGCTCAGAGATTAAGGGCTCGGTTTTCCGGCGACGTATAAAATATTTCCGGCGAGTGAGTTTTCGCCGAGAAAGGGTGCGATTTGAGTGTGAAAGGTTTCTGGCGAGTTGTGGGTGAATTTATAGGGTAGTATCGAGATGTATGGGGTCTGAATTTGGTCTCAATTCGAAGTCAGCCGTTCTCCGGCGGTTATGGCTGATGTCGCGGGTTCAGACGTCGGTTATAACCGTTGTGGGAGTTAAGTCTTTGGTTAATTTGAGCGGAAACGTAAATTAACGGCGAAGTCGTCGGGATTTCCGACGACTGCTAATTGGGCGCAATTACTGAATTTAACTTCCGAACTTGAATATTTGAATTAATTGTTTCCTGTTATTATCATAAAATCAAAGCGGCGGAGCGGTTGACTGGCTGGGTGATAAGTCTTTGTTGAGCCGGTACAGACCCGAGTTCGAAACCCGGCAAAAGCAAATCATTTTTATTTTGCGATTTTTATCTGTTTTTCAAAAACTAATTATATATCCCCGCATAATAATTGATTATGTATCGTTTAAAATTATTTTGGGCATTTAATTCGCAACGAAAATTTTAACTGACTGTTCGGTTGATAAACGGAGCGGGTTTGGTAAATCCGTTTTTGACGGATGTTACATATATTTAGGTCATGTATGTTACAATACTTGAATTGTAGTATGTTTTTTACCTTAATGTTCAGAGTCCGTTGCTAGTAACGTATCCAAAAACCAAAGCTTTTTGCAGCAACCGATTCTGAACCCAGCCAATCAAGAGCCTAATACTCTGATACTAATTGTAGGTCTCCTAATCCACAGATCCTACATAAGTTTGTCAATCCAACCTAGGGTGCGGAATCCTTTAGATCAGATTATCACAGAAAACGTGTAGAAACAGAAATCACCAACAAATCCAATCTTTATTGATTATCTATCACAAACGACTACAATCAATCAAGACCACCATGAATTCGTCCAAGGCAATCTCTCTTACGAATTTTCTCTAAACTCTCCAGAAAGTGATTATGGTGATTAACCGTAAACCCTAAAGAAAAGCCTTGTTTATATAACACAAGGTTGCAACATCGTAGAACTATGAATATAAAACACAACATGATAATCAACATAAAACACACTAATGTTCATCATTCGATAATCAAAGCATTATCATACAAAACATAACACCAAACCTACAAATATGGCATTTTAGTAATCATCACTTTGTTATTTGTGGGTTTTGAATGTGTTTTATGGTTGACATTATGGTGTTTTATGACTTTTTATACTTTGTAGGAAAAATAGACTTTGTAGCCAACTCTCACTATATATATATATAAATGTGATGTGTACCCACTTATTAAATACATCCATGCTAATGTTTAAGTAAATAACATGTTTTACACATTGTGTTCAACTTCATTCATTGTGTTATACGTGTAATGTCAAACACGTTACACACATTCACAACACGACACGTCTTCCTATGTGTAGATACAATATTTTTCCTCTTATTACGTAATTTGCTTGGTTGTATTTTTGATTATGCACGACAAACTTTTCAAGTTTTTAGGTGAATGATTAAGAGTGAGGACTAGAAGAGTATAAAGCCAGATAACCATTAAATCTTACTTTAAATTACTTATAATTTTAGAAACCAAAGTTGTACCATCGTTTCAGGCTTTTACTGCTTTTAACTCATTTTTATTCACAATATTCACACCGAGTTAGGGTGTTCAACTATGATCCACTTATTGATGACACAGATATCGGGCCATAACTCCCATTTCCTTTCTTTGGGTGTGGAAATCAAATTTTATAATGTGTGGCAATCCCATTATAGAAAAAGTAACTTTCTTTTGTTTGTGAAGACCAAATGGCTCATAATCAAATGTCCTCGTTTGTGAGAAGTTTTTGTTTTGTTTGGCCTGTAAATAAGTTAATGGAATTATAATGCAAGGTGAGCAAATACATCAATGGATAACCAAATTTGCTAAATAACCTACGAGTTAAGCAATTTTGAAACCAAAATTATGATTACATTTTAGTCTGTCTGCGTGATATAATTGACAATGTGTTGCATAATTTGATTGACTATAGTTTGGACACTATATGGTTAATGTTGTGTGCAATGCAATTGTTTCTTCTACTCTTTCTTGTTATACTATTAATTTAATTTTTGTTGTCCACTAAATTTCCAAGTGTGGAAGGTGCCACATTACTATCCTTCGAGTATTCAATTGCATGATGGAGAACAAACAGCAGTCGGGGATAAATCCACTTGGTTTAATCATGTTTACTTTTGGTTTAGACTATCTGTTGGTAATTCACGTGGGCATATCTTATGATTTTATGGATTTTTCTAAACATCACAGAAATGATATTTATTAATGTTTATTTCGTTTTAGATTTTGGTCATTTCCAATATCCATACAAGGAAATCTTATACCTACTTATGAAACGTGCTAGAAAATTGTTTAGATACATGTCTATAAGGACATAACCTTGGACACTTTTAAATAGGGCCAAATAGTTTCATATCATGATTATTTATCGAGGTTCTACCGCATTTCTGGAAGTGCTACCGAAACACTTTTAATATGCTTAATATTAACATTAAAGGATATGTAAACAATGTGTATGGAGTATTCTTTCTCAGCCGTCCCAGGAAAAAATAAAACCAGCCGAGGATAGCCTCTTGGCTTATTATAGAACATTTTTCAAAGCTAGGTTTTAGGAATTTAATTGAATGATCAAGTATTTTTACAGTTTTTTTGACCAATTATATAGCTTCTTGATTTACAAAGATGTCAGAAGATGACAAACACTATGAGAAACAATTGAAGATTTTGGTATTAACTCTAAGTTGTTATTTTGGTTGAAATACTTTGTTTACGTAAGAATTTGCACTTTTAAAAGGAAACTAAATGTGTTATTATGGTAAGAATATGTTATTATGTTGCACGCGGTGAACTACTTTCCCATATTTGTACACCCCACCGAACACTCATAAGCTTTGCAAAACTTCAAAGAAAGGAAATCCTTAAAGAAATATTGATATACAAAAACTCACACTATTGTTACGTTATTTCTTAAGCAATGTTGTACTAATTAGTTTTGTCGCTCACTTCTCTTTAAATTTCTATAAAACCAATGCTCTGCTTGACATAAAACATCTATCATTTTCATTAAAAGGATATGTAAAGAAATGTGTATGGAGATCCCTTTCTCAATCGCCTGAGGAAGTACAAAAGTAGTAGATAAATGCCTCCCAACTTACCGAAATAATTATACAACTTTCTTCGAAGCTTGGCTTGTAGGAATGTAATTGACTTGTCTAGCTTATCAACATTTTTATCAACTATAGATTTAACTTCTTGATTTTCAAGATTTGAAGATTGACAAACACTATGTGAAACAATTGAAAATTTTGGAATTAACTCAATCTTGTGGCTCTTTTGGTTGAAATACGTTGAAATCTCATGGGTAGTTAGGAAATATACTGTAAATTGAATGTCTAACTTTTCACTATTATAATTGAAACATTGAAATCTCTCTAGATTAAGCTTCTTGATTTTCTTGGATATTGAAGATGACAAACCCTAGAAACAAACAAAGATTTTGATATTAATTCTAAGTTGTGGCTCTTTTGATTGAAATAGTTTGGTTCAGTTATTAAAGGAAACTAAACATGTTATTAGGGCAAGAATATGTTATTCTATTGCAGTCAATGAATTACTTTCACATTCTCCTACACCTTATCAAACACCTAAACTCTTTAAAATCTTAAAAAAAACGAATTCAAAACAAATTTCTATATAGAAACTTACTTTGTTGTTAACCTATTCTTTATCCGTGTTTTACTAGTTACCTTTTTAGATCACCACTTCTCAATAATGATTTAACCTGTTCACACGAATCACTAACGTTAAGGACTTTTAAAATGTATATTATTTATAGTACTATTACTAAAAATTATTTTTAAAATTTGTAATGATAAATAATAGAACTAAGACAATATTATATAAATTATACATATTTACCAAAAAAAAGAAAGGTATGCAAATAAAAAACTAAAACAAAGAGTTATCATAACATGTAATAATAATATACTATAGTAAAAAACTAATATACTATAATGCAATATTATGTACTAGTGTGGGTTACAATATTTGTTTTGTTGAATCATAGTGCTCATTTGTATCCCACATTTACCAAAAAGTATAATGCAATGTGATATCCTGCTAATAAACTTTCTAGTTAACTTTTTAATCGATAGGTATAGAATATCCATATATTGGACTAAAAGTTTGCCCACAAGGAAAATTTGAGACTAAATCATATATAAAATCTTGTCCTCACATTTTTCAGATGGATGAGAGAAGAACTTAATGTCACATAAGTTAAGGACCAATACTTGCAAGATTCCCGTGATATCTGTCGCTAAATAGTGTGGGACTACCTTAGTGATATTACAAAATTCACGAGTTTTGGTTATACTATCCATATGATATTTGTTGATTTAATTTTTGTTGTTTGCATTTTGGTCGTTTTTCCGTTGCTACGTATCAATGTATCCGTTTGTTGGTGACAGTCACTAATTATGAGCTTTGTAGTTCTTGATGTTTCCTAAATTTTATGTAACACTTATTTTAAGCCAACATTGTATAATGTTATGTGATGTAATATGATATATTTGTAGAAATAAACAAATGGGTATAAAGGGAGGGGGTAGAATGAAAAAATGTTGGGTTAGACTTGTAAAACTTTCTAGGGTAACCGGACTATAAAACCCTACCATCCCCTCTAATTCGTTTTGTCAGATTTATAATATTCACACAGCCGTCAGACTATCACAAATGACTGCGTCTTTATCATATGTGATTGATCAAGTCGGCCTCCTGATATGCCAACATCATGGGTGAGTGGTTTTTGATCTTACATACTTTCTTTTTATCAGAAACTGGTTCTTGTTTTAAATTTCATGACTTAGAATGGGTATCATCATGCAGGGTATTGAAGAACAATCGTTGACTGTTTATGGGATTTCGAAAGCCTTTGCTATAGACTTAATTTCAGTTTTAGACTTTTAAATGGCACATTAAGGTTTCAAGACCTACATCAAACTGTTTAAGTAAAGACCAAGCTAGAGACTTGGGAGGAGCAGGAGTCCAAACGCAATGCAATGGTGCAATTCAAAAAAGTAGATGAAGTTTGTCTCTCACTTTAGGAGGAGTCTCACACAAATGAATCACAACAGCTGCAACGACGTTTTTCTAAGTTTTAGTGTATTAGCAAGCTCATAAATGAATCCTGAAGATTTTATATAAATGTTGTACGTAGTTATCTTTTTTTTTTATTTTTTTATGATAGATATTTCTGTATCTTTGTGGATTAACGATTTATGATAGTTTTTTAATATGATATCTAAAAGAGCTAATTATTTACTCTCTTTTTTCATAAATTTTTACCAGGTTTGTAATTGAATTTTCAATTTGTGTACATTTAAGTTTTGAAAAGTTCAAATGTATTTTAGTTTAAAAAATTACATTTTAGTAAAAAACTGAAACAAATTGAACTCCAAAAAATCTAAAGAAACAAAAGATAAATATAAAAAACTTAAACCAAATTAATTTGCTATCAGGAAGCAATTTTTTTAGCCTAAAACAAAATAAACTTACATTAAAAATTAGTTATATTTTCTTTAGGGTCTACATATTCACACACTCACTTACCTATTTAGACACCCTTTAGATGGGTCGTCTAGATCCAGACGGGGCGTCTAGGGTTATTTTATCTCCGACCACATTTCTGCACCGTACAACGTCAAATCTGTCACATTAGACGGGCGTCTAGCAGTAGACGGAGTAGAAGACGACCAGGCCAAGACGGGGGTCTAGAGCTAGACGACCCGTCTTGAATGTTGTGCTCTGCATGCATGTTAGCCAAGTTGGAAAGTGATACGCGTCTAGGCCTAGACGGGGCTTATATATCGTTCTTTAATAGAGCCATGCAGAGCATTTGTGTTGCAGAAATTTTTTGATTCGTGGTCGGAATTCTCTCTGACTTCTTCTTTGGCTTATATTACTTCCTCTGATATCGTTCAATGCATGTCGGTAAAGTAGTAAAGTGATACGCCCCGCGTAGGCGTCTATTTCTTTGTTAAATAGACCTATGCAGAGCATTTGATGTCGCATAAAACTTTCAATTCGTCGTTGTAATTCTGTTTGTCGTGAACTTTGGCTTGTATTACTTAATCTGATATCATCCAAAGGTGGTGAAATGTCATTAAACTGAACGGGTCATCGGTTCCTGAAGTCAATACGGTAATAGTTATTAAGTTAAACTAGTTGTTGTTTTAATTATTTACTAACGGTGATATCGTTGTTAGGGGAGAGCGGTGTTCCCAATTCTAATAACCAAGAGGAGGTTGTGTCTAGTGTACAAGACATTATTCGTGCGTGGAGGATATGGTGGTGAGGCACCCCCATATGCAGGCACTCCGTATCTCGTGGAGATCGTTTAAAAAACGGCTGAGGTTTCACAGTGAGTATTATACATATTTACCCGATGGAGATCAGCCTTATATATTTTGAAAAAAAGTATTGGATGGACGGTTTCCAGCGTGCAAATTTGTATCTCAATCGACTACACGTCAAAGAGTGTCTTGTGCTGAATCGAAGACTGTAACCAAAGGGAAACTCGAGGAGTAAATGCAGGTAAATGAGAAATACTGTCATTTTTAACTATATATGGTTTTTGTATGCGTAATAGAGTGTGTTGTGGGTTAACATAGTGATATGTTGTTGAACTTATTTCAGGTGTTTCTACAGCACCTAACGAGTCTCAGTCATCGTCTGATGATTAGTCCTGGTCAACCACAGTCAAGAAAGCAAGAACAATGGCTCGATCTTTTTTATGTTTAATACGATTTATTTGTATAAATAATACAAAGATTTTTTTATTACAATAAAAAAACTTTTAGTATAACTAATAGGATTTTATTTACTTAATTTGAACTTTGATATAAGCCGACATTCCTTCAGTACACCCAAGGCACAGCAATTAAACCATACAAAGCTTTGTATCTGAAAACAACAAACTCCGGGTATTGACAAACAGAGGGTAATTATACTCTCCGAGCTCTCACGTCCAACTGTCGGCACCGGCAGATGACGAAATGTCAATACTGCCCGTGGCGACGGTTGGGCATGAGAGCTCGGATACTATGATTACTGGCTGTTTGTCAACACCCGAGTTTGTTGGTTTTTAGATACAAAGCCCATCTAAAAACCAACAAACTCTGGGTATTGATAAACAAAAACATTATACTCTCCGAGCTCTCACGTCCAACCGTCGGCACCGGCAGACGACGAAATGTCGATACTGCCGGTGGCGACGGTGGGACGTTCGAGCTCGAAGAGTGTAATTGTTGGTCAATACCCGGAGTTTGTTGGTTTTTAGATAGGCTTTGTACGGTTTAAAAAAACCATACAAAGGCCATCTAAAAACCAACAAACTCTGGGTATTGAGAAACAACTGCAATTATACTCTTTGAGCTCTCACGTTCCACCGTCGGCACCGGCAGACGACGAACTGTCGGTACTGTCGGTGGTGACGGTGGGACGTGCGAGCTCGGAGAGTATAGTTGCCGTATGTTTGTCAATACCCGGAGTTTGTTGGTTTTTAGATACAAAGCCGATCTAAAAACCAACATACTCCGGGTATTGAAAAACAACATCAATTATACTCTCCGAGCTCTCACGTCCAACCGTCGGCACCGGCAGTTGACAAATGTCGATACTGCCAGTGGCGACGGTGGGACGTGCGAGCTCGGAGAGTGTAATTGCTAGTCAATACCCGGAGTTTGTCGGTTTTTAGATAGGCTTTGTATGGTTTATTTGTCGTGCCTTTGATGTACTGGTAGAATGTCGGCTTAACTCGAAGTTCAAATTAAGTAAATAAAATCCTACTAGTTATACCAAAAAAAATTAAATGTATATATACGGGCCGTCTAGACATAGACGCCCCGTCTTGGTCTGGCAAGAAGACAAATCTACCCCGGGTTTGTTGGCCGTCTATGCTAAACTCAGGGGCAAAATAGTCATATTATAAAGGCATAGACGGGTCGTCTAGACCTAGACGACGTGTCTAGTTTGAGCGGGATCTTTTATCCCTAGTAAAAGACGAATTTAAATTTTAAATCGTAAATTACCATTCTACCCCTGAACTGCCGACCGTCTAGGCCTAATTCAGGGGTAAAATAGTAATTAACCACCTGAGTGTTTCACAGCTCAGCATGGTTAATTACCATTTTGCCCCTGAATTAGGCCTAGACGGGGCAGTTCATGGGTAAAAAGGTAATCGTAGCCTAGACGACCCGTCTAAGAGTCATATATGACCCGCAACCTAGACGACCCGAGGCAGACGACACACACTCAAACATACACACACATACGTATTCGACCGTATCCGGACCGTATTTTTGCCAAATCAAGCATCCCTGGTATGTATTTTCACCTGTACTTCAATATACTTTAATGTATTATGCATTTAGATCGTAGGTTGTGTGTGAATTGATGATTTTTGGGGTTTAAGGGTTGTCATCTTCGAGTAGTTGGGTTCTGTGATGAACAAGACGGGGCGTCTAGTCCTAGACTACCCCGATAGACGACCCTAATTTTTTTTATTAACTTCTATAATCTTTTGATTTGTTTGTGTAAAATTACTAATATAATCGCAGATTAGTTATGGACGAGATTGGAGATCCGATTCACGGGGACCCACATCCGCATGGTCCGCGACGGGCCCCGCCAGCGCCGGTTGATTCGCTCCACGGCCACCCCTATCTCGAGTTTCCGCCCGACACCGAGGCCGCCAGTTTTTGCGGGAAGCTACGGCGGATGCACGTCGGATCGCACACGGCGGTTGACTGGGATACGATCGAGGCGATTGGTAAGATGCTGAGACTTGCGTTTCTTCATTCCTGTTGATTCCCCGTGGCACCGTCTGTTTGACTTGGCCGGCACGCCGAGTTATAGGGAGCTGCTCGTCGAGTTCCTGTCGACCTTCTCGTTCCACCCTCCACGGGTCGACCAGACGCCTGCCCAGCTACAGGGTCATCCCCCTTCGCCTGAGGTTTCATTCAGGCTCACCAGTGTGTGGCGTTCTATGACGCTTGCGGAGTTTGCCGTTCATAGCGGCATAAACCTGCAGGAGGAGATTGCCCCCGATGTTATACGGAGGGGCTAGTGGTGGTGGATAGACCCACTCTATTGGGATTTTGGGGGGTGGTCGCAGGCCCTGACACTTGGGAGCATGTCAGGGCGAAGGGGAGGATTTGTCACGTTGCCGACCCGCTGTACAGGTACGTACGTTTATTACTTTATTGTTTGATTATTAATTGTTTGAATTAATTTACGTATTTCGCTAATATAATGTGCAAGTATCTACATCGGATACTCGCTACGTCTATTATCGCTCGCGGACACAGCCGTGAGTGGTGTACGAGCACCGATTTATTTTTTTACTATTGTATTTTGTACAGAAGGTTGTGCGCGCTAGCGCACAGTCTCTCCCAGTACTTCGCCTCTGCCCATCACCGGCAGGAGCGCGACTTTTTTATCGCTCGCGGACCCGCACTTGCAGCCGGCCATACCGTCCATGCAGATGAGTTTTCAGACCTTGCGCGGGATGAGGCTGGTGAAGAGGTTCGACATGCTCGGCGAGCGGTTTAAAAACCGCGAAGGTGAGCCATGGATTCCGGAGCCGCTGCCAGATCATTTCGATCCAGTCCATCAGCCGGAAGATGAGGCAGCGGTAGTCCAGGACCCTCCGGTTGATTATGACGGACCAGCACCACCACCGCCGCCACCACCTCACGGGGCGCCTCAGTTTCCGCAGCACGTCCTTCCAGGTCATGCCCCGGGGGTTGCGGCATACGCGTGCTTACGAGCCGACGTCGACAGGCTTATGGATCTCATGGGCTGGGTGGTCCGGGAGATGCAGGATAGACGTGAGAGAGACGGGTTACCTCCCATACCGCTCCCACCACCTCGAGCACCACATCAGCAGCAGCAGCCGCAGATGCCAGATCCCGATCCCGACTCCGAGGCCGACTCGTATGCATAGACATTTTGTATTTACTTTCAGCTGTACAGATAAATATTGTTTTGGTTGTACAAATTTATGTTATATATGCTATATTTAACTTTGTTTTCAGTTATTTGATTACTTGATGATTGTTTGTGTTAAATCGACATTGAAATGTAATACGCAAACAAATACACTTGTTGCATTCATCTTAAAATGTTGAAAACAGTATTAAATTTTAGTATTATATTTTTTTAAAAATATAATGTAAAAACAATTAAATATATAAACGATTGAAAAACATAACTCACTTTTTGTACAACAAACAAAACTTTTTAAAAACCTAAAATTACACCTAAAAAAATCAACCTCCAACAACAACCAATTTACCTCACAAAAACACTATTTTTTTCAATCTCCCCACCAAAACACCCTTTTTCCAACAAAAAAAAACACAACATCCTAGACGGGTCGTCTAGGTCCAGACGGCTCATCTAAACACTAAAATCTAGGGGCCCTGTCAGGTATTTGCTGACTCCTCAAAATCAGTGCTATACGGGGCGGGGCGTCTAGGCCTAGACGACCCATCTAGGGCCCAGAGATAGATTGAGCCTTTCTTTATCTGCCACTATATGTTAAACGCCCAAAGTAATGAATGATTGTCAATGATTCATTTTTTTTTATTTCACAATACATATAATGTTTAACTTGTTACACCCCTGTTTTCCATGGGCCAGATTTGCAGTACATGTGCCCGATTGTTAACCGAATTTATACGCCGCTAAAATTAAAGGTGTATACTATTGAGGTACACAAAGTTTGTGATACTGCTTCACAACTGATGTTTGATCATCATTCACAACGAATTTTGTTCATTGCCATTTGCTGCTAAAAATAAAGAACCTGAACTATTGTAACCCATAGCTTAGTATCATTGGCATTGAATTGTAATATATAGAATATGCTACATCTGTTCTCATGAGCTTACTCTGCAGTGGCTTGCAAAAACGGTAATGTTCCCTACGTCACAGAAGTCAGATAGAAACCAAGGCGATCAAATTCATTGAGTTAAAACAGCCTTAGGTCTTTTACCAAAATTGCCATTTGCCTTCTTAACTGCAACGACCCACTCTGAGCTTTTAAAATAGCTTCTAATTAAATCCGTGTTTTGAGCAAGCAATTCAATAATATACCATCATCAGAATCAACACAATGTGATCCTAAAATATTCTTGCAACCAATTATATAGCTTCTTTAATTACAGGAATGTTGATGATGACAAACACTATGAAACTTAAGTTGTTTTTTTGGTTGAAATACTTTGTTTACACGAGAATTTGCACTAATAAAAGGAAACTAAATGTGTTACTAGGGTTGGAATATGTTATTATGTTGCACGCGGTGAATTACTTACCCACTTCCATACACCCCACCAAACACTCGTAAGCGTTGCATAAGTTCAAAGAAAGGAAACTCTTCAAGAATAATTGCTATATAGAAACTCACACTATTGTTAAATTATTATTATTATTATTATTATTATTATTATTATTATTATTATTATTATTATTATTATTATTATTATTAT
Source organism: Scalesia atractyloides (assembly GCA_947069175.1). Classification (NCBI taxonomy): domain Eukaryota; kingdom Viridiplantae; phylum Streptophyta; class Magnoliopsida; order Asterales; family Asteraceae; genus Scalesia; species Scalesia atractyloides. The sequence continues at coordinate 12,103,419 of CAMTDV010000029.1, forward strand.
TATTATTATTATTATTATTATTATTGTACTAATTACATGTTAGTTCATCATGTCTATATATAATTCTATAAAACCAATGTTATATTTGACATTCAGGATGTATCATTAAAAATAGAAGATATGTTAACAAATGCTTATGGTGATCTCTTTCTCAATTGCTTGAGTACATGCGTAATGAAATTATACAACTTTCTTTGAAGCTCGGCTTGTAGGAATGTAATTGACTTATAGTTTATCACCATTTTTATTAACTACAGATTAAGCTTCTTGATTTTCAAGGATATTGAAGATGACAAACACTACAAGAAACAAATGAAGAGTTTGGTATTAACTCTAAGTTGTGGCTCTTTTGATTGAAATAGTTTGGTTCGACCAGAATTTCTACTTATTAAAGAAAAGTAAACATCTTATTAGGGAAAGAATATTTTATCCTGTTGTAGTGGATGAATTACTTTCACATTCATCTACAGCTTATCAAACACCTAAGCTCTTCAAAATCTAAAAAGAGAAAACAAACGAATTCAAGACAAATTTTATACAGAAACTCTCTATGTTGTTATCCTATTTCTTTATTGATGTTTTACTAATTACCTTTTTTCGATCACCACTTCTCAATAATGATTTAACGTGTGAAACTGTAGGTCCCGATATGGATTGTCGGGAGAACGTGATTTCTTGTTTCCGCATCGGGATGCCGTAGAGAGTACGGAATGTCACACCCTCAAATTTCCACGTGCAGAGTTTTACTGCGAGAGGTGCGAAAGACCAGGCAATCAATGTTGCGCCACTAATCAATGTTGAACCACTATTAAAGATATCAAAAAGTAGTGATCTAAAGTTTAAATGTCCAAAAACATAGTTTAACCAACATAAGAAGCAAACAGTTTAAAAATCCAAATAATGTTGATTACATTTTAGTCAGTCTGCGTGATATAACCCATAATGTGTTGCATAATTTAATTGACTATAGTTTGGACACTATATGGTTAATGTTGTGTGCGATGCAATTGTTTCTTCTACTCTTTCTTGTTATACTATTACTATATTTTTTGTTGTCCAATAAATTTCCAAGTGTGGCAGGTGCCACATTACTATCCTTGGAGTATTCAATTGCATGATGGAGAACAAAAAGCAGTCGGGTATAAATCCACTCGGTTTAATCATGTTTTCTTTTGGTTTAGACTATTTGTTGGTAATTACCGAGGGCATATCTTATGATTTTATGGATTTTTCTAAACAACACAGAAATGATATTTATAAATGTTAATTTCTTTTTAGATTTTGGTCATTTCCAATATCCATACAAGGAAATCTTATAACTACTAAAGAAACGTGCTAGAAAATTGTTTAGATACATGTCTAGAAGGACATAACCTTGGACATTTTTCCAAGCTAGGTTTTTATGAATTTAATTGAATTATTAAGTATATTTTTCGACCAATTATATAGCTTCTTGTTTTACAAAGACGTCAGAAGATGACAAACACTATGAGAAACAATTGAAGATTTTGGTATTAACTCTAAGTTGTTTTTTGTGGTTGAAATACTTTGTTGACGCGAGAATTTGCATTTTTAAAAGGAAACTAAATGTGTTATTATGGTAAGAATATGTTATTATGTTGTACGCGGTGAACTACTATCCCATATTTGTACACCCCACCGAACACTCATAAGCTTTGCAAAACTTCACAGAAAGGAACTCCTTAAAGAAATATTGTTATACAAAAACTCATACTATTGTTATGTTATTTCTTTAGCAATGTCGTACTAATTAGTTTTCACGCTTACTTCTCTTTAAATTTCTATACAACCAATGCTCTGCTTGACGTAAAACATCTATCATTAACATTAAAAGGATATGTAAAGAAATGTGTATGGAGATCTCTTTCTCAATCGCCTGAGGAAGTACAAAAGTAGTAGAGAAATGCCTCCCAACTTACCAAAATAATTATACAACTTTCTTCGAAACTTGGCTTGTAGGAATGTAATTGACTTGTCTAGTTTATCACCATTTTTATCAACTATAGATTTAACTTCTTGATTTTCAAGGATATTGAAGATTGACAAACACTATGAGATACAATTGAGAATTTTGGAATTAACTCAATGTTGTGGCTCTTTTGGTTGAAATACTTTGGTTTCATCAGAATTTCTACTTGTATAAGGAAACTAAACATGTTATTAGGGTAAGAATATGTTATTATGTTGCACTTAGATGAATTTCTTTCCTATTATCATACTCCCAATATATCAAACACACCCAAGCTTTTTAAAATCTATAAAAGGGCCTTTGGTCTAATCGTATCAAGGTGTTGGATAATGTTTTGCCTTTTCATGTGGTGAGGGTTCAAATCACACCGGGGACAAAAATTAAAGGTGTTAAAAAAACTCTTCGAAAATCTTGAAAAAGGAACTAATTCAAGACAATTTTCTATATAGAAACTCACATTGTTGTTAACCTACTTCTTTAACGATGCTTTACTAATTACCTTTTAGATCATCACTTCTCAATCATGATTTAACATGTAAAAAACGTGTATTATTTATAGCATTATTATTATAGGTTAATCTTTAAATTTATAATGATAAATTATCAAAGTATGACAATAGTATATAAATAATATATTTATCACAAATTAACAAACAAACAGACGTATGCCAATAAATAAAATCAACAACGAGTTATCACAACATGTAATAATAAGTTGTTATAGTAAAAACTAATATAATATAGTGCAATTTAGCTTATGTACTAGTGTGAGTTACATTATTTGGTGAGTCATGGTGCTTGGTTTTGGTCCCGTGACTATAATTTGAATCCAATAATATTGAATGTAATGTAACATCTTGCTTAACTTTTATAGTTATCTTTAAATTAGTTTTGATTTGTACAATCAACAAAAACTGCTGTAATGTAAGGTAATGCAATGTGATATCGTGCAAATAAACTTTCTAATTATCCTTTTTGAGAATGAGAATTGTAGACTTTAGTGGATACATGTCGTCACAAATTTGGCCACAAGGAAACCTCGAGACTAAATGTTATGTGCAATCTTCTCCTCATAGTTTCTAATGGTTGAGCGACGAACTTTGTGCCGCAAAATACTGACGCTAATACTTGCAAGTTTCCTTCGCCATGTTGATAAATACGAAGTGATTACTTTGGCATATATATTACGAGTTCATAATTTTTGGTTTTAGACTTTCCATATGCTATTTATCGATTTATTTTTTATTGTTTTGTATCTTGGTTGTTTCCGTTGCTAAATATGATTTTATTATTGTAATTCTTAATGCTTCCTAATTGTTTTTGCTATTATTTGAAGCCAACATTCTATATAATGTGATGTACTATGACATGATCTTATTTGTTGTGATATGATATGATACAATACGATTTACTTTTATTTTTTCTGATGTGTTGTGATATGATATAATGTGATCCAATATGATATAATATTGATCTATTTTCTACTTTAAAAAAAATAAAACACGGATACTGTTAGGGGCTAAGTTTTATCAAGTCTGGATCATTTATCCTTAACGGATGATGTAGGAAGGAAGTTTGAGGATTAAGGATTTTATTTTTACTTATGTTATCTAACAATTGTTCTCTATGTTTCTAATGTTTATACGTAGGTAATGAACGATGTGGACTTAGTTTTTGCTGGAATCTCGCCGAATATGTTTCATATAGAGCACGTGCATAAAAAAGAATAGCCGTTATGGATGAACAAGGGAGACTTGCACATTTTTTAGTTAGTTAGCTAGCTAGGATCTTTCTAATTATATCAAGGGGATAATGAGCTCATTTAGAACACACATTAATGCATCGGCACTCTCGCAACAACTCTCAAATACTCACACTAGAATTCGATTGTATCAAGCCTTATATCATCCGAAGTTGTACTAGATTGTTCATTACTTGTTCAATAGAATTGGTGATCAGTAGTTTCTATCACCTAAGGTTTTTTTATGCTAGAGATCTTTTTCTAAAGATAAAGGGCTTTTCCTGATATAAATCACTGTGTTCATAGCCCTTCACATTTATTTTTATCATATAATTGTTCAATATTCAAGCACGCTATCTCATAAATCAGATTTGGTTACATTATTCTTAATTCAGATATATTGAAATCTCATGGGTAGTTAGGAAAATAACTGTAAATTGAGTGTCTTTTCACTATTATAATTGATACATTGAAATCTCTATAGATTAAGCTTCTTGATGTTCTAGGATATTGAAGATGACAAACACTAGAAACAAACAAAGATTTTGATATTAACTCTAAGTTGTGGCTCTTTTGATTGAAATAGTTTGGTTCAGTTATTAAAGGAAACTAAACATGTTATTAGGGCAAGAATATGTTATTCTTTGCAGTCAGTGAATTACTTTCACATTCTCCTACACCTTATCAAACACCTAACTCTTTAAAATCTTAAAAAAACAAATTCAAGACAAATTTCTACATAGAAATTCTCACTACTAGAAAAATACATTTTTTCCTACAAAAGTTTTCTACAAATTTTTTACAACCCAATTACTACTACAACTTTTCTACAATTTTCTGACAAAAAAGAAAAACAAAAAAAAACCCAAAATTTTCCACAACTTTTCGATACAATTGCCACGAAAAAGAAATTGTAGCAATTTTGTAGCAAATTGACGTCATTTGCTACAAATTTCCTACAAATAAAACTTATTTTATTTGTTAAGTCATAATTTTAGTAAAAAAATAATTTAAAAGAATAAAATATTAAATTTGAGGGAAATTTGTAGCAAAGTGAGCCTATTTGCTACCGTTCTCCTACAAATAAAACTGATTTTATTTGTTATGTCTTAAATTTTAGTAAAAGACAATTTTAAAAAATAAAATTTTAAATTTGTCGGAAATTTATAGCAAAGTGAGCCTATTTGCTACAATTTTCCTACAAATAAAACTGATTACCTTTTTAGATCACCACTTCTCAATAATGCTTGTCGTAAATTTGGCTGTTTTCTAGTAGTGTCACTTTGTTGTTAACCTATTCTTTATCCGTGTTTTTCTAATTACCTTTTTAGATCACCACTTCTCAATAATGAGTTAACCTGTTCACACGAATCACTAACATTAAAGGACTTTTAAAATGTATATTATTTTTAGTAATATTACTATAAATTAATTTTTAAATTTGTAATGATAAATAATAGAACTAAGACGATATTATATAAATTATACATATTTACCAAAAAAAAAAAAACAAAGAAAGGTATGCAAATAAAAAACTAAAACAAAGAGTTATCATAACATGCAATAATAGTATACTATAGTAAAAAACTAATATACTATAATGCAATATTATGTACTAGTGTGAGTTACAATATTTGTTTTGTTGAATCATAGTGCTCATTTCGTATCCCACAATTACCAAAAGTATAATGCAATGTGATATCCTGCTAATAAACTTTCTAGTTAACTTTTTAATCAGTAGTTATAGAATATCCATATATTGGACTAAAGTGGATACATGGCGTCACAAATTTGCCCACAAGGAAAATTTGAGACTAAATCATATATAAAATCTTGTCCTCACATTTTTCAGATGGATGAGAGAAGAACTTAATGTCACATAAGTTAAGAACCAATACTTGCAAGATTCCCGTGCTATCTGTCGCTAAATAGTGTGGGACTACCTCAGCGATATTACAAAATTCATGAGTTTTGGTTATACTATCCATATGATATTTGTTGATTTAATTTTTGTTGTTTATCCATTTGTTGGTGACAGTCACTAATTATGAGCTTTGTAGTTCTTGATGTTTCCTAAATTTTATGTAACACTTATTTTAAGCCAACATTGTATAATGTTATATGATGTAATATGATATATTTATAGAAATAAACAAATGGGTTTAAAGGGAGGGGGTAGAATGAAAAAATGTTGGGTTAGACTTGTAAAACATTCTAGGGTAACCGGACTATAAAACCCTACCATCCCCTCTAATTCGTTTTGTCAGATTTATAATATTCACACAGTCGTCAGGCTATCACAGATGGCTGCTTCTTAATCATCTGTGATTGATCAAGTCAGGCCTCCTGATATGCCAACATCATGGGTGAGTGGTTTTTGATCTTACATACTTTCTTTTTATCAGAAACTGCTTCTTGTTTTAAATTCATGACTTAGAATGGGTATCATCATGCAGGGTATTGAAGAACAATCGTTGACTCTTTATGGGATTTCGGAAGCCTTTGCTATAGACTTAATTTCAGTTTTCGGCTTTTAAATGGCACATTAAGGTTTCAAGACCTACATCAAACTGTTTAAGTAAAGACCAAGCTAGAGACTTGGGAGGAGCAGGAGTCCAAACGCAATTCAATGGTGCAATTCAAAAAAGTAGATGAAGTTTGTCTCTCACTTTAGGAGGAGTCTCACACAAATGAATCACAACAGCTGCAACGACGTTTTTCTAAGTTTTGGTGTATTAGCAAGCTCATAAATGAATCCTGAAGATTTTTTTATAAATGTTGTACGTAGTTATCTCTTTTTTATTTTTTTATGATAGATATTTCTGTATCTTTGTGGATTAACGATTTATGATAGTTTTTTAATATGATATCTAAAAGAGCTAATTATTTACTCTCTTTTTTCATAAATTTTTACCTTTTAATTTAGGTTTGTAATTGAATTTTCAATTTGTGTACATTTAAGTTTTGAAAAGTTCAAATGTAATTTAGTTTAAAAAAAAAATACATTTTAGTAAAAAACTGAAACAAATTGAACTCCAAAAAATCTAAAAAAACAAAAGAGAAATATAAAAAAACTTAAACCAAATTAATTTGCTATCAGAAGCAATTTTTTTAGCCTAAAACAAAATAAAATTACATGAAAAATTAGTTATATTTTCTTTATCTGCCACTATATGTTAAACGCCCAAAGTAATGAATGATTGTCAATGATTCATTTTTTTTTTAAATTTCACAATACATATAATGTTTAACCTGTTACACCCCTGTTTTCCATGGGCCAGATTGCAGTACATGTGACCGATTGTTAACCGAATTTATACGAAGCTAAAATTAAAGGTGTATACTATTGAGGTAGACAAAGTTTGCTGATACTGCTTCACAACTGATGTTTGATCATCATTCACAACAAATTTTGTTCATTGCCATTTGTTGCTAAAAATAAAGAACCTGAACTATCATCATTGGCATTTACTCTGCAGTGGCTTGCAAAAACAGTAATGTTCCCTACGTCACAGAAGTCAGATAGAAACCAAGATGATCATATTCATTGAGATAAAACAGCCTTAGGTCTTTGAACAAAAATGCCATATGCCTTCTTAACTGCAACGACCCACTCTGAGCTTTTAAAATAGCTACTAATTAAATCCGTGTTTTGAGCAAGCAATTAAATAATATACCATCACCAGAATCAACACAATGTGATCCTAGAATATTCTTGCAAACCCAACTTCAGCAGATTTCAGATGTCAACAGGATAGCTGTTGACCTGATTATTTGCGTTACGAACAAATGCTTCTCAGCCTTATTTTGCAACTGTTGATCAGTTATGAAATTACTGTTGCTGAGAAGTTTTACGACGGCTACTGATGCGTTAGCCACACTGCATCTTGTTGGAATCAGCAAACCATAATTTGAAATCTATACAAAGATTAAGGGCCGGACTAGGGGCTTTGAAATCTAGGCAACGGCCTAGGGCATCCAAAAAATTGGGCCTCCAAATTTTTAAAAGTCTTTATTTAGCATATGTGTAGTATTGTATTAGGTCCAAAAGTGCAAAGTAAAAACTATATTTATTGCAAGGCTCATCTGAAGAACCAATTTTAAAATAAAAGAGGTCAAATCCCAACTCCAAGCAATATGAAATTAGTATTTAACAAAAGCTAGCTATAATGCAATGTGATATCCTAATGCTTAGTTTTTGTTCCGTGACGCTCATTTGTATCCACAATTAACAAAAACTAGCTATAATGCAATGTGATATCCTACTGATAAACTTTCTAGGTATCTTTTTAATCGAGAATTGTAGAATATCCATATATTGGACTACAGTGGATACATGGCGTCACAAATTTGCCCACAAGGAAACTTTTAGACTAAATCAAATATGAGATCCTGTCCTCACGTTTTTGTAATGTTAAGGAATGATACTTGGAAGATTCCCTTGCTATCTGTCGTTAAATAGCGTGGGATTACCTCAACGATATTACAAAATTCATGAGGTTTGGTTAAACTATCCATGATCCATATGATATTCGTTGATTTAGTTTTTGTTGTTTGCATTTTGGTCATTTCCGTTGCTACGTATCAACTCCTCCATTTGTTGGTGATAGTTAGTCATTAATTATGAGCTTTCTAGTAGTGTAATTCTTAATGCTTCCTATATTTTGTGTATCTCTTATTTGAAGCCAACATTATATAATGTAATATGATGTTATATTGTATAATGTAATTGATGTATATGTACGATGTAATATAATATGTGTCTTGGGCAAGACTCAAATCCATAACCTCCCGATTGAAAAGTTTTAAGGCTACCAATCAACTTGAAGACTCAATAGTGAAGACTCAATAGTGAAACTTGATTTACCAAAAGTACTTGCAAGATGTTCTATTCACCTACATAAAGACAATAAGGTTAAAAAAGAAACCACTATTTACACACCCCTATTTTCTTATTTTTCACATCCTTAGGTCTATATGGGTCGTATAATCTTATACGGTCCGTATAGAATCTTATTACACAGAAATAGATGTGGTGGAATGTTTTGTTTGTTTTACATACGGGACGTATAATATTATACCACTCGTATACAATTGTATACGAGCAATATAATGTTATATGGGTTGCAGGTTTTTTTCAGAGTTTTGATAAGTTTTTTGAGTTTTAAATCTGTATACGGGCCGTATAAGGCTATATGACTCGTATATAATAATAATTTTTTTCGTGAAACCGAAAACCAGTTTAATAAGTTTAGTATTTTTTAAATAGTGTTTGCATATTATTTAGATATATCGGATAATGTTACGAGTTTGTAATTAAACGTACTAATAACGTTGAATAATTTTCCACTTTGCAAAACGATAAATATGCCAATATGATAAACACTACGACAACAATTATTAAAAAAACAAGATAAAATGTAAACATAAGATTAATATTTACAATGTTTTACATCTAAAACAAAAAAAGATAAATATTTACAATGTTTCAAATGTAAAATAACAAAAAAAATACAATAAGCAGCTATAGCGATAGTGGTGGTGGAGGTGGTGCAGCACTAGCTCGTGGAGGTAGGGGCGCACCAGAATGCATAGCAATAATCACCTCGACCATCCAACGTATGTCGCTCTGTATGCGGGCTAGATCCGACTCGACCTGAGCCAGCCTCTCCTCCACCCTTGGTGGAGGCATCACACGAGGTCTCACGCTCCATCGATTATACAGGAGATCACCCTGTACATCGTGCGCAGCTACCTGCGATCTATCGACGGTAGCATGAACCGCCCCCGTACCCTGCCTCCCCAGGCCTTGCCTCCCTCTCCCTCGGCTCCCTCTCCCCCGTCACCCTCACCCTCACCATCACTTCCCCTGCCCCTGGCCCTCCTCACTCGGTAGTGCCTACCCTGGGTACACTAGGTACGACCCGCATCATACGACCAAATCACCTGGGCTTTGTCCTCTCCGACCACGAGAGCAATCCCCATCGCGCACGTTGTGGCCCTCCCAACCGGATTAACCTGGTGTGATATGGTCATATCCTGGGCCACCAGTAGGGGCAAGAGGCACGACCAGTGCTTCGCCAGACGGGTGAAGAAGCCGCCACAGCTAATGTGGCTAGAGGTACGCTTAAAAGCGTACTTGGCGAAGTATGTGGCCAACTTGTACGTCAAGTTGGCTCACTGCCGTAGGTAAGTCGTACAAGTAGAACAGGTCACTTCGGGTGACCCACTCCCTGCAATTGTGACGACCGGCGATCGTCACGGCGATACACCAATGTAGGTATCGGTGTAAGGGGTCGTAAACGCGCGACACCCGCGCCTTCGGGGATCGCAAATGCGTTATCGCGAACTCCCGGGTCCCAATAGTGCACCACCAAGGCCACAACACGTCAGTGGACTTGCTGATCGGGCGCATCAAAAAGTGCCTGAGATACTGACTCCCCCTGTGAATACAGACCCAAGGAAAAAGCGAACTCGGGGAGGGTCATCCAGCGAGCCATCCCGCAAAGAGTACATAGCAAGTATACATTTCTATACGCACGTATTATACGTCCCATAAATGTTAAAAACTATAACAACCAACGAATAAAAGCAAAAATAATAATAAAACTGAAATCAAAGTGTATACTGATCGTCTACTATTTGAATATTCAAAGCGTATACAATGTATACGGCCGTTAACACTTGAATACCCAGTTGTGTGTTTTCAAATACAATTTTTTTTTTTCAAATTCAATCAAACAATCTATTTCGTTACGCTTATTACGTATTCGATATTCTATATGATCCCATAATAACAGTTCCGTAATCTGGATCTATTCTACAAACGGGCTTAGAAACGTACCGTAATAGAAGAACGAGAAGAAAAACGTCACGAACGCCGAAGAACGATATCCAAGAGCGATCCAAGAGAAAACCGACAGAATTTTTGAGAATTTTGAGGTCATATGGTGGATATGTGGTCGTATAACATATTATACGATTGTTTCTTATTTTATACGGTCCGTATAAGGTTATACAAGCCATATACGTTGTTTATTACTTTTAATGCGCTCGTATGCTCGTATACACAATATACGACTACTGTTTTGGTCTTGTATACGGGCCGTAAAAAGTTATACGTTTAACATTTTTTACTTTGTTAATTACTCTATGTGGAATTGACAAAAACACAATCGGTGTGTGTTCACCTTCATCAGTTTTCATTTCATACATCTTTTCAAGTTATATTTCAACAAGTTGGCAAAACATTAATAGAACGTTAAAGAAGAAGATCAATCTTATTTCCTTTTGCTTTATGTTTATTAACTTGTCGTTTGTTTGAGTCGGTATGTGGAATTGACGAAATGCAATTGGCATGTGTTCATACATCCATTTAATTAACACACATCATTACAAATTGTCAAAACATGAAATAACATTTCAAATTCACAGGCAACCTAAATCCACGAATTCATGCTATAAGTCCCGTTAATCCGGATCTAACAACGATATCACACGATCACTAAGGATGGACGGAATCCAAACTTGGTGATCTTCAAGAAAAACCGAAATGATGAAGAACAATATGAATTCACTTTAACACCTTGCACACGATTCTATTACTTGAGCAAGCAAAATCTTCTGGTACAAGATGGAGGTTCTCTAGAGAAAACCTAATAGTCTACCCCAAAACTTAACCCTAAATATAACATAAGCTTAGCTTATATACCTAGGGTAAGGCATAACCCTAATGGGCTTGCCTATGGGCTTGCCTGACCCACATGGCCTATGGCATGCCCAAATGACCTATAAAGGTCCAAACCTAACACAAACTAACCCAGTTAATCCCAGTTAACTAACATAGACTATTGCGTATATTTGATGCTTCAGTCTCACATTTCTAGGACCTAACAATCTCCCCCTAGACTGATGCATCAAATTGTCTTGATAGCATAAATTCAGCAACGTCTTCAACAGAGACTATGGCTGTCGCTATGTTATAAGTGTCGTGGAAGTCAATCTCATACTTCTTGGACCTCACACTTCAACGAACTCTCAGCACTGGGTCTCTTTCTTCTGATCCTGTGGTTAGCTTCATATCAGGATCTTGATCAGCTTTGCTTGAAACATCTTTGTCAAAAAGAATGTGAGAGGAGGAATCTCAACAGCTCTTTTCTTCTTCAATTCTTCTCTTTCAAGCAAGTAGGTTCACAGGTACTTCTTCAAATGTACTACACTGTCAGACGATGACTGGCATCTGGTTCTTCTGACTTAGGTACACTTTGCTGTTGTGATGCTTCATGCTTTGTTGGCAACTAATAGCATCTCAATTTCAACAATCCCTGTTTCTTGATCTAAATCAAGATCTGCACAATTCTCAGAAATTTATAAGCAAACATTCTTATGCAACAGGGAGAGTACCGCATGAACAGTTGGTACATCCAAGTACTTGTAGTCGGATCGATATTCAAATTTCTTTCATCTTTTGATGATTAGTCAAATCTTCAAGAACGGTTAATAATTTTTAATAAAACAAATAAAGCACTCTATTTTTGAATTTTTTTAAATTTTCTATTTTTTTAATTTTTAAAATATAAGAATATAAACAGAAACACAAATAAACAAGAAAACTAACTCAATAGTTACAGCTATACAATTACAATGGGATCAAAATCGTTTTAAGGCGGACCAAGGAACACTTTTCAATGTGAACTTATTTAGACTGGTCTAAAGTGATTGCCAATATGTTTGTCCACTTGAACTTTAACACTCAACTTTCATTTTTCAACTTCGTGATATGCTTAAGCTAGTATTATACTATAATGCACATGTGTCCCATACCATGACATACCCCCGCGATCATGGTAAGCACAACAATTCATCGTACAGGTGAGTATATGAGATCATCCTTTATCTTTTACAACGTCAGACTATAGGTGAACAGGTCAGTACTTTCGTACAGCAGAGTGACCAATAGTATCTGACGAGGGTTAGGCAAATACCTTATTGGTATGTTTGAATTCATGCAATTTTCTCATGATGAGATTTCCTTTCTTTTAAGGTTTTGGCCCTTTGATTTGGCTCTTTTAAGGATATTCTGACTGTGCCTAGGTCTACATATAATCTGGATGCAACAGAAGGGCAGCCAAGATATCCCCAGATGACTCAACAGCATAAAGACCCGAAACCTCAGACGTTGGCTATCTATCAACACAAGATTTAAGACCATGAAATCATACGCCGATGATATGTTACCCACAAGATACATAGTTCGTTATGTTTATATCACTTAGTATCTTTTAATCACTTTGAGCGTAAGTCTACCGACATATCACATTAGATCCTGGTCTTTTCAGCTACGACACCTTACATGTGTCAGTCACGCCCTTTATCACGAATATTCATTTCATTTCCCATTTGATGCAAAAAGACCTTTTTGTATTTTTCTGTTTTTCAAATGTTTTTTGTATTTTTCTAATTTTCTCCCCCTCAAACAATACATATATACATATACAGCCCTCTACCCCCCCTAAATTTGTGCATCATACTTTATGCACAAATTTACCTAATAAAGAAAACATATGCACAAAGTTTTAGAACGAAAGGAAAAGGAAAATATTTTTGTTGTTTTTGCTTAACCGTTCCTTCATCAGATTAAAAACTAATCAATTTCAAAACCAAAGCACGAAATTCAAATTTGTACATTTTCGGTGATCTTTTCTTACCTCATCTCCTCCAAAGGAAACATCACAATCGTAAAATATGAACCTTTTTGCAACAGTGAGATGTTATCCTTCATGTCCCAGGAACAACCGCTATCAACATTCCAGAGATTGTCAACAGCTCTTCCTTGGTTGTTCCTGAAAAATAAGGAGATTAGTAAGACAGTGGAACCCAGGCCATCGTGGTCCTGGGTTTCCCTGAAGCATCAAAATAAGACACTTCTTTAAGATACAAGTCCCCTTTTGTTTCGAGGATTGTGATGTTGCTGCTGATTTGGATTTGGGTTTCCAAATCTGTTTCATTTTAACAAACGCGGTAGTTGCCTTTGATCGAGCAACTTTGGCTGTGTCAGGTTTAGTCGTTTTAGAAACAGATTTTTGTTTCTGAACAGCCTTGCATTTGTTTTTGGCAACATTCCAATCACCATCAGATGGTTTAACCTTGGAATTCACATTCTTCATTGCCTTAGGTGATGATACCTTCATCGGCTTGGAATGATTATGATTCTTTGGTGTAACCCTCTGATTTTATGCATGATATGGAACATGGGAACTACGTGTACAGTTTCGAGCAATGTGACCAGGAATGCCACAATTGAAGCATGTTTTTCTCTTCACATGTAAAGCATTCTGATCAGCTTGATTTGCTCGTGCATGCCTTGAAGGATGAACTGATCCCTTCTGTGCTCGCCTTCCTTGCACGTGTCTTGCAGACGAAAAAGAATTTGGATGTTTGTACTTGTCGTTTGCAAGGGCCTTCTTCTGTCATGGAGATTTCTTTGGATTCTTCTTCTTTCGTTTAGACTGCAAGTCTTGTTCAGAAATCTCCCCAACCTTTCCAAAAGCTTTGCTAGCACGTCAAAAGTATATTTTTAACACTTTCCATTAAAGACCGGCTTAACAAAAGTATTTTTCACAACACTAGCCTTTTGAGGGCTATTGCTTCCCACTGATGATTTTGGAGAGCTTGATTGTCCTTGACGTTTGGACTTCTGCTTTCTTCGTCTCCGATCTGCTCTTTTAGCTTGCTCTAAACCTTTTCATCAATAGCAGAAGGTTCAGATTGTTCAGTTTGCGCACTTGGAGCCTTGTTCACATCAGCTGTCTCTTCATCAGCTGACTCATTTGAAGAGTTAACAGCACCAGATGGTTCCCGTGTGTCTAACGTATAATCACTTGGTTTGTCGTACCCCATATGTTGTGCTTTCTCAATATCTTCGCGGTTTCAGGCATTGTTGTGTAGTTGTGATTACACGGTGGGGCAACCTGATTGAATCCCAACCCTTCCCTTTGTTCCCCTTATATGCCAGCTGCACATTACACACGTCTTGAACAAGCTTGCTGGATGTATCAAACTTCTTTATATTAACTTCGTTTTGTTGATATTTTCCAGTAAGAAGTCCAAGCTCAACTCTTACCAAGTCGCATTCCATGGTTTTTTATTCTAATCTGGTTTTGTAATCATGGACCCAACATTTTTGTTGATCAACGTCCAGGTGGAGCTGAGCTATGTCTTTCTTTAGAGCTTCAACCTTTTTTTGAGTAACTTGTTACTTTCTCGAAGGCTGATGCACTGAGCCATTGCATTGTTGTATTTATCGGTCATTTTGGAATTAAGAGCCCTGAGTTGAGCAACCCTATTCCTGCAAGGTTCAGTGCACAAAAGATAGTTGACTGTGTCAATGGACGAGCTTGATTTGTCAGTGTTAGTTTGGGCTTGAGGTCGAGTTTGGAGTGCTGGTGCTGTTGCTGCTTGCTGGGCTATTGATTTCTGTTCGGGCACTTATTCAGGATGAGACTCTGTTGATTTAGCGTATAGATCTTGGAGATCTTGGTTTGATTGTAAACGATCCCATAACCAAGATATAAAGGAGACTTTGTCATCTCTAAAATGCTATCCAACTCATGTCTTACTTCCGCTTTGCGCCTCCCACGTTTAAGCAAACGCATCACATAGTTAGCAACCAGATCAACATTGTATTCTCCGATAAACTCATTCAGCTTTTCCTTCACTTCATCCCGCAAGCTCGGGTTTTGATTTTGTGCTGGACTGAGAGCTATGTTCGAGTGCTGAGCTTGGGCTGCAAACATCTTCGGATAATTGAAACCGGACCAGTAAACACGATAAAAAATGTCCGAAAACTGTTTTTACCAAAATGTACCGTTAGACTCGTCTCGACGATACGAATCCAATGATATATAATGTCCGATAGTGATTTTAGGAATTTTCGTGCCTTTCTGTTTGTTGAAATTGTCTATGGATCAAATTTGTGTATGAAAACGTCTAACTCTGGTTACGTCAGCTGGTGAACATTCCACCTTTGTGGTGCAATTCGGAATAGTGCCGAAATCGGAACAGTAACTCGGATTAACAATCCGAGATGAAATCTCAAACAGTGATCCGAGATGCTAATCCGGGATGATGATTCGGAATAGTGATCCGAGATGGTATCCGAGATGCACTTTTTCGGTCCGAAATGAGAATCCGGAACAGTAATCTGGAATGCTATCAGATACACAGCAACATATCTCGGATAAATCAGAAATGGAGAAACAGATCCGGAATAAGAGCCTGATCCGGAATGAAAGTCTATCCGAATTTGGAACAGTTACGAATCCGGAATCTTTGAAGATTATCCGAAATCCTTGAAGATAATCCGAAATCCTTGAAGAAAATCCGAAATCCTTGAAGATTTATCCGAAATCCTTGAAGATTTATCTGAAATCTATCAGAAATTCAAGATTTTTATCCAAAATGCAGCAGATTAATCCGAAATCAATCCGAAATACAACCAGAAAATCCAAAATCCTTGAATGTTGATCCGAAATGCTTGAATCTTCTTCGTGTTCTTCGTGTCTTTCAGCAGATGCCTAACATAATCGCGTAATATCAGATCTGAGCCTGGAAAACAGGTTGAACATGCTCTGATACCACTTGTAAGTCCAGTTAATCCGGATCTAACAACGATATCACACGATCACCAAGGATGGGTTGAATCCAAACTTGGTGATCTTCATGAAAAACTGGAATGATGAAGAACAATATGAATTCACTTTAACACCTTGCACACGATTCTATTACTTGAACAAGCAAAATTGTCTGGTACAAGATGGAGGTTCTCTAAAGAAAACCAATAGTCTACCCCAAAACTTAACCCTAGAAATAACATAAGCTTAGCTTATATACCTAGGGTAAGGCATAACCCTAATGGGCTTGCCTAGCCCACATGGCCTATGGCATGCCCAAATGACCTATAAAGGTCCAAACCTAACACAAGCTAACCCAGTTAATCCCAGTTAACTACCATAGACTATTGCGTATATTTGATGCTTCAGTCTCATACTTCTAGGACCTAAAACATGCGTCTTGTATTCATTAACGATCTTATTATATTGATTAATACATTCTTCGTAAAAGTTATACCAGCTCTCTGCTAGTGTATGTCGTGTCGGTTGTCGCTAGTATCCTGACGGGGTTGGCATTTGATATTCCCCTTATAATCTGAAGTGAATAAAATGGCTGCTGTTAACATATACGAGCGCGACCGTTTGATGAGGAATACTATTTTCGGCTGTTGTGAACATGGGAAAAAACAAAGCACAACAGTGACAAATGACATTCCACCGGTTAGGTATCATAACCACGTGAAAGGCATTTGCTGCCACTTATTACGCGGTGCAAAGCCTATACTGCACCAATCTAAGGAGTTTCAAACAACTAAAAGTCAATTGATTTATTGTATTCCATAAGTCGTAGTACCGGTTGCACTCACCTAGAAGCTCCCGACGTATTGACGGCCACTCCATCTCATGACGCGACAAGACGACCGCTATAACTCAAAACCCACAATTTCCATCGCCCTGAACATCTTGTATGTGACTTAGGTATCGATAGAAGCAAGGTGGAATGAACTTTTTGTAGTGCATGAACAGGTTAAGTTGTACTGCAGGAAGCAAGGGTAACGCCAGTGCCTCTTCCATTGATTTTGCCACCTTATCTTTCAATGCCTAGTGAATCACCATGCACGTCGGTCGATGAAATAAAACTGTGTCTAGAAGGCTCCGCAAACAAATCAACAATCCTTTGTTGTTGAACCTTTGAAGTTGGATGACCCGTGGGTTTTTTTGCACGACTGGCTGTTTGAGCTTTGTCTGATTGGGATGTGCCAACTGCTTCATCTTTTGAACCAGGTTTATCTCTATTTATCTCGGCTGCCACATTATATGTTGTTCTAAGAATTGCAAGTTCGTTGTCTACGTCGAAATACTCCTCATCGCTCCCTTTGTGTAAAGATTCCAAATCTAACTTTTGCCAAAAGGGGTTTATCGACTCCAACAAAATCCTTTGATATAAATTAAAATAAAACATCAAACAACTAGAAAGAAAATGAAAATCATTGCGTGATGAAATGCTCTTATTATAAAACGTGGTTGGTTGAAGAATGTGTTACATTCCATCGCATACTGTTGCAACCGGCACGCGCATGGCAACCCAAAGCTTGTAAATAAACGGCATGCGCATGTACCATTAGATGCTTTTAGGATTTCTATAACTCGTACTTCGTTGGATAACAAGTCTAGGCATGCATGTGAAACATTCTTTCGTATGAGATCAAATACTAGTTTGTTACAGGATCCATTGTTCTACTCCTGCTTGCTTCAATGTTGGCTTTTATTTCTGTCACCTGGTTTCTTATGAGTTGATCGATAAATGGTACAACTTTATCCAGTGTGTTATTGGATTCGCCGAGGTAATGCTTCAAAAGGGCATGTTAACTCTCTACCATGTTCGTTGTACGTTGTCCAAAGTTCATATGTTGGCCGCTCCAGAAAGCAACAAACCGGTCTCTATATCGTTGTAACCAGTTTGAATACAAGTAATCCATATTTTTTTAAACAAAGTGAAGTGTAGTCAAGACCATCACATAAGTACGATTAATAAGAAAATTACTAGGAAACTTACCATTGAGTCTTTTGCTTGGCAGTTTTGATCGTATTCGCTCATACCGGTAGTTGTAGTCAACATTGGTCGTTGAGTTAATCAGCATGCCCCACTTTTATATAAACTTTTCCAAGGCTGCTTCGGTTTTAAAGCTTGGCTTGCATATTTGGCGATGTTTTGTTGTATGTGCCATCTACACAATGAATTATTCATTGTCTAGCGTTTCGAAACACGGTTGCACATGCGTTTATTAGGGCAAGATCTATATTTGTTATTATTACACAGAGTTCCATAACATTGTCTAAAGAGTCTTTCAACCTCTATAAAACCCACGTGAAGTTTTCATCTTTCTCGTTGCATATGAATGCATGAGCAATGCAAAACGACATCAACGTGTATGTAATACCGATAATCTCAACTAGCGGCATTTTGTACCGGTTCATCTTGTAGGCGGATTCTATAAGCAACACATGTGGGAAGGTGCGCCATAACCTGTTCGACTCTGGGCGGATAAAGAAAACATCCTCGACCCTTTCGCCGTTTTCAGATGTTATGTGGAAGAAAACACACCCAACCTTGTTCAGCCGGTGGAAAGTACCTGCACTGGAGTCTCGCCGACTTGCTCCATGTGACAAACGGTGTTTTCCGGTTGTAATTAAGCATGTAACAAACATTAATACCATTATAACTAGCGTAATTAGACGTAAATTAACTCGGTCAGGCCTTTGGAGAGCCTAGGAACGTCTACTTACTTCACGTTACGCGATTTGGCAATAACCAAGAACTTAAACGCGATATTGAACAATAAGCGAACTGATGCCGAAAAAATACTGACAACGCCTAAAAACACAATTATATACTTGATTTATCATACAGTTATGATTATGCGATAAATTTGGATCGTTGAACGTCGCAAAGCACAACGTGGAAGTTACGCGGAAAACAGGAATGCACCGACAACGAAACGGAAGGCACGAACTAGAGATACGTCTAAGATTAATATATATTAGGCTTCGTTTTCAAATTTTAATATTCTCGGTAGAAACCGGATCGAAAAACGGATAAAAGCGGTAAATGTAGCGAAATACGCAGTTTTAACGCAACGATCGGATTACGCGTCAAAACCCGACCTCCGATAAAATTTTAAGCACTCTCGACTCCGGATAAATATTTTACGAGGTTCAGGAAATGATAACGGCCTTGGATGCGTGTTTGGGCCTTGAAAACATTAACGGGGCTTGGGCCCAACCCGTTTAGAAACCCTAACTATATAAGCATAGTTATAAGCTTTTCCCCTCATTTTCTAGTGAAACGCTAGCCCCCACATCTGAAAACCCCCCGCTCCCTCATTCCCGGTCGCCAGAATCTGGCGGCAACCGGCGGTTCCGATTCCGTCGTCTTCCCTAGTCACCCACACACTCCCACCCACACCTTGTCTCTTTTCTAACACCACACACCCGCGTACGTACTGAGACAGAGAGGCAGACCGAAGAGAGAGAGAGAGAGAGTACGACAAGAGAGAAAGAGAACGGTGGGAGGAAGGGGAGTCGGCCCCTCTCCGCCACACACGGCGGCAAAGAATTAACAGCAAAGCCGTTTTCCGGCCAAACCCTTGGCGACGACGGTGGATTTCACGACAGATTCAGGATCTGGCAAGCCGCAGTTCAAGAGTCACTCTGTGTTGGTGGTAGAGTCGCGGCGGTGGACAAGCGACAGCGCCGCCACTCTGGCGGTCAGCAGAACCAGATCCGGCTACGGCGGCGGCGATGGGGTGGTTATTCTCTTGGTTGTTCAAGAGTTCCAGTTTTTGTCTCAGGTTCACTTTGGCTTGACTCGAGTTACAAAGGAACAAGCAATGGGCATGTGGTCCGGGTCAAAGTCAGTTTTGTTCGGTTCGGGTCAGATTTAGTTATGTTTCGGGTCCCGATCAACCTTAGACAAGCAGGTTTGATGTTCGGTTCGGTTCGTTCAACAAGTCGACTCGGTCAACTCAGTCAACAGCAGTCAACGCGGGTCAAGACCCGGTCAACTCAGTCAAAATCGGTCGACAACGGCATTTGGTAAAATAATATTAACAAGTATTGAATAATTATTTGAAGTTTTATCTTAATGCGACATCGAGCTCAAACCGGCACGACTATGAAAACCACAAAAATTATATTTGAAGAATTCTAACTACTCGGACTTATACATAAATGTAATAGTGTTGTTTTTAAAAACACACACACACACACACACACACACATATATATATATATATATATATATATATATATATATACTAGCCGAAGACCAAGTCGACATCGTTATACAATATATATATATATATATATATTATATATTATGTGTGTGTGTAGTGTGTAGTATGTATGTAATATATCTAATACTATATATAAATATTAAACTTGGTCGCGATAATTATTCAACGTTTTAAAGATACGATAGAGTTATATATCTTGTTGTTTCTTGAATTGTTGCGTTTTGATAAATAAATCGACAAATAATATTGTTGGGATCGTCCAAAAACAGAGGAAACGTTGCCAGTTTTTCGTAAAAATCCGCAATACTAAACGTGTTTTAGTATAATAACAAAATCAGTTGGAATCCAATGTATTTATTAAAATAAATATGAATATATATTTACTTTCGACGACCGTTTATAATACGCAAAATAAGCTTACTGCATTTCAACGAACAGGGTTTACAAGGTAACCAAACTCGGAGATTTTTATAAAATAAATACAATTAGATATATTTATTTCAAACGACGGAATTCGGAAATTATATTTCAAACGTTTAGCATTCGAAAGTCATATAAAATGAATATAATTAATTATATTCAAATGTTGAGATTTTTAATACTTTTATAAAATAAAAATAAATTATTTCAAACGTCGTAACTTCGTCTACTTTTATAAAACGATATAATTGTTTATATCTACTTTAAACGTCTTGAATTCCAAGCTTTATTTACCTCAAACGTCTTGTTACGAACTTAATTATAAATGACACATTACTGGGAGATTAAAACGATCTTACAACTATGTAATAATTTTATTAATTATAAACGAGACGCAAGATTATTACAACTACGCGGCGACTACTTAGGAAACATATGACCACATTATACGAGTCTACAACGTGTAATATTTTTATACCAACATTTGTCTACGTATACGCACGACCATTCGGGACATCTAATGCGATTCCATAAGTATATTTATATTTTTTATAAATATATATATTAAACCTATGGAAACTAGTGTATCCAAACTTAGTATTATCACTGACATTAAATGGAACCTAACAAGTATAATTCATTCTTTTGCATTACGTTAACAACTTACCATCGAATCGTTGGTTAGCGATTCGGTAGAGCTCGGTATCACGTAGTATAGCTACGTCATTCTTAAAAACTTATAAGTATTCCGTTTTAGGAATACACTAGATTGCATGCTAGCAAGTCAAGTTGTGGAGACAACACTATTGAAATCACATTAAACTAGCTTTGCACAAGGAAATCAAGGTGAGTACATAACCCCCACTTTTTACCGTTTTACATTTTTATAAATGTTTTTGGGGTGGAAAGACATGCAAGTTTTGCAAAAGTACACAAGATTTCGATGAACGAAAAACTATACATTTCTAAACCATGATGCGAATGAACTTCAACAAACTCAAATGGTTTTACAAAAGGTTATTGCTAAATATACCGGTTTACGAAACACATGCGTATTTACAAAACGTGCATGAGTTACATACATTTTAAGGACGGGATTGTCCTTGTTATAACGGAAACAAGAGGGCTAGGCCCGTACATACAACACGCGAGATGCAAGGATATATATATATATATATTATATATTTTGTGGACATCATTCATCGAATATGCATCTCGGTGGACATTATACATCGAAAATACATCTCAGCTCGTGAATTCATGTCCCCCTTTTCATCTTAAATGTTTTACTATTTTACAACTATTGTGGGGAAATACATGTTCAATGGTATGATAAGCTAAGGAATGAAAAACTTAGATCATTGCGAATAGGGTGGAACTTAAGCATCATTAATCTTATTTAAGACCACGGTACAAACGTTA
This sequence comes from Scalesia atractyloides, assembly GCA_947069175.1. Classification (NCBI taxonomy): domain Eukaryota; kingdom Viridiplantae; phylum Streptophyta; class Magnoliopsida; order Asterales; family Asteraceae; genus Scalesia; species Scalesia atractyloides. The sequence goes on from CAMTDV010000029.1 coordinate 12,125,898, forward strand.
GATCTAGCGGGTGTTGGCGAGCCCCACTCTTGGTCATGGACCCATTTTGTCGTCCAAGTCGAGGTTAATCAACAGAAATCGTCTAGGTTTGGATTGCTTCCTATGTCGTCACACATATTAATGTCCTTGCAAAACATTAATGATCAACGATTTCATTGACGCTTTACATACCGATTTTTGATACAAATACATCTTACAGTTACAGAACTTTTGTATACCAGAGTTTATACAAGTACAAAGTTTTCAATCAATGTGCTGAGAAAAATGGTTTTATTTACGCTTTCTCAACAATATTTAAACCGGTTACCAAAAAGATTTATTTAAAAATCTTTTCGAACAAACTATGAACTCGCCAACTTTATGTTGATTTTTCGCATGTTTCTTTCTCAGGTTATATTTTCAAACTATGGCACGGTTGGAATAGGAGGACCCATGGGCATTCGAGTACTTTGCGGGCGTTCACCTTCTAGAAGTCTTATCTTTTCAAACTCTTCCGTTGTGCAATGATGATACCAGTCAGATCACGCCCGGCTCTGATGGTTTTATCGTGGTGTGACAGATTGGTATCAGAGCTATAGGTTTCAGCGAATTAGGTTTCCGTGGGGATACCTAGGCTTTAACCTCACTTTCCTTTGGGGACATTAGATCATTAAGACTTGAATATATACAAAATGCCTAGCACTCGAACATGGGTTCCAACCGTGGCCGAAACAGTGAGTCAACATTCTGATTTTAAACATTCACTAGTGTTGTGTCTGATACACGGTACACGAAACAGTTACATTAAGTAAGTGAAACTTTGAGAGTTTTGGAAATATGCATTTAAGACCTTTTGAAAAACTCATGACAATATCCATTAAAGGTCATTACGTAGGAACTACGACTAATAACTCGGGAAAATGCCCTTACATATACTGTCGATGCTATTTTATTTACCCGAGCAGGTAACCTACGCGAAATGGAATACGGATACGCAATATACATGAAACTTAACCAATACGACAACGAATGTTGAAGTAATCACATACGATTTCGAGGCACGACATTACGACAACGATGCTAATCCCGTCATCGGGAGCACTACCTGCCAGAATGCGACAATTTGTCACGTGGTCCTGTAAGCGACACGAATCACGCTGAGGTACGTCCAAATGAGATTTCACAACAGTCGGTACTTATTTTAATGGAGATCACAATAATTGGCGCTGCAAAAGAAGTCACATGTCTTCACACTCCCCTACTTTGTTAATGGCGATTACGCCATATTCGACATTGCGTGATAATGTCACGCAACAATAAGTCATCGCAGGAAATTCCAGGTAAAGTCCTCAAACTTCAGTTATCGAAATTCAGCTTTTGCATATAATGAGTAGTTTCTCACACCTCTACTCCTCCTAGTGGTTATCGTACTATGAGAATTCCTTTCATAATTAGCGAACATTTACTTGCACTTTTTCTTGACAAATTCCTATGTTTCGCATGCATTGTTTGTTACGCATGTGGTTTACTTGATTCGTGGAGACCATCGGGGCCTTCACTTCGAATGGTTGTTTCATCAATAATTCAAATATGTTTCGCTATACTCAAATTTTGCATTGTGATCTAGATGACCTGCATTATTGTAATGTTGATTCTTTGATAGTGAGTCAACGAATTCTTAAAAAGAACTACTTTTCTTGTTAAGTTACATACATGGTTTTTTCGTAGTAACTATGTCGAAATTTCCTTGTCAATACTTGTAATTATTGTTGGGTTGTACCTAAACCAAGTCCAATTGTTTGAACTTGCTCATTTCATATATATTCATTTTAAAGTTCCATATGATGCATTGAAGTCATCATATTCAAAGTGATCTCGACAAGCACTTCATTTGTTTCGAACCATAGTAGACTTGTTCGGTCTTCAACTCCATTAAAATGTTTGTTAGTTACGACACCTTGTGGTGGCGTTTCACTAATTTGAAGCTTGCGCTAATCCTATTTGCACACCTCATGTATGGATTAGATTATTTATCTAATTATTTATTTTTAAATCCATCTTATTGATTTATTATTTTAAAGCAGACTTAATGCAATTGTGTATTAAGATAATGGTACATATATTCATGTTGCATTCCAGTGTACCTCTTAACGGTTCTTTCATCATCGGTCGAAATTTTGGGATACTTATTGTTCTTCCACTATCGACCTAAATTACATTTAATTGTTCTTTCATCTTCAATTGAAAATCCTATGAGATTTGGGATGGACAATCAGATTTACTTCGTTAAACTTTTCATCTGATTGCAAACACGGTGAATTTGTTCGGTCACCGCTATATTGAATTATTTCGATCACTACGTCACCTTGTGGTGTCGGTATAAACTTGTAGCTTGGCTAATCATGATCAATTGTTTCATGCCAAACTATGAAAGCCTTTCGTTTGACACGTCATTTAAATAGTCTTAATGCAACTATGTGTTAAGACAATGATACACTATGTTCTGTTGTATATCAGTGTATCCTTGCAATTCAATAATGTCAACACACAAATTTTTATTCATGTTATGGTTGAGTTGACAAATTATTTTCATTTTTTTCTATTTTATTGAACTTGTTTATTCTAAGTTTCATCCATCCAACAACCAACACTAGTTCCGTTGGTAGTAAATGCTATCATTTCAAAAATCCATTTGCAGTGGGTGAACATTCATTTGGGCATCTATTGGTTTAATTCCTCTTTTGTTGGACCTCTATAGACTCAGTCACATTAGTAATTATATCATTACGTTTCATTCACTTGGCATTGATTCCGAAAGCAGATTCAGTAGAACAAGTGGGTTCATACTGTCGTAGTAAGTCATTGTATTCATATAAATCAGACAAGTTTCGATGCAATTACATGGTCATTTACCTTGGTATTATTGATACCTACCTACGCATGACAAAACCCTAAGGAGATAACATAGTCTAAATTTCGAGGACGAAATTTTTGTAACAAGGGGAGAATGTGACAACCGGCGTTTTCCGGTTGTAATTAAGCACGTAACAAACATTAATACCATTATAACTAGCGTAATTAGACGCAAATTAACTCGGTCAGGCCTTTGGAGAGCCTAGGAATGTCTACTTGCTTCACATTACGCGATTTGGCGATAACCGAGAACTTAAATGCGAGATTGAACAATAAGCGAACTGATGCCGAACAAATACTGACAACTCCTAAAAACACGAATTGTATACTTGTATTTATGATACAGTTACGATTATGCGCTAAATTTGGATCGTTGAACGTCGCAAAGCACAACGCGGAAGTTACACCGAAAACAGGAACGCACCGACAACGAAACGGAAGCCACGAACTAGAGATACGTCTAAATATTAATATATTGTGATATATTAGGCTTCATTTTCAAATTCTAATATTCGTGGTAGAAACCGGATCGAAAAACGGATAAAAGCGGTAAATGTAGCGAAATACGCAGTTTTAACGCAACGATTGGATTACGCCTCAAAACCCGACCTCCGATAAAATTTTAAGCACTCTCGACTCCGAATAAATATTTTACGAGTTTCAGGAAACGATAACGGGCCTTGGATGCTGTTTGGGCCTTGAAAACATTAACGGCCTTGGGCCCAACCGTTTAGAAACCCTAACTATATAAGCATAGTTATAAACTTTTCCCCTCATTTTCTTGTGAACCCTAGCCCCCATATCAGAAAACCCCCCTGCTCCCTCATTCCCGGTCGCCGGAATCCGGTGGCAACCGGTGGTTCCGGTTCCGGTCGTCTTCCCTAGTCACCCACACACTCCCCCCACACCTTGTCTCCTTTCTAAAACCCACACACCCGCGTACGTACTGAGAAGAGAGGCAGACCGGAGAGAGAGAGAAAGAGAACGGTGGGAGGAAGCGGAGTCGGCCCCTCTCCGCCACACACGGTGGCAAAGAATTAACGGCAACGCCATTTTCCGGCCAAACCCTTGGCGGTGACGGTGGGTTTCACGACAGATTCAGGATCCGGCAAGCCGCGGTTCAAGAGTCACTCTGTGTTGGTGGTAGAGTCGCGGCGGTGGACAAGCGGCAGCGCCGCCACTCTGGCGGCCAGCACAACCGGATCCGGCTACCGCGGCGGCGATGGTGGTGGTTATTCTTTTGGTTTTTCAAGAGTTCCAGTTTTTGTTTCAGGTTCACTTTGGCTTGACTCGAGTTACAAAGTAACAAGCAATCGAGTATGTGGTTCGGGTCAAAGTCAGATTTTTTGGTTCGGGTCAGATTTAGTTATGTTTCAGATCCTGGTCAACTTTAGACAAGCAGGTTTGATGTTCGGTTCAGTTCGATCAACAAGTCGACTCGGTCAACTCAGTCAACACGGGTCAAGACCCGGTCAACTCAGTCAAAATCGGTCGACAACGCATTTGGTAAAATAATATTAACGCAAGTATTGAATAATTATTTGAAGTTTTATCTTAATGCGACATCGAGCTCAAACCGGCACGACTTGAAAACCACAAAAATTATATTTGAAGAATTCTAACTACTCGGACTTATACATAACGTAATAGTGTTGTTTTTACACACACACACATAATATATATTATATATACATATAGCTACATACATATAAATATTAAACTTGGTCGCGATAATTATTCAACGTTTTAAAGATACGATAGAGTTATATATCTTGTTGTTTCTTGAATTGTTGCGTTTTGATAAATAAATCGACAAATAATATTGTTGGGATCGTTCAAAAAACAGAGGAAACTCTGCCCGTTTTTCGTAAAAATTCGTAATACTAAACGTGTTTTAGTACAATAACGAAATCAGTTGGAATCCAAAGTATTTATTAAAATAAATATGAATATATATTTACTTTCGATGACCGTTTATAATCCGCAAAATAAGCTTACCGCATTTCAACGAACAGGGTTTACAAGGTAACCAAACTCGGAGATTTTTATAAAATAAATATAATTAGATATATTTATTTCAAATGACGGAATTCGTAAATTATATTTCAAACATTTAGCATTTGAAAGTCATATAAAACGAATATAATTATTATTTCAAACGTCGAGATTTTTAATACTTTTATAAAATAAAAATAAATTGTTTCAAACGTCGTAACTTGTCTACTTTTATAAACGATATAATTGTTAATATCTACTTTAAAAGTCTTGAATTCGAAGCTTTATTTACCTCAAACGTCTTGTTACGAACTTAATTATAAATGACACATTACCGAGAGATTAAAACGAGCTTACAACTATGTAATTATTTTATTAATTATAAACGAGACACAAGATTATTACAACTACGCAGCGACTACTTGGGAAACATACGACCATATTATCCGAGTCTACAACGTGTAATATTTTTAGACCAACATTTGTCTACGTATACGCACGACCATTCGGGACATCTAATGCGATTCCATAAGTATATTTATATATTTTTTTATAAATATATATATTGAACCTCTTTGAAACTAAGTGTATCCAAACTTAGTATTATCACCGACATTAAATGGAACCTAACAAGTATAATTCATTCTTTTGCATTACGTTAACAACTTACCGCCGAATCGTTCCGTTAGCGATCGGTAGAGCTCGGTATCACGTAGTATAGCTACGTCATTCTTAAAAACTTACAAGTATTCCGTTTTAGGAATGCACTAGATTGCATGTAGCAAGTCAAGTTGTGGAGACAACACTATTGAAATCACATAAGCTAGCTTTGCACAAGGAAATCAAGGTGAGTTCATAACCCCACTTTTTACCGTTTTACATTTTTATAAATGTTTTCGGGGTGGAAAGACATGCAAGTTTTGCAAAAGTATACAAGATTTCGATGAACGAAAAACTATACATTTCTAAACCATGATGCGAATGAACTTCAACAAACTCAAATGGTTTTAAAAAAGGTTATTGCTAAATATACCGGTTTACGAAACACACGCGTATTTACGAAACTTTCATGAGTTACATACATTTTAGGAGGGATTGTCCTTGTTACAACGTAAAAAAGAGGGCTAGGCCCGTACATACAACACACGAGATGCAAGGATATATATATATATTTGACGGAATATATATATGGACATCATTCATCGAAAATGCATCTCGGTGGACATCATACATCGAAAATACATCTCAGCTCGTGAATTCATGTCCCCCTTTTCATCTTAAATGTTTTACTATTTTACAACTATCGGGGGAAATACATGTTCAATGGTATGATAAGCTAAGGAATGAAACAACTTAGATCATGTGCGAATAGGGTGGAACTTAAGCACCATTAATCTTATTTAAGACCACGGTACAAAGGTTAGATCTAGCGGGTGTTGGCGAGCCCCACTCTTGGTCATGGACCCACACAGAAGAGTGCATTTGTCGTCCAAGTCGAGGTTAATCGACAGAAATCGTCTAGGTTTGGATTGCTTCCTATGTCGTCACACATATTAATGTCCTTGCAAAACATTAATGATCAATGATTTTATTGATGCTTTACATACCGATTTTTTATACAAATACAGCTTACAGTTACAGAACTTTTGTATACCAGAGTTTATACAAGTACAAAGTTTTCAATCGATGTGCTGAGAAAAATGGTTTTATTTACGCTTTCTCAACAATATTTAAACCGGTTACCAAAAAGATTTATTTAAAAATCTTTTCGAACAAACTATGAACTCGCCAACTTTATGTTGATTTTTCGCATGTTTCTTTCTAGGTTATATTTTCAAATTGTGGCACGGTTGGAATAGGAGGACCCATGGGCATTCGAGTACTTAGTGGGCGTTCACCTTCTAGAAGTCTTAGCTTTTCAAACTCTTCCGCTGTGCAATGAAGATACCGGTCAGATTATGCCCGGCTCTGATGGTTTTATCGAGGTGTGACACTCCATTCGACCCAATTTGGCCCGAGCGTTGTATATGGTATTTCTTGTTGAGGCATTCTCGAGGTTCTTTTCTTTAATGGTAGTAAGAATGTCTTTTGGTTTTATGTTCTGATGCGTAAGTTGCTCTGACATCCTCTCTTCTGCTGGAGTCAGCCTCATTAGGGACGCATGACCCTCTAGATACAGAAAGGGTTCGTGGTTATGTTTAGCTTGTCAACCCTCAGCTCCCAATAACGTAACCTCTTTTTGTATGTCCTGATCAGTTGGAACTCACACCGGTTTTCCTCGTCCCGCTGTCTGACAGTGGTTGTTGAGTTGTGTTGGCCGGCATAATCGCACGTAAGCCAAATTTTTAACGACCGGCCGCTTGAAAGTTTCTCGTAGATTGTGCGTTTGGTGATGATGGTATACTCGTTTTAGCTTTCGACTTCTCTACACCAATTCATGCATGCTAACGAATTTCTAACGAAAACAATTATATGTGTGAATTAATGATTAACTCTATTGAATAAGATGTTATGTATAGTTTTTGGACGAACTAATATTATAATAAAAATGATATCAAACGTATAAACAGTAAAATATTAAACGTATGGCAAATAAACGTATAATTAAATGTTATACTTGATCGATTTGAAACTCACTAGGTTCATGGTCACCCTTTGGACCCTCGGATGGTCCACCACTAACGGGAGGAGATTGAAAACTACCTGTCGGCGGTCCACCACTACCGGGAGGAGATTGAGAACTACCGGCTGGTGGTCCACCACTACCAGGAGGGGATGCAAAAATAACGTGCGACGACGGATGATAAGCATAATTACCCTGAAAGGCATCAAAACCCTAAGGGGCCTGACTTGCATCAGACGCAAGATTGAGATCGAATGGAGCATTTAGATTAAACAAACACGTATTGTTATTTTGATTCTTATCATAACTCCTCTGATTCGACTCGTTATTCGAATCACTACCGAAAAAATCACACCAAAACGATGATAGCGTGAAATAGTTTGAATACAAAGAAATATAGAAGAAACAAATAGAAGTTGAATGAAAATGAATAAGATTAGTGTCACTTTTTACGAAATATTACGTCGTTTCAAATGACTAACATGCGAATCGAGGAATCTTATGTCAAATCAAATAACTCGCACGAATATTGAGGAATCTAACGTCTAATCACATAACTCGCATGAGAATCGAGGAATATAACATCGAATCGAAGAATCTTATGTCTAGTCGTACGTGTATCGCGGAATTATACGTCACGTCATAAAGTAAAAAAACAAAAAAAATTAGAAAAAATAGACGTATGCGGGCCGTATAGCTTTATACGGCCCGTATAAAGGTATCCTATACACTATATACGACCACACTGGAATCTTATGCTCACATGGTGTATACGAGCCGTATAAATGTGAGAATAAGATTTTACCATGTGGGATTATTAAACCCCTAAAAATAGGACATTAAATTACTACTTTAAGAAACAATAAGATTTGTAGAAATAAGCAAATTTGGAGTAAAGGTGGGCGGGGTGGAATGGAAAAATGTGGGGTTAGAATTGTAAAACTTTCTAGGGTAACTAGACTATAAAACCCTACCATCCCATCCTCTTATTCGTTTGTCAGATTTATAATATTCACACAGCCATCAGACTATAACACTATAACAGATGGCCGCTTCTTTATTATCTGTGATTGATCAAGTCAGGCCTCCCAATATGCCAAAATCATCGGTGAGTGGTTTTTGATCTTACATACTTTCTTTTTATCTATTTAGGAGTAAGCGTCACTGTGATAAAAGAATGGTTCTTGTTTTAAATTCATGACTTAGAATGGGTACCAATCATCTAGCAGGGTGTTGAAGAACAATCGTTGACTGTTTATGGAATTTCGGAAGCCTTTGCTATAGAATTAATTTTAGTTTTCGGCTTTTAAATGGCACATTAAGGTTTCAAGACCTGCATAAAATTGTTTAAGAAGAAAAGACCATGTTAGAGACTTGGGAGGAGCAGGAGTCCTAACGCTATGCAATGGTGCAATTCGAAAAAGCAGATGAAGTTTGTCTCATACTTTAGGAGGAGTCTCACACAAATGAATCACAACAGGTGCAACGACTTTTTTTAAGTTTTAGTGTATTAGCAAGAACATAAATGAATCCTGAAGATTATTTATAAATGTTGTATGTAGTTATCTTTTTTTTGTGATAGATATTTCTGTATCTTTGTGGATTAACGATTTATGATGGTTATTTTAATATGATAAACGAAAAAAGCTAATTATTTACTCTCTTTTATGATTACTTTTTACCTTTTAGTTTAGTTTTGTAATGGCATTTTCAATTTGTGTTCATACTAAGTTTTGAAAAGTCCAAATTTAATTTAATTTAAAAAGTACATTTTAGTAAATAACTTAAACAAAACTAAACTCCAAAAAAACAAATCTAAAGATAAATATCAAAGACTCGTAGCCAAATTAATTTACTATCAAGAAGCAAATATTTTTTTAAGCCTAAAACATAATAAATTTGCTATAAAAATCAATTATGATTGCTTTATCTACCACAATATATTAAACCCCGAAAGTAATGAACAATTGTCAATGATTCAGTTTTTTTTATTAAAAGTTCATAATACATATAAGGTTTAACCTGTTACACCCTGTTTTCGATGGGTCAGATTTGCGTGCACGATTATTAACGGAATTTAATGCCGTGGAAATTAAAGGTCTATACTATTAAAGTAAACAAAGTTTGCTGATGCTGCCTCACAACTGATGTTTGATAACAACCGATAAAACTTCATCATTTATAACGAATTTTGTTCAATACTGCCATTTGCTGCTAAAAATAAAGAACCTTAACAGGTCTTCATGTTGTAAGTGATTATGTTTTAACTGTTGGAATCCATAGCTTATTATCATTTGCATTGAATTGAAGTTTAGAATTTGCTGCTAATAGGCTGATGGAGACAAAACAATTTTCTGCTACATCTGTTCTCATGAGCTTAATCTGCAGTGGCTTGCAAAAACAGTAATGTTCCCAGAAGTCAGATAGAAACCAAGATGATCATATTGATTGAGATAAAACAGCCTTAGGTCTTTGAACAAAAATGCCATATCCCTTCTTAACTGCACCAACCCACTGTGAGCTTTTGAAATAGCTACTAATTAAATCCGTGTTTTGAGCAAGCAATTAAATAATAATACCATCAGCAGAGTCAACACAATGTGATCCTAAAATATTCTTGCAAACCCAACTTCAGCACATTTCAGATGTCAACAGCATAGCTGTTGACCCGTTTATTACATTATGGACAAATGCTTCTCAGACATGTTTTGCTCCTGTTGATCAGTTATGAAATTGCTGTTACTGTGAAGTTTTACAACGTGCTACTGATGCTTTAGCCACGCTGCATCTTGTTGGAACCAGCAATCCATAAACTGAAATCTATACAAAGATTGCACATCTAACTTCAAGACCTGCTTGGTCATATCTCTTTACTTACCTCATCACTTGTGTCTAATTCTTCTTTATTCACCATCACCTCAACTTTCACATAAGTTAAAACCCTAGTTTCAATCAAAGCAATACAATTTTCACAGACCATGCAACTTCTTCCTCATTCACCACAACCCCATCCTTTTCTCTTAAATACTTCTCCATTTCTTCCCTGTTTTGTGTTGAACGTTGAGTTTCAGAAAAAGGCGATAGAGAATTGTATGGAAAAAAAGCAGGAAGAAATGGAGAAATATTTAAGATGAAAAAGATGGCGTCATGGTGCAACAGGAAGGAGGTTGTACGTTCAGGGGAAAATTGAAATGACAAATTTTCCAAGTTTTTAGGACAATGATGAAGAACAAGGACCAGAAGAGGTATAGATTCAAGATAACTATTAAATCTTACTTTAAATTACTTATAATTTTAGAAACCAACTTCGTAACATCCACTAGTTTTATTTAATTTTTATTCACAATATTCGTACCGGGTTAGGGTGTTTCAACTATGATCCACTTAATGATGACACTGATTTCAGGCCCTAATTCTCATTTCCTTTTTATGGGTGTGGAAATCAAATTCTATAACGTGTGGCAATCCCACTATAGGAAAAGCAACTTCTTTTGTTTGTGAAGACCACATGGCTCACAATCAAATGTCCTCGTTTGTGAGAAGTTTTTGTTATGTTTGGTTTGTAAATTAGCTTTGGAATTATAATGCAAGTTGAGCAAATACATGAATTCATGAATGGATAAACAAATTTGCTAGATAGCCTACGAGTTATGCAATTTTGAAACCAAAATTATGGTTAGATCTTAGTTTGTCTGTGTGATATAACCGATTAACTTAACGGAACCAATATGTGTTGTTGTTAGTCCCCAAAATGGATCTAATAGTGATATCAATTTAACTAAGTGTTTGTGAGAATCTAAACACGTAACGATTCAAGAACAAATGAAGATGAACATGCTAATTAATTTTGAAACTTGCACATGATTCTATTACTCAAGAGAGCAAACCAACTGGTATAAGAACTCTATCTAGAAAACTCGCTGCAAAGTGGCTTACCCTAGACAAGCTCACGCCCCACATGAGCTCCCATGGACTGATCTGGCCCACATGGCCTTAGGCATGGCCTGACTCACCTTTTAAGGTCCAAATCCTAATATTAACTAACCAAATAAAGCAAAACTGATAACCATAGCCCGTTGTGTATATTTGATACGCTAGTCTCACACTTTTATGCCCAACAGTTGCATAACTTGGACAATATATATATGGTTAATGTTGCGTGCCATGCCATTGTTTCTTCTATTATTTCTAGTAATATTATTACTATTTTTTGTCCAAAAATTTTCCATGTGTGATGGTGCCAGATTACTATCGTTAGAGTATTCAATTGCGTTGCATGACAAAGAACAAAAAGCAACCGGAATCCACTCAATTAAATCATGTTTTTTGTTTAGACTATCCATTGGTTATTACCAAGGGCATATCTTATGATATTTATGTCTTTTTCTGAACAACGCAGAAAATGATATTTATAGATTCAATGTCTTTTTGGATTTCTGTCACAAAATACTGACAAATTCCCTTCGTTAGTGTTAATCCGTATTTTAGTAGTTTTATTCTTAATGTTTCCTAAATTTTTATTAGGGTAAGGATATGTTATTAAGTTGCACTCCATAAATTGGTTTCCTATTCCGTACTCCCTACCAAACACCCCTTAGCGCTTCAGAAAAGGAACTCCTTATTGAGACTCACACTATTGTTACATTTATTTCTTTAGCTATGTACTAATTAGTTTTTCAGTTCATCACATCTCTATATTTTTTATAAGAACAATGGTGCTTCACAAAAATGTCATAATAGGATTGAAACATGTTGCAAAAATGTCTATAATAGCATTAAATCAGGTCAAAAATATTCACATTAAAGGCTATGTAAAAAATGTGTATGGGGTATTCTTTCTCAATTGCCCCAGGAAGAAATAAAAGCAGTCGAGGATAGCATCTTGGCTTATTATAGAACATTTTTCGAAGCTAGGTTTTAGAAATTTAATTGACTTATAAAGTGTATTCATGGTTTTTTCTACCAATTACATAGCTTCTTGATTTACCAAGATATTAAAAGATGACAAACACAATGAGAAACAATCACTACTAGAAAAATACATTTTTTTCCTACAAAACTTTCCTACAAATTTTTTACAACCCAATTACTACTACACTTTCCTACAATTTTCTGACAAAAAAGAAAAACAAAAAAAACTCAAAATTTTTCCACAACTTTTCGATACAATTGCCACGAAAAAGAAATTGTAGCAATTTGTAGCAAATTGACCTCATTTGCTACAAATTTCTACAAATAAAACTTATTTTATTTGTTATGTCATAATTTTAGTAAAAAATAATTTAAAAGAATACAATGTTAAATTTGTGGAAATTTGTAGCAAAGTGAGCCTATTTGCTACAATTTTCCTACAAATAAAATTGATTTATTTGTTATGTCTTAAATTTTAGTAAAAGACAATTTTAAAAAATAAAATTTTAAATTTGTCGAAAATTTATAGCAAAGTGAGCCTATTTGCTACAATTTTCCTACGAATAAAACTGATTTTATTTGTTATAACTTAATTTAGTAAAAAACAAAATTAAAAAAATTAAATATTAAATTTGTCGGAAATTTGTAGCAAATTGACACCCTTTGCTACGATTTATCTACAAATAAAACTTATTTTATTTGTTATGTCATAATTTTAGTAAAAAAATAATTTAAAGAATAAAATATAAAATTTGTCGGAAATTTGTAGCAAATTGACAGAATTTGCTACAATTTTCCTACAAATAAAACTGATTTTATTTGTTATGTCTTAATTTTAGTAAAAAAATATATTTAAAAATTAAATGTTACATCTGTGTAGCAAATTGACAAATTTGCTACAATTTTCTACAAATAAAACTGATTTTATTTGTTACGTCTTAATTTTAGTAAAAAAATAATTCTAAAAAAATAAAATGTTAAATTGTCAGAAATGTGTAGCAAATTGACACCCTTTGCTACAAATTTCCTACAAATAAAACTTATTTTATTTGTTATGTCATAATTTTAGTAAAAAAATAATTTAAAAGAATAAATTAAAAAAATGTCAGAAATTTGTAGCAAATTGACCGAATTTGCTACAATTTTCCTACAAATAAAATTGATTTTATTTGTTATGTCTTAATTTTAGTAAAAGATATATTTAAAAAATTAAATGTTACATCTGTCGGAAATTTGTAGCAAATTGACCAAATTTGCTACAATTTTACTACAAATAAATTGATTTTATTTGTTACGTCTTAATTTCAGTAAAAAATAATTTTAAAAAATAAATGTTAAATTTGTAGGAAATGTGTAGCAAATTAAACGAATTTGCTACAATTTTCCTACAAATAAAACTGATTTTATTTGTTATGTCTTAATTTTAGTAAAAAAAATTTTTAAAAATTAAATATTACATTGTCGGAAATTGTAGCAAATTGATCGATTAGCTACAATTTTCTACAAATAAAACTAATTTTATTTGTTACGTCTTAATTTTAGTAAAAAATAATTTTAAAAAATAAAATGTTAAATTTGTCGAAAATGTGTAGCAAATTGACCCCATTTGCTACAATTTTCCTACAAATAAAAATAATTTTATTTGTTATATCTTAATTTTATTAAAAATAATTTTAAAAAATAAAATGTTAAATTTGTCGAAAATGTGTAGCAAATTGACCGCATTTGCTACAATTTTCCTACAAATAAAAATAATTTTATTTGTTATATCTTAATTTTATTAAAAATAATTTTAAAAAATAAAATGTTAAATTTGTGGAAAATTTGTAGCAAATTGACCTCATTTGCTACAATTTTCCTACAAATAAAACTTATTTTATTTGTTATGTCATAATTTTAGTGAATAATAATTTAAAAAATAAAATGTTAGATTTGTCAGAAATTTGTTGTAAATTGACCTTGTTTGCTACAATTTTCCTACAAATAAAAGTTATTTTATGTTTTTGTTTATGTTTTTTTTCGTTTTGTTATACATGGTTAATCGTAATAAAGTTAGTTTTGACACATATATTTTTACTTGTCACACTCATACAAGTCACTTATAAATTTTCAACTTGTATGACCCGTATGTAATTAATTGTGTATGTGTTAGTTTGCATGTGTGTTTGTGTATACGTATGTATTTGTGTATGTGTGGGTGTGGGTGTGGGTGTGTGTGTATTTATATGTATGTGTGTGTACGTGTTAGTGTTGGTGTATGTGGATGAGTATGTGTGTGTATGTGTTAGTGTTAGTGTTAGCGATTTGTGTGTATGACAGTCTGTATGTGTTGTTGTTTCGAAATACGAGGAACCCTACCCTCATTCAGCCAGTTTCAACACATCCCATTAAGCATATAAGGATCCAAATATACCTCTATCGATAATTGCACATCACAACATTCTTATATTATTTGTTGTATGATAAAAAAACTTTGTTATATATCACCAACATGATTATTTGGTATATCCGTAACTAGATCCTCCATCAGCATACAAAGATACACAATATTCTTGTCATGCCCTCTCTACCACACCACACACCACGCCACGCCACGCCACCACCCACGCCACCACGCCACCACTCCACGCCCCCCACACTCACTCATACTCCACTCCACCTCCATCCTATACTATACTATACTATACTATACTATACTATACTATACTATACTATACTATACTATACTACTATACTATACTATACTATACGACACGACGCCGCGCCATGCCAAGCCACGCCACACCATTCCATATTATACTATACTATACTATACTACACTAACGCTACGCGACGCGACGCCACGCCATTCCATATTATACTTTACTATAAAATACTATACTATGCTACACTACACTACGCTAACGCGACGCCACGTGATGTAGACCGACGCCGACGCCACGCCACGCGACGCCACGCCAGGCCAGGCCATACCATACCACGCCTTTAGCCACGCCACGCCATTCCATATTATACTATACTATAAAATACTAAACTATACTATACTACGCTACATTACGCTACGCCACACCACGCACGCCACGCCACGCCACGCCACGCCACGCACGCCACGCCACGCCAGCCACACCCGCCACGCCGCCACACCACCACCCACGCCACGCCAGGCATCATCGACCCTGCTTCCAAAAAATATGACATTTTCTAGCCACGGTCAAAAAGTGTGGCCAAATGTGACAACTGTTATTTTTTTATTAGTGAGTGACTAAAAGCTAACACATATGGTCAGTTATATTAGTTTGTGTGACCAAAGAGTAATTTTTTGTAACCACTTCCCAAAAATTAAGTTTCCCTCCAATGGAAATTCTATTTCCCGCTCCATTCTCTTTTCCCTCTTTTAACATACATTAGGTCTCAACCCTTCCTCCAACAAAACCCAACACTAGCAAAGTCACGTTTCTCTCTTAACCACTCATTCATCCCCATAAAAACCATAGACAATGAAGTGTCTCTCTTAACCACTCTTGCTTTGGGGTTAGGTCAGTGATGATTCGTTCCTTAAATTCTTGGTGGCTTAATTATTTGTTTAATGCTTTTGATTTTAATTCTCATCTTAATAATTAGGTTTCAGCACAAGTATATGTTATTATGTACCTATAGTTGATAACTAATTAGGTTAGAATGTTAAATTGTGGTGTTTGGTTATTTACTGCTTCAACATTTATTTGTACATTCTTTTATTTTTAGGGTTCTGACTATCTCAAAAAGTGGTTATTTTTACTCAAAATTTGGGGTGTTTGGTTATTTAGGGCTACAAATTTCATCTTAAAGTGTGATATTTTCTGCTGTAGTAAAATAGCTTACACAGTTGAGTGAAGGATCACATGGTGTGTGTGATGAAATTGGCTTGTAGTGTGTGCTTGTGCTTACACCTACGTGATTTAAAAAGGAGAAGGTTTAGTGAATTAGTTAAGCACACTCCCATACACCTTAAACTTACAACCACACACCTCAAATCTCTCTCATGGGATTTGTATCATTTAGTTTAGGTTAGAATTGTTAATTTTCCATCGTATGAGAGGATCTAAAGAATTTTAGTAGCTTAGTAGGTTATTGATTCTCTTGGATTGGGTTGCCCTTCATTCTGCCCAAAATTTATTATACTCGATGTTCATACATTCATTTGATGTAACAATTTATTGTTCTCGATGCTGACAAATTAATGGTTTTCTCTACATACAGCTTCATTAGTTTTATTGTTTTACTAGTTTGACCAGTTGGAGATTTGAAAAAAATAACCACCTTTTTCAGGCTTTTGGTGTTATGAGAGCTCATGGAACCAGGGTTACAAATATTGTTGTTATTGGCATTTTACTTAAACTGTCCCACTTGCCATGCTGGCTACATATATTGTTAACTTTTACGTTAATTTACTTAATATTTGTAGAATCAAGATGTGTATAATAGCCTACAATTGTAAAAGCCTAGAAATAGCATGCTTATTAGTAGTCATTAGTGAACTCCTTTTCTTCTTGTTTGTATTTGGTGTCTTTGGACTTTAAAATTGACCATTTTGATTTGTATAGATTGGTAAAAAAATGTCGGCGGATAGAGAGTGGATGTACGGGGTGAGAACCAATAAAGACGGTACTATAAGTTTGCAATTTCAACACAATGTTGATTATTTCTTGGACTATGCATACAAACACGCAAATAACATTGAAGGGGAAACTATAAATGGGGTCCGGATGTTTCTAGTTAGATGTCCGTGTAGTACATGTAAAAACCGTTACTACAAGACGAGAGGCGTTGTTGATTGTCATCTAACTTCACAAGGATTTATGAAAGATTATCGAGTTTGGTACGCACATGGTGAATCTGAAGAGCCGATGGATGAAAGTGAATGTTCAAATCCTGGACCGTCTCAACATGTGGGTCAAGATGCTGATGAAGATCTTGGTGAATATACCGAATACGATGAAATGGTTATGGAATGTATGCACCATGATCCAAATCAAAACGCAAAAGCATTCTACCGCATGTTAGAGCAAGCCAATGAGCCTTTATGGGAAGGGTGTAAAGACGCTAGCATACTCTCTGTCACCACCAAATTATTGAGTTGGAAATCAGATGGTAATGTTTCGGACTCCACTTTTGATAAACTACTTCCGATAATCAAAGACATTCTTCCTGATGATAATAAGCTACCTCGAAACTTTTATGAGACCAAAAAGATGTTGAAGCCACTAGAGTTGCCATCACAACAGATTCATGTCTGCCAAAACCATTGCATTTTATTCAATGGACAACATTCCGATCTAGATTGTTGTACAGTATGTGATGGAGACAGATATAAGGAAAAAGGGAAGAAAGTACCTAAGTTGGTGATGACTTACATGCCTGTCGGACCAAGACTTCAAAGATTGTTCTACTAAAAATAATTGCCAAACATTTGACTTGGCATGCAGATCGTAGTCTATCAGAAGAGATGAGTCATCCGAGTGATGGTCGAGCCTGGCACCATTTTAACTGGGTCTTTCCTGATTTTGCAAAAGAGACACGCAACATTCGTCTCGGGTTGTGTACTGATGGATTTAGTCCAAATAATACAAGCAGGACACCGTATTCATGTTGGCCAGTGTTTATCATAGTTTACAATCTTCCAACTTGGTTAGCCTTGAAAGAGAAATACATACAACTTCCTTTGATGATTCCCGGTCCAAATAATCCGGTACAAAATATTGACGTTTTTCTACAGCCTTTGATAGACAAGCTGAAATTGTTATTCACACATGGCATTGAGACTTATGATGCCCATCGATGTGACAATTTTCAAATGAAGGCCGTATTGCTATGGACAATTAGCGATTTCCCTGCTTATGCAATGTTGTCTATGTAACATCCGTCAAAAACGGATTTACCAAACCCGCTCCGTTTATCAACCGAACAATCAGTTAAAACTTTCGTTGCGAATTAAATGCCCAAAATAATTTTAAACGATACATAATCAATTATTATACGGGATTATATAAGTTGTTTTTGAAAAACTGTTAAAAATCGCAAAATAAAAATATTTTGGTTCTGCGGGTTTCGAACCCGGGTCAGTAACCGGTCCGGCAACAACTTAACACACAACACACAAACCACTGCGCCACTTGTATTGTTTGTTAAATATTGGAATCATTTAATTCATAAAGTGACTTTCTGAATTCAAAACCGGCGCCCAAAAGTTCAGTCGTCGGAAATCCCGGTAATCTCGCGACAGTCTGGATGGAGTACGCATGGTAAGTTAGCTTGCCCATATTGCTCCAATAAATCGGGATCTTTCCGGCTTCAGTTTGGAGGGAAAGCATGTTGGTTTGACTGCCATAGACAACATCTTCCCACAAATCATGTTTTTCTTAAAGATAAGATTAACTTTCGGAAAAACAAAACAATTTCAGGCGGAAGAGATATTCCAGAGCTAACTGGAGAGGAAATATGGCAGGATATAAAAGATATTCCCATTGTATATGATGTTAAACCTCGTGGTACTGAAAGATCTAGAAAACCACCTAGTTTTGGGATTACACATAATTGGGTAAAAAGAAGCATCTTTTGGGAACTCCCGTATTGGAGTAAGTTGTTAATCCGACACAACCTCGACGTGATGCATATCGAGAAGAACGTATTTGATAATCTATTTAACATAATTATGAGCACAAACTATTCCAAAGACAATATGAAAGCAAGGCAAGACATAGAGCATATTTGTAGTCGTCCTCTTTTAAACCCTCGCTTTGATAAAAATGGAAATATGACTAAAGGTAGGGGAGATTACAGTCTGAAAAAAGATGACGTTAAAAAAGTATGTTCGTGGTTGAAAAAGCTAAAATTTCCAGACGGGTATGCATCAAACATAGGGAGTTGTGTAAACATGAAACTCAACTCTTTTCATAGCTTTAAAAGTCATGATTATCATGTGTTTATGCAACGGTTGCTTCCTCTTGCTATTAGAGGTTTTGTCTCAAAAGAGACATATGAGGCTGTAACAGAGCTATGCATGTTCTTCCGGGTCTTGTGCTCAAGAAAGTTGCATGTGGATGATTTAGTTAACATGAAGCACAACATTGCTCAAACAATATGCAAGTTGGAGAAAATATTGCCTCCTAGTTTCTTTGATTCAATGGAGCACTTGGTCATACATCTAGCTAATGAAGCTATTTTTGGTGGTCCAGTGCAATACAGATGGATGTATCAATACGAGAGGTAATAACATTGTTTTATTTTTATGAAAAACAATGTTATTCAAAATTTCATTAAGCACTCTTAACACTTCTCAATCATTTCTAAATGTAGGAAGCTTGGTTTAATAAAAAGAAGAATTAGAAACAAATCAAAGGTTAAGGGTTCAATCGTGAGGGAACACCTAGTGAATGAAATTGCCACATATTGTTCTTTATACTTTGACCCATCCATTGAGACATGCCATAATCGAGAGCCGCGAAATTTCGCACCACAACATTCTAGCTCTTCCGGTGGAGGTTCTCAATTGAGCGTGTTTGTTGTTCCATCGAGAAGACTATATGAAAAAGGCAGAAAACGGAGACGCATGAGTAAAGAAGAACTAAAAAAGGTGCACACCTATGTTCTTCTAAATTGTGTAGAAGTTTACCCTTACATTGACAAGTTTGATGAAGTGGCGCCACGATTGTATCTAGAGGAGTCTGAATTTCTTCTCAGAGATCACCATTTTGCCGATTGGTTTGAAAACCATGTAAGTAAGGTCAATTACATAATAATTACTGATGTTAGTGCATCGTTAACCAATACGTTGTGTGTATACTCTTTATTGTAGGTAATGAATGGCTTAATTGATGGAAGCACTCGACATTTGGAAGTTTTAGCAAGAGAGCCATCTATTTACGCTCAGTCTCACAATGGTTACTTTGTAAATGGTTACAAGTTCCACACACAAAAGCATGGCAAGGGACTTGTAACTTCAAATTTCGGTGTATGCGTGAGAGGAGAAACGTATAATTCCAAAGAGTCTGAGTATTATGGCTTATTGGATGAGGTACTAGAGCTCCAATATGATTGCAATGGGCCTCAAACCGTTGTACTATTTAAATGTACATGGTTTGATAAAAAATACGATGTAGTAGTCAACAAAAAAAAGTTGGTTGAAATCAGACACAAGTGTCAATCTCAAAATGATGACAAGTTTATATTGGCATCACAAGCGGAACAAGTGTTTTACACACCATACCCCGCCATCACACGTGAAACAAAAGATCTATGGGCGGTTGTCAAGACAAAAGCGCGGCACATTTATGAAGTCACCGCACCTGAAACCGATGTCACAAAAAATGGGAACACGGAAGCACATGATTTCTTTCAAACTGATGAACGGTTTGAGTTAGTGAATGATGCAACTACGAGTGAAACCTTAGATCATGATACATTCTACGATGATGACGACGACGACCAAGATGGTGATGATGATGAAATGGTTTCTTCTGATCGTTCTTCTGATGATGATGATGAAATGGTTTTTTTCCGATCACCCTTCAGATGATGAAGAAGAAGAAGAAGAAGTTTTTTAGGAATATAAGTTAATTTTTGTTGTATACTTGTTATTATTTGAGATTTATCATTAGGTACGTTCATTATAAGTTATTTCCTATCGTGTTTTGTTAATCTTATATTATCTGCCTGGTTTGTCAATCTTATTTTATCTATCTAATGTCCTTATTCTATTAAAATGCAGGTTGTATACATTATGAATAGTGGTAAAGATAATGTTGCTCATTGCGGTGGTCATGGTCTTCGTGGTGGAAAGATAAAGAAAGTTTTAAGAAGACGAATTGATAGTGACATTGTTGTTGATCTCAATCTTAGTAGAGGTGCACGTGATGTTGCTGATGTTTCCTTAGGAAAAAAAGATCTAAAAAGTCAAATCCAAAACATCCCAATAAAAAGTTACAAGTTGATAAAAGTAGTGTATGGATCCATGGGCCTTATGTGGTGATACGATCTCGAGAAGGTAAAACAACTGCATATCGTAGATTCAGAGCTAGTAGTTGTAGCCAAGTGGACGAGGGTGATCAGATGGATGATTTAGCTGGGATATCAAATACCATTGCGTCGTTACATGAAGTGTCACGGGATATTGTTGACGATGATAATGATTTTGATAAGTATTTTGATGATGGTGATGGTAGAGATAGTCATGGTAGCAATGACGATGCTAGTGGCGGCGGCGGCAGTGGTGGTGGTAATAGTGGCGGCGGCGGTGGTGGAATCAACAGTGGTGGCGGTGGTTGCGATGCCAACAATGGTGGCGGCGGCGGTGGTGGAAGCGACGGTGGTGGTGCCGATGGTGGCAACGACGAGGACGGTGGTGATGACGACGAGAGTGAGAAGGAATTTATACGATGCAACGGAAAGAAGTATATCTCTAATTTTAACTTTTTAATTTATCTTTTTTATTCATGTATTTCATGTTATAAATATAGGTATATTCTTATTCCAATATTGTAGGTTTACAAAGAGGGAGGTAAATAGATGTGTGAAGGATATATTTGAGCAATGCTATGACGGGGATTGGGTCACATTCAGGTAATATGTTTATGATTATTTTTTTAATCATGGCATTTTGACCTTTGTTTTGAATTTTACAGACCAAATATAGATGGAATCGAGGAACTGACCAGCTAATGTATGATACATTTATCAATGTGCTCAAAACTAGATTTAGAGACATAATGAGAAATCTGAAACAGGAATCTAAAAAAAAAGCTATTGATAAGGGGCATAATATATCAGCCGATAAATACAATTTTAATGTCCAACGTAGGTAATATGTTTATGATATTTTTTTAATCATGACATTTTGACCTTTGTTTTGAATTTTACAGACCAAATATAGATGGAATCGAGGAACTGACCAGCTAATGTATGATACATTTATCAATGTGCTCAAAACTAGATTTAGAGACATAATGAGAAATCTGAAACAGGAATCTAAAAAAAAACTATTGATAAGGGGCATAATATATCAGCCGATAAATACAATTTTAATGTCCAACGTAGATATCCACCAGATGGGATACCTCTTGAGAAGTGGGAACGAATGTGTAGTGTAAGGAATATAATAAACTATTGTATATATATTTTTTTAAAATTTATATTTATCTTTATACATTCTACATACATTTTTTCCCTTACAGTTTTGGAACACTAATGAATGGCAAAAAAAAGTCTGAAGCCGGGAAAAGCAACCGCAAAAATGACATATGTTGCCATACGGGGGGTCAATAGGATTTGATGAGCACAGCGTCAACTTGGTAAGCTAATCATAACTATAAATTTTATGAACTATTTCTAAATTTAGTACATATCATTTACATTACTCGTTTGATGTAGGAAAAAAAGAGGGTAAAAAAGTTGGATTCAGGAAAGTATTCTTCCAGACACACGCTACGAAGGAGTGCAAAAAGCTGGTACAAGATGGGGAGATCGATGGAAATGACTTTAGCAATTTAAAGTTTATTACTGAGCATGCAAAGAATTCATATGTTAGTTATAATTTTTTATGTTTTTATAATTATTGTTTTAAGTCATAGTTTTCAAAGCTTTCATTTCATAAATTTTAGGTCTCGTACACGCAACAACTTGAAAAGATGTACGGCGAAAAACAGAATGTGACGATTTGGCTATATGGGAAAGTTTGCATCCCAAGTGTAAGGGTGGTAACTTGTTTGGGGTAGGATCTTCTGATCCTCATTTTGTGGTGACCGGAAAACCATCTTCCACAACTTGTGGGTCATATGATGATGCTAGACAGACACAAGAGGTATCATCATTATTATTGTTCTTTTAGTTAGAACCGTTATCCTTCACATATAGAACTACAAGTATCTAAAGTTTTAGGTTTATGATATTTATAGATTTGTTGCTTTAATATGGCAGTACAATGCTAAAAGAGTACGATGTGTTAGAAACTTGTCAAACATTTTGTAAGCTTACACCTAGAGGACATTGGGTTATGGATTGGGTTAAAGCCGATACTTTTAGGAACTTTTGGATTGTTAGTTAACCACATTGGGTTATGGATTGGGTTTAGGTGATCTATGCAGCAAGACTAATTAAAATCAGCCCACATAGAGCCCACTCATTCCACAATTATTTTACATTATGGGTCACCACATGGAATAGAAAACCGTGAACGGGAAACAAGTTAAAAAACAAGAAGTTAGCTACAAAATAGGTATCCATGAGGTCCATATTAGGCTGATTAAATCAAGATGTTAGCTGCAAGATAGATAGCCTACTCGTTTCACAATTATTTATTAACTTAGAGTTTGCTACCTTTTTAAGTTAAGTTGTTTTATTTGACTATTGGAGTTTTGCTAGTGCTTTTGTAACCCAATCTGCAAATATTATTTAAAATGCAGCACAAATGGCTTAAAATATGCAGCCCATATGCAGCCCAAATACCTGAACCATTCCAAACCCGACCTTGAACTCGTAACCATTCTATTTTTAACACATTAAACCTAATATTTCGATAACCGAATATGTAACTAGATAACAACCCTAAATATGTGTTTAATGTTACAATTTGTTTTTTAATATGTATTAATAATGTATACTTTGATAAATTCCAGCTTCAAAAAGTTCAAGCGGAGTTGGAAAAAGAAAGAGAGGCCCGGAAAAATATGGAAGCTCGTTTTGTACAATGTTAACAGAGCGGAGCAAGAGCGGGCCGAGCGTGAACAGGAGCGGGCCGCAAATACAGCATGGCAAAAAAAGATGGAAGAAATGATGAATACTTTAGGAAAAAAGTAAAGATCATCTTTTGTAATATGAAAACGAGCTTTTCATATTACAAAAGCACGTTCATATTAACTTTCTTTTTGTATTACATTTTAAAATGTTAACATTGCATTAGTTTTGTAATATGAAAACGTGCTTATCATTAGGTTTTTTGGTATTCGTATTTAAAAATTGTGAACATGTTTTTTATGTTTTTTTTTAATTTCTGCAATTTTTTGCAAAAAAAAAATTCTTGTTTTATTAAAAAAAATTGTCGCAATTTTTTAGGAATTTGGCAAAAGAAATTTCTTAAGACCAGTTGGAAATTTGTCGAATCATTAAAATAATTGTAGGTATTTTGTGGCAAAAGATATGATAATTGTAGGTATTTTGTGGCAAAAAAATCTAATAATTGTTGGTATCTTGTTGCAATACTACAAAAAAAAACTATTTTATTCATTGTAGCAAATTTGTCTCAAATCCAAAACAGGAATTGTGGGAAGTTTGTAGAAAATAGAATTTGTGGCAACTTTGTAGAAAATAGTATTTTTAGAATTTGTAGGAAGTTTGTCCCAAAGTAAGACATATTTGTTTTAATTAATTTTTTTCTTAAATTATTTTTATTAAAAATGATTTAAATAAACTATTAAAAATATGTTAAAAATGGGATTTGTGACAATTTTGTGGAAAGCTGGTGTGAAAATTATAAAATAAGTTTGTAGGAATTTTGTCGGAAATCTTGCGATGGGTATCTTTTGTCGGAAAGTTGTAGTAAATTTTGTGGTAGTTTTGTCGCAATGACAATTTCCGACAAGTATTTTTTACACGGACCTGTTTTGTTGCAAATTTGTAGCTGAGGCCAATTTACCACAGATTTGCTACAAATATGCTTGTCGTAAATTTGGCTGTTTTCTAGTAGTGAATTGAAGATTTTGGTATTATCTCTAAGTTGTTTTTTGGGTGAAATACTTTGTTTACATGAGAATTTTCACTTATACAGGGAAACTAAATGTGTTATTAGGGTATGAATATGTTATTATGTTGTACACGTGAATTACTTTTCCATTTTGTACACCCCACCGAACACTCATAAGCGTTGCAAAACTTCAAAGAAAGGAACTCCTTAGAGAAAATTGCTATACAAAAACTCACACTATTGTTGGATCCACATTACTACTTTGTTTACACGAGAATTTGCACCTATACAAGGAAACTAAATGTGTTATTAAGGTACAAATATGTTATTATGTTGCATACGGTAAATTACTTTCCCATTTTGTACACCCCACCGAACACTTAAGCGTTGCAAAACTTCAAAGAAAGGAACTCCTTAAAGAAAATTGCTATACAAAAGCTCACACTATTGTTGGATCCACATTACTATCATTGGAGTATTCTTTCGCAATTGCATGATCAAGAACAAATAGTAGTCGAGTATAAATCCTCTCTGTTTAATCATGTTTTTTTTGTTAAGAATATTTGTTGGTAACTACAGAGGGTATAGCGTATGATATTTATAGATCTTTCCTTAAACAACAGAAATGATACTTATGGATTTTGGATTTTTTTTCCTTCCGAACAACCACCTCTGACGCAGAGACTACAAGTGACGGACGGACAACTAAACGACAACGAGTGGTTGCTTTACCGTCTTGTTCCGTCGCATCAAAGAATCCGTCGATTCCAATTCCACTATAGGAAGTGCTGTTATGATATATTTTCGTTCTCCTCTTCATTAATAGCCTGGGAACTGAGATTCTTAATTAGAGTATGGTAGATCCGTCTTTGACCTTTGACCGGTTCGGGTTTAGGACTCGTTCTATGACCCGTACTCCTATCTTTTGGGAGTCTGAGAAAGCTCTTCGTCCGCATTCCTTCTATCAGGCCAAGCCTAACAAGCCTTGGAAGTCGGCTAAGGCGCAATGCTCCCTATTTTCCGTGCTAACTTTTGGGTATGCAAGCGCTTTGATGCTTTGGTTCTTCTTTCGTAGGCTATTTCGTACGTATAAGCTTTCGAAGTCATATATCGAATGAGTGGATATCAGGAATGGTCCCACATCCCCCTTTTTCCCTTCATGCTAAGACCACTTTGTGTACCGCGTCTTCTATCGCTATCTATAGTGATTCTCCCATCTAACCGAAGTGAGGACTCAGCAGGAACAGCCACAATTTTCTTTTCTTTTTTCTAAAGCTTGGGATACCCGACTCGAGAACCCCTGAAGCGCACTGGAAGCATCTCAAGGAAAAGAAAGAAGTCAAATATCGTAAGTTTCCATCACAAAATACTGATGAATTCCCTTTGTTGGTGATAGTTGGTATTTTCGTAGTTTAATTCTTACTAATTGCTAATTTTTAGTGACTGTGATTTGAATACAATACTACAACACTGTATAATGTAAAATGATGTAACACCCTGCCAATTTTCATTTCTAAAATACCCACACTCCAAGCATTGCATAAGTTCAATGAAAGGAACTCTTCAAGAATAATTGCTATATGGAAACTCATACTATTGTTACGATATTATTTTAGCAATGTGGTACTAATTACTTTGTAGTTCATCACATCTATATAAAATTCTAGAAAACCAATGCTATGCTTGACATAAAAGATGTATCATTAACAACAGAAGATATGTAAACAAATGTGTATGGTGATCTCTTTCTCAATTGCTTGAGTACATAAGTAATCAATGAATGCCTCTCAGCTTAGTGCTTAGTGCTGGCCGACATAATTATACAACTTTTTTGGAAGCTAGGCTTGTAGGAATGTAATTGACTTATAGTTTATCACCATTTTTTATCGACTATAGATTAAACTTCTTGATTTTCATGGATATTAAAGATGACAAACGCTATAAGAAACAAATGAAGATTTTGGTATCAACTCTGTTGTGGCTCTTTTGGTTGAAATACTTTGGTTCCACCAGAATTTCCACTTATTAAAGGAAACTAAACACATTATTAGGACAAGAATATGTTGTCCTTGTTGCATCGATGAATTACTTTCACATTCTCCTACACCTATCATACACCTAAAATCTTCAAAATCTTAAAAACGAATTTAAGACAAATTTCTATATAGAAACTCACTTTGTTGTTAACCTATTCTTTATCGATGTTTTACTAATTACCTTTTTAGATCACCACTTCTCAATAATGATTTAACGTCACGAATCATTAACATTAAAGGATTTGTAAAATTTATCATTTATAGTACTATTACTATAGACTAATTTTAAATTTGTAATGAGAATTAATCAAACTAAGACAATATTGTATAAATTATATATATTTACCACAAACAAACAAAGGTATGCAAATAAAAAATTAAAACAAAGAGTTATCATAACATGTAATAATAATAATAATATACTATAGTAAGAAAAATAATATAATATAATGCAATATACTTTATGTACTAGTCTGAGTTAGAAATTTGTTTTGTTGAATCATAGTGCTTAGTTTTGGTTCCGTGACTCTCATTTGTATCCCACAATTAACAAAAAGTATAATACAACGTGATATCCTGCTACTAAACTTTCTAGTTATCTTTTTTGATTGATAATTGTAGAATATCTATACATTGGACTAGAGTGGATACATGGCCTCACAAATTTGCCCACAAGGAAAATTGGAGACTAAAATCATATACTGGATCCTGTCCTCACATTTTCTAATGGATGAGAAAAGAACTTATGTCACATAAGTTAAGGCCCGATACTTGCAAGATTCCCTTGCTGTCTGTAGCCTGGGATTACCTCAGATATTACAGAATTCATGAGTTTTGGTTAAACTATCAATATGATATTGATTTAATTTTTGTTGTTTGCATTTTCGTCGTTTCCATTGCTACGTACATCTATTCATTGGTGATAGTTAGTCAATAATTATGAGCTAAATTTTATGCAACTCTTATTTGAAACCATCATTGTATAATATAATATAATGTGATGTAATATTGTATAATGTAACGTGATGTGTAATATGATATGATCTAATATGATGTAATACAATATATGTGTCCCTAAGAGTCGTATCCATAACCTCCCAATTGGAAAGTCATAGGCTACCACTCAACTAGAAGACTAGTAGTGAAACTTGATTTGCCAAAAGTACTTGCAGGATGTTTTATTTAGCTGCATAAAGACAATAAGGTGAAATAATAGGATATAAAATTACCATTTTAAGATATGAAAAATAAGATTTGTATAAATAAACAAATGGGAGTAAACAGAGGGGGTAGAATGAAAAAGAGTTGGGTTAGAATTGTAAATATTTGTAGGGTTACCCAATTATAAAACCCTACCAGCCCCTCTTATTCGATTGTCAGATTTATAATATTCACAAGATGGCCACTGATTTATCCTTTGGGATTGATGAAGTCAGGCCTCCTGATATGCCAGATTCATCGGTGAGTGATTTTTTATCTGTTTAGGAGTAAGCATCATTGTGATCAAAAACTGGTTCTTGTTTTAAATTTCATGACTTAGAATGGGTATCAATCATCTTTCAGGGTGTTGAAGAACAATCATTGATTGTTTATGGAATTTCGGAAGACAATATCATCACAGGTAACTTTTAATCAATTAAGTTCTATATTCATCTTAACTAACTGCCCCTTAGATCTATTGCAAATGAAATTTCTTTTCTAGATTTTTAAAAAAGCTTGAATTAATATGTTATTTCATTTTTAGGCCATTGGGTCTTCATCTCATTGCGATCATGTGACTAGTCTGAACTTCCTTTGTTGCCATATGCAAAGGACCGTCGGCTTTTAAACAGTACATTAAGGTTTCAAGACCTACATAAAAGTGCTTAAGAAGTAAAGACCAAGTAAGAGACTTGGGTGGAGCAGGAGTCCTAACGCTATGCAAGAGTGCAATTCAATAAAGTAGATGAAGTTTGTCTCATACTTCAGGAGGAGTCTCACACAAATGAATCACAACAGCTGCAACGACGTTTTTCTAAGTTTTAGTGTATTAGCTACCAAGCTCACAAATGAATCCTGAAGAGTTTTTTTATAAATGTTGTACGTATGTACCTTTTTTTATGATAGATAATTCTGTATCTTTGTGGATTAACGATTGTTTTTTTTTAATCCTTAGATTGATAATGAAAAAAACTAATTATCTACTCTCTTTTATGATTAATTTTTACCTTTTAGTTTAGGTTTGTAATGGCATTTTCAATTTGTGTACATTTTAGTTTTGAAAAGTTCAAATGTAATTTAGTTTTTTTTTAAATACATTCTAGTAAAAATCTGAAACAAATTGAACTCCAAAAAATTTAAAAAACTAAAGATAAATATAAAAACTGAAACCAAATTAATTAAGAGGAACTAATTCTTTTTAGCCTAAAACAAAAGAAATTACATAAAAAATTAGTTATAATTGCTTTATCTAGCTATCACTATATGTCAAAACCCCCTAAGGCTGAATGATTGTCAATGATTCATTTTTTTTATTTCATAATACATATAATATTTAGACAAAAGATCAAATACAAATAACTTTAACGTACAAAATGTACGAACTAACGGTTTTGCTGAAAAAATACAATGGCTTTTTCGTTAATTTGCTTGTAGAGTAATTATCAAAATTACTCTACAAATGATCTTGTAGAGTATTTTGTAGAGTATCATAATTACTCTACAAATGATTTTATACTTAGTTTTGAACTTGTAAGGTAATTTTGTAGAGCATCATAATTACTCTACAAATGATTTTTATAGTAATTTTGAATTGTATGTTGTTTGATAAACTTGCAAAATAATTTTGATACATTTGTAGAGTAATTTTGATGCAAAGTAATTTTGATAATTACCCTACAAGATCAAAATTACTTTACAAGATCATTTGTAGAGTAATTTTGATAATTACTATACAAGATCAAAATTACTCTATAATACCATTTGTAAAGTAATTTTGATAATTACCCTATGAGTAAATAATTACGAAAACCGTGTTTTTTTTTTTTTTGCTTTTTCATGTCTTTCATACTTTAATACGTTAAAGTTATTTGTACTCATAATGTTTAACCTGTTACACTCCTATTTTCGATGGGCCAGATTTGCAGTACACGTGACTAATTGTTAACTGAATTTATACGCCGCTATAATTAAAGGTTTATACTATTAAAGTAAATAAAGTTTGTTGATGCTGCTTCACAGCTGATGTTTGATCATCATTTACAAAGAATTTTGTTCATTGCCATTTGCATTAAATTGAAATTTAGAATATGCTACATCTGTTCTCATGAGCTCACTCTGCAGTGGCTTGCAAAAACAGTAATGTTCCCAGAAGTCAGATAGAAACCAAGATGATCATATTGATTGAGATAAAACAGCCTTAGGTATTTGAACAAAAATGCCATATCCCTTCTTAACTGCACCAAGCCACTGTGAGCTTTTGAAATAGCTACTAATTAAATCCGTGTTTTGAGCAAGCAATTAAATAATAATACCATCAGCAGAGTCAACACAATGTGATCCTTTAATGTTAATGTTGATTATATTTTGAATCCATTGGCTTCATCTTGGCTCAATGGGAAACAAAACATGTCCTAAGCAGCAAACGTATGGCATATTAAGTCCCACACGCACCTCAATTCTTTTATTAGCAACATAATAAACAAGTGTGAAAGATTTGCTCCAACCCAGACCAAATGGGTGGCACTATGATTACTCATGATGGTTGGTAAAAATCAGACTACTTGCGTGCCATGATCCTTGACCATGGTGGATCCGCATCCAAATTCCATTGTTTCCCACCAGTCAAACAAACAGTAGCACAAAACATACGCCTCATGCATTGTGCTACTTCTTTTAAGCATCTTCTTGTACTTGCAAACAAATGGTCGTGTTGACTAGGTGACGACATGGTGGCTCTTATGCAGTTACATTTCCGCAAAAGTGCACTAATCCATCTTTGTGCACCAAAGCCCAGACCTAATCTAATAAACCGGTGATATTATGCAGGATCAGTTCTTCATCATATTCTGTATGCTCGATCCACATAACCTACACATATTTGTTACAAATTATATCACAGTTAGACATAACTATGCAATACAAATGAATGTACCTTTGTGAAACCATTTGGCATAGCATGTATGATACAGTAGCAGGACGTAGTATTAGTAATTAAAACTGAAAACATTTCCATGGGTGGTCAAATCTATAAATTTACTTGGAAAGAGAACACCATATCTAACAAACTCTATATTACAACGAAAAAGTTAATTAGCTGCCGAACCTTATAAATCCTAACAGATGGTATATAGGCATAACATGAACTCCATACAATCTTTATTTGTTTAAATTCTTTGTCGTATATAAGAATTAGTGAAGTTTTTAAACAAGCATCATTTGGAATGTGTGACTTATTGGGAAGATGTTTAGATATGAAAAAAAACCATTAAATGCTTTGTAAGATTGAAACTTTTCAAAACCAGTTATTTTTTGATGAACACCATTAAATGGATTGGAAATTACGGAAGTTCACAAATAAGTGAAGGTGTTTTGTAGAACTTTGAGAGAGAGGGGAGTAACTTTGAGAGATATGTATTTTTGTAGGAAGCATATTGCCTCTATTTATAATGGTAAAAAAGTTAAGACATTTAATTTCTAGTATATTTATAAGTATCCATGAGATACCTATGTATTGGCGTTTTATATAAAAAATAGAAAATTGCATATAGATATTATATTATATCAAATCATATCTTATCGCAACACATCATATCATAGTATATTACATCACATTATATCATATCAGATCATATCATATTACATCATATTATATCATAACATGTCACAACTTATGAGATCAAATCTCACATTATATACAATGTTGGTTTCAAATAAGATCAATATAAAAATTAAGAAACATTAAGAATTATACTAAAATTTAGCAACATAAACGACCAAAATACAAAATAATAAACGATCATAACCAAAATTTAGCATGATACCACATTGCATTACCTCACTTACATTACAAAAGTTTTGTTGATAATGAAAATTAATAAAAAGATAAGTAGAAAAATTAAGCAAGATGTTACACTGCAATCAGTATTATGGATTCAAATAAGAGTCACATAACCAAAATTAAGTACTACGATTCAACAAATAATGTTAGTCACACTAGTACATAAATTATATTGCATTATATCATATTCAATTCTACTATAATAGTTGGAGCGAGAGGAACGATTATCAGAAGCAGCTGAAGTCTGAGACACAAAGGCTGATTGCTGCTCATAGCTTTCTGACATGCCTCTCCCTTATGGTCGAGCCGCATTAGCTTCAATGAAACAAGCTCAACCTTGATCAAGATGATAGGCTGAAGATATTATTATTACATGTTATGATAGTTTTTGTTAATTTTTTATTTGCATACGTCCATTTGTTTGTTTGTTAATTTGTGGTAAATATATATTTTATAGATTACTGTCTTTCCTTGATTGTTTATCATCATAAATTCAAAATTTTATCTATATTAATAGTGCTACAAACAATACACATTTTTTACAAATCCTTTGACGTTTTGTTTTACATGTTAAATCATTATTGAGAAGTGATTATCTAAAAAGGTAATTAGTAAAACATCACTAAAGAAATAGGTTAACAACAGTGTGAGTTTCTATATAGAAATTTGTCTTGAATGTTTTCCTTTTTTATGATTTTGGAGTGTTGATGCATTTTTGTGTGGATGGGCACTAGTGATGTCCGAGACCGTTCAGGCCACGAGCGAAGTTGACGACGTTCTTCTGTCGGTTCGACTCGACATACATACGAGATACAAGTGACGACCACATAATAATGATACGAGAATGACATCGTCATGATATCATGATGACATCATCATCACGATGACATTGTTAAACACCATGCATACAAACATCAAACCACATGGCCACCTTCATGTGGAAGTTTATTAATATTAATGAACCTTCGCATGGAGTTGTTTTGCATGGCCACCTTCGTATGGTGGTTCAACATGTCACCTTCACGTGGGTTCATGGCTCCTACGCGTGATATCATCTCTGTTAATATTAATAACATTTCAGTCATTTGTAATGAGAGGTTGTATGACCAAGAGAGAGAAACTAGAGAGAGAGTTGTGAGTTTGATATGGTATATTGTAACAAAACTCAGCTCAATCTAATACACGAACCCGTTAACCGTTGAATCTTTGTGTAGTGTTTACTATCTCGCTCGGTTTGTGTCGTAACGAGGATTCTGCACTAACCAAGTCCATATGAAATTTATATAAGACAGGGTGCTTGTAAACAAATTATTAAACGAATGTCTGTTGAAAAGTGGTGATCCAATTATTCATGTTCAATTTATAGCCCACTAACCAAATCCTACAAACAGGATCCATTAAGCTTTGAGAAGTCCTTTTCATTTGGAAAAACCATTAACGATTTTGGACCATTATTTTTTGGACTTTTTTTAATCAGTGTTTATCATACAACACTATCACTTGATTTTAACAACCCATTATCGTCTAAACAGTAGAAGCTCGTATCACTTTGCAAGCCTACATGATCTTACAAAGCGCTATTTATACTAAACTTAGACGTGTCTCCTCGCGAACGCGTGTGTCTCTTGAATATGGGGCTGTGAATAAACTTGAAAAGATGTGTCTCCTGATCCTTCTTGATTGCCGCCGATTCCAACAGATGCGACTCCAAGGGAGATGTTGATTCCCTTGGGGTGTTGGTTATTATCTTTCAGTTCCCTGTACTTCATAACTGCTTAAAAAACTACTTTACATTGTATACTAATCAACCCTTGTACTTTGGATGTGAAGAGATTAGTATTTCAATTTCTCAATCGCGTGAGGAAGAAAAAAAATGCAGTGAGGACTCTCATTTTTTTTTTTTTTGAAAACCCGTAGAATTATGTGACTTTATTGGAAGCTCGGCTTACAGAAATGTAACTGACTTATAGAGTATATTACTATTGTATCATTTATATAGTTTCTAGATTTTCAAGGATGTTGGAGATGACAAACACTATGAGAAACAATTGAAGATTTTGGTATTAACTCTAAGTTTTTATAATTTGGTGGATGTACTTTGTTTCCACGAGAATTTCTACTTATAAAAACAAACCAAATGTGTTACTAGGGAAGAATATGTTAATCTCTTTCCCTTAGTTAATTACTTTCCCATTATTTCCCGTAAGCTTTACCAAACACACCTAAGCTTTTCAAAATGTCAAAGAAAGGAACGGCCACCAAATCTCAAGGAACGACCACAAAATCTCATATGATATTTACCGATTTTTATATATTTATTTTTCTATTGCTAAATACCGATGAATTCCTTTCGTTCATGACAGTTATTCCTGTTAAGACTTACAAACTGTTATATAATTATTATGTAACATTCGTACTTATGTTTATTATTATTATCTAGGATTAGTGGGTGACGGTTAAATGGTAGTTAGTTTTGAATCAACATAACAAAACGGTTGTTCATACTAATTCACAGCATATGTATATAACATTGATGACCATCGCTTTGATCATCACCAATAAATTATAATATTTCCTGCAAACCGTCTCTATTTGATCACTTTGCTTTACCATGCTTGTTCATACTCGATTCACTGCACTTTGATCTAATCAATTACTACCAACATAGTGGTATCAGAGCAAAATTTCTAGGAACACGATCCTTTCTTTCATTGATTATCACGTTTCACTTGACATTCCCACTAATGGAAAACACATAATACAACACTGATCATCAAAATTTGTCTCAAAAAACTACACTTTTACTGTGGAGGGCCTGGCCACATAATGGAGTACTGCAAGATTCGAGAAAGGGACGAAGCCACTGCATCAATTAGTCAAACGATTGGTGAAGGAACTGATCAGTTATCAACACAACACCGGGAATGGTACATAGTCAAAGGAACTGATGGTGGATCTTGGTCAAACATATGGTACGTAAGTGCAACAACAAACATCGGTATGCTTATAATCTTTCTATATTCAAAAGAATAAAAAATTCTTTTGGATTGAGACAAAGAAGTACCGCATAGACTGCATTTACAATGTAGGAGTTTTTATGCATGTTTTGTTGATTTATGTACATTTTCCCAATCTACTTTTAAAAAGAAACAAATGCAGTATAAATAAAACCATGGACAGATATATGAAGTTGTTTTTGATTGCCAACCATATTTAGTTTTCGATATGACAGTTTACAACTGCAAGTTAACGGGGTAAACAAAAGTTCAACTAGCCATAGGATCAACTAGTTTGATACCCTGGCTCGTGTCCTCACACTGTCTGATGTAAGGACCTATTCCACCAGTACTATCCACCCCAGTTCTCATTTTGCAGCCATTAGATGGAGGTTTTTGGAAGCAAGGCTCCATGGACATGGCTTGAGTACAAGGAGGATTCGGCACTATTTCATTCTTAGGCATATGTAAAATCCATGGCCTCAATCCACCAAGACCTTGAGCCACATAACCAAAGGTCGACCAGGGACTAATAATAAGCTTATCAGTCAAACTCAACAAGTAAATTTCAGCCAATGCTTTCCTATCATGCTTCTTGTTTCCAGTTTTCTGACCCCCTTCTGAACTTGGTTGAAAAACTCCAATCACATCACCATTAACCGTCGAATGTTCCCAATACATATCTCTTATTTTCTCATAGTACTTGGAATTTAAAGATGTCACCATAACAGATTTAGACATCCCGCTTCCTAGTGATCCGTTTGGGTTGATTCTGGGTAGCACGTTATTGTCGAAGGCACAAGCAAGTATTGTATCGGGTACAGCCTCAAGTGTAGATGTTGTAAAGTTAAAAGCAGCAGCCAAGAATCTAGGGTCAAACGTTCTGATCTGGATGCCGATTTTTTCATCTGATTTTGCTAGATAAGTGCGATGGTATCTAGTTATAAGTTCCCAGACAGGATTTGAGGGGAAGAACAAATATCTACCTAAGAAATGGAAAACCGTTTCTTTTTCTGGAAAGAGGGCAGCTAGTTCTTGTTCAAATGATTTGATTAGAAACAAAGATGGGACGAAATAAAATTGGGATTTCATGATTACCCAAGAAACATTGTGGAGAAAGATTTGATCTTGATCACAAAAGAAAGCTTGTCGTAATCATCAAAGGTATAGATCAAATGTAGATACACAAAAGATGAGTTTCCTGAATGCTTCAATATGTTACCATAACATTCTGGGGATTCCTGATTCAAGTAGTCAAGTCGGTTTTTGATGGGAAAATCTTGTGGAAGTAGCCATGTTGTTTCAGGAAAAGGTTCACAGAAGAGATCAGCAGTGTCACCTTCATTGTCATAGACTAGAAGGACGCGATCAGTGAGAAGCGCGTAAAGAAATGCTGAGGCTAGACTCAGCATTCTGTTTCCTAGCCCATCAAAGGGTATCCGTACAAGATATTTACACTCGTTATCCGAGGTTTCATGCACATAGGTAAAGTGATCAGACTCTAGTTTTCTTATAGTTCGGTTGTAGGATTCTGTGTATGGTCCACATCGTTTGTGAAGTGTTTCATATCGGCGTAATTTGGAAATGAGGTAAGGTGAAGGTTTATGTGGCGATTCTTTACGATACAATGCTGATTCATACCTACTCAAGCAAGCTTTTACATATGAACTCTGAGAGCCGTCTTGTCTTGAAACTAAAAAAAATGGAATAAAGATGAGTGATTATAAATTACAAGAGCAAAACAACAAGATCAGAACTGAATCTGCATTCTTCAAAAACTTAAAAACACACCTTTCGCAGAGGAAAAATCAAGATTTCTTTCATCAAAATCAGGATGAATATCTGGAGCTGAATATTGGAGAATGAGAGAAACTAAAAGGCTGATGCAAGAAAAGAGAACAACCCATGTCAACTTCTTCATTGGATTCAATCAACAAATTTATCTGGAAACATTATGATGGAAAAAAGATGGAGGTTAGTTCATAATGCCATATCCCCATGTCATCGTCTTTAACTTTATAGTTGAATTGACAACATGGTCCAGCGCAATTGTAGTGACGAAATGAACATGTAAGGCGGGTTGGGTCATTTTTAAACATCAAACATATATTCAAATGTACAGTTAAAGTTATTACAATCCTACCGGACAACATATATATATATATAATACACCCTATGATATAGTTAAGATGACTAATACCATCTAAAATCTTTTCCTGGATATACAACACCAGACAATCTTCATAATCAAACAAAAACAATTGCCCATTTGAAAGTAATTTAACAATATCTTTTAACTAAACAATCAGATTAACAATCACAGCTGGCAAACGAATGCAGTTGGTGATATAAGACTAGTTGCTACCTGGAATTCAACAAGCACTAGACAATTAAAGGAAGCATCGGAGGAAGACAGCACGACAGAAGTCACGATAGGTCGTAGGTTTGAACACAGCAGCGACTTAGCCGTTAGGTCATATTAAGTCAGCGTTACTATATTTTAGTGATCTGAGTTCATGTAAATAAGTAACAAATGTTGGGCTCCGGTGATTTATTTTGGGCTTAACACAAGTCTACTTCTGATTAACATAATGTCCAACAATCGTTATCATCATAACAATCGTTTGTTAATATCTCACTTTTATTAATCAGAAAAATCGTTCACAAAAACTTTTTAACCAACATACTTTCTGACTTCAACATTTTTTGCACATTAAAGACCAACATAATTTCTGATTTGTCTCGCAAAAGTCATTTAACAATTTTTTTAGCACTAAAGTCCCTACACATGTTAGATTTGAGTAAAACATTGTGACCAAAAAAAATTATAGAACTTGCTACATTAATTTATGGTTCAACCTAAGATATGTTTGGAAACTCATAGATCATTGCTACAGAATTTAAATGGTTAAAACCGAAAACGAATAAAACCGAACTGAATAAAAAAGAATTCAATTTATATATAACCTAATAGACCGAATAAACCATACTTTGTGTTTCATAGAATAAGCCCAATAAAATGACTTTGGTCTATTCATGAAACCGAAAACCAAATTGAATTCGAATGCGGTTTCTGATTCGGTTATGAAGTACTTAAAATTTCTTTCGGTTTGGGTTGATTTTTTGTTTAACCCAAAAAAAATCAAACCAAATAAAAAGAACCGATGGACACCTGAACCGGCTCCAAGTTTTTTTATCATAATTTTGTTCAAGTTGGATAATTTTGTTCAAGTTGGATCTATGAAGGTACTTTAACGTGGACAAAATAGAAAATATGTTGTCTTTTTATGTGTAAAAAATTGTTGAGGGACTTCTAACAGAAAAATATATTGGTTTTTAATGATATTTGTCCATTAATAAACTCTTCTCTAATTCAAATTGTGGGCAACTTACTTAATAGGTAACCTATTTTAATTAGAATTCTTTAATCAAATAAACCTATCCTAACCCAACTTGGTGCCCAAGGAAGGGGGGTGGTTTCATTTGTTTCCGTCAAATGCATTTTTAAGAGGGGGACCTTGTTCACAGGATCGCATATTTGTCGAGCACCCATCTAGCCAATGTAGAGTCAATCTTTTGAGGCAGTTGTCCGGGAAGAAGAACAATGCACAAGGGCATGATTTGGTGGTGCTAGAATTTGACACGCCAAATGTGCGACTAAGGTTTCTACTCAAAAATGTGCTTGAACATGTTGATTCATGATTAAATTTTCCTCGTCTTTTGGGACCTGCCTCAACAATTATGGAAAGGCATGTCACAAGCGCTTGCAATTCTCGACAATAGCCCACTGGTTGAGAGTTGGGTTCACGAAACTAGTGAACCTACATCATATGCAAGACCGACTTTGAGGATCAAGGATGTCACTTTGACACTCTAAGATGAGTCTGTGACATTATGCTTGCCGTGGATCTTTGGTTTTAGCCCGCTTACCCGGTAGTAATGGGCCATCTGAGCAAACCCATCATTAACAACATGACCAAATGTGTGGTTTACGTCATTAACGAACAAACCCACGATGTTCCAGCACAAGCATACATGCCTTAAATTTTAAAACATGTGTATTAGTTTGGCATATTTAAATGTCCTCGCCACACTTGTTATATCAACCCCAAAATTAGAAAGAGAGGATACAATAACATATTGCATAATTTAAACCCTAGAATTAGTTGTTTATCTTCTACATCAACAAAGAAAGAAACCTACTTGCCAACCTTTACAAGCCCCAAACAAATATTAAATTCTAGATGTCAGCTAATAGGGCGAGGTACACATCAAAACCCTTCAGTTAGAACCCACAATCAGTTTCTTGGCCACTAAACGTATCCCAGCATTCTGTTGATAGTCGTAAGGATCTAAAGAAAAGAAAGCATCCACAAAGGAACCTGGAAGGATCAACTGTTCGAGTTCCGCCACATCATACCTACTGAACACGACCCGCTGTATGGATGATGATTCTTTCTGGTGTATCTCTGTGATCCATCTAATACTGTCTCCTTCTGCTACAGTAGGTAATCTGTAAAACATAGATCATAGTTTTTTAACATCTTTTAATAATCGCACAGCCTGCATTATGTTTTTTCTTTGAGGGTGGCAAGTTGAGCAGGTCAATTGGGGTAATTCAGGTTGAAACAGGTCATTTTTAGCATGTGTCAAAACAAACTGGGTGTGTCGGTTGACCCATCAACACTTTCTAGTCAATTTGAAAAATAATAATTATATATAGTAACACCATCGTTAATAATTACATAAAAATACTAGTATGCTATTGATATATATCTTTTGAACAAATGATTAAGAGGTATGCAAAACAATTAAAGTTGGTGACTTTTTAAAAAATTTGACCTGTTGTCCTTTTAGACAATATTTTATATAATATGTGGCCCGCTTATACAACTTTTTTTGTATGACCCATTGCCTTCTTTGAGAATCTTTTGATTTGACCCATTTAAGATAAAACAACCACCCAAAATCGACCCATTGTACGTGCAACTGAAACAAACAGACTTACTGCAATCTGATGGTGGGCGAGTTATAAAACCCGGGCTTTCTGCTCACAACAGGCCTCCACTCAGAACTGCTATGAGAATCCACAAACCTCTTAGCAATATCATCACACGCATCAAGAACGCCGCAAAGATTCGGGGATGCGTCAACCACAAAACTTAATCGAGGCCTTCCCGCATGATCAACAAATCTTGTGCTTAATCCAAACCGTACTTTTAGAGCTTCACAGTGTATCTGCAACGGTGTGTCTCTGTGAAGTATTTGCATCTTTTGGGGTCCACGGAAAAAGGGGACGGTAGTTACAGTAACAGAGGGTATGGACACGTCATCAAGACCAAGAAATTCAATGCTTTCAGTGATGGCATTGGAAGCAGTGGCTGTAGATGATTCTTCCTCCATAGCTTCATTCGCTTCAAGGGGTTCGTTTTCTATTTTGTCTACAAGGGGGGCTGGGTCAAACGGGTCGGGTTGAGCATAACCTGGGTCAACTCCATTATGATCTGGTTCTCCAGAACCAGACGCCGTTAGTGAAAAGATTGGATGTGTTGGTCCTGTCGGAGGAGAATTCTGACAGTCAATGTTTCTACTAGATGAGGGTGGCCTTGTGCTCGGGCCGTTTCCATCGACAGGAGATTTTGCGTTACTGCGGTTTCTTGTGGTGGCATTTGGAGAAACCCAGCGGGTTTCTGTGAATATATCGGGAAGGCTAGATTCCTACAAGGGGTAGATTTGTCATTTTACAGGATTGTTAGAAATTCATAATCACAACTTCACAAGAGATTT
Organism: Scalesia atractyloides; assembly: GCA_947069175.1. Taxonomy (NCBI): domain Eukaryota; kingdom Viridiplantae; phylum Streptophyta; class Magnoliopsida; order Asterales; family Asteraceae; genus Scalesia; species Scalesia atractyloides. The sequence continues at coordinate 12,166,888 of CAMTDV010000029.1, forward strand.
ATAGTGTTGTTAGAAATTCATAAAGACAAGTGCAATGGTCAAAACAGAGGAATAATGAAGTCAAATGGTCAGCTGAAAAAGTGAGAAAATACCAAGAAAAGAACAGTTGCACAATACTTGAGAACTTCGAGATTCATTCGAACATCGTCTAAGCTCCTGAAAAAAAAATGTTGAATAAGAAGCTAAACTCGAATGGCAATGATATATGTCTTCATGTCATCTAGCAATAAAAAATGCCAGTTGGGCATATATACAAAAAAAAATAAATAAATAAAAAAAATACAATTATAATTGTTGTAGGGGTAGCATGACCCGAAACACGACACGAAAATAACCAAGTTTTGATTGTTATTTCTAATCCTTCTAATAACTAGGTTATGTCCGGTGAAATGCATAACCGGTTTAATTAACTGGTTTGTTTTTTGGTCGATCAGCTTTAATTAAAAGGATTAACAGTTTTGATTGACCTGTCATGTCTATCTATTTAAAATTAGAATTAAAAAAATGTATTTTATAAGGTTAGCCCGCCAACCTGTTTAACCCATTTATCCCGTTTACAACTTGATTACAGCTTAATCAGAACCCGTCAACCCCATTTGACTTGTTTAGATAAATGACTTATGATGGTTATATCCGGGCTACACGACTTTTATGTGTCCATATTACCGTTGATACCTTTAATCACGAATAAAAACATGGATCATATTGGGGTTCATCAATTCAACCCCAAACTAACGACATAATTAGGGCTGTAAACGAGCTAAGCCGAGCCCAAGCTCGAGCTCATTTAACTAATGAAGGCTCGAGCTTGGCTCATATGTAGTTTTTCAAGCTCGAGTTAGACTCGTTTATTATTTATTAGTTAATTTATATTAATTATAAGTATTATTTTATATAATTTAGTAATTTTTCATAATTGTATAAATAGTATAGTATTGGTTAAATATATAAATAGGTGTGTGTATATTAATAAAAAAAATTATATAAATCAGGTGCTTGTTTAGGCCCGCAAGCCAGCTTGAGCTTGATAAGCAAATCTCGGGTCAGGCTTGTTTTTAGGCATGGGCTCGGGCTCGAGCTTGTTTAAGCTCGGCTTGTTTTGAGCTGAACTGGAGTAGGTCGGCTCGATTGCACACCTTAGAGATAGTTGACCATCCAAGTAAAAAGCTACTCATACCTGTGTGATTGCTTTCCGAGCCCAAAATAATTAGCTAAACTAGCCATCTGAACAAAGAGAGGCACCATAATTAGCATAGCCATGCTACATTATATATTGACTGATTATTAACACTAATTTAAGCCAAAGAATAAAATATTAAACCCATTATTATTAAACCTTCATGTCACCAGCTCTCCTCCCAAACCTCTGTTTCAACAACGCCAATGAATCAATGGTTCCTTTGGGCTCCGGTGGTGGCCTGTTAATTTGGGCAAATGCATCCCTCAACCTCACGCAATCAAACCTAACAATATTATGACCCGCCCATATCCTCCCTAACATCAATCAAACACACAATTCAATCACTACAACATCCATCATTACGATACTATGAACCCAAACTGAAGCTCAAATTACCATGTAAAATGTCGTACACCTTATCCGCAATGTCGGAGAAAGACGGCGCCGAAACGACGGCGTCTGCTGTGATTCCGTTGGCGCGAACGAATAATGTGGGGATGAGTGAGAGATCATGTGGCTTGACTAATGTTTCGTAGCTTTCGAGTTCAACTAGCTTTCTGGGGCAAACCAAGATTGACCCGAATTCCAAGATTGCAAACCCTTGTCCGGGTCGGGTCGGGACGGTGGTTTCCAGGTCGAAGAAAGCTATTTCGGGTCGATCTACGCTGGACATCATGTTTGTTTCAAGATTATCTGAAATTGATGTGTTGTGACTTGTGGGTGATTTGGGTTTTGATTTATAGGGGTTTAGCTTTTTTTTTATTTTTTTTTTTATTTTAGGGGTTAGCTTTGAAGAGAAGTTTTGTGAAGAAGAAAACGTGATTTGGGTTTTGATTTATAGGGGTTTAGCTTTTTTTTTATTTTTTTTTTATTTTAGGGGTTAGCTTTGAAGAGAAGTTTTGTGAAGAAGAAAACGTGATTTGGGTTTTGATTTATAGGGGTTTAGCTTTTTTTTATTTTTTCATTTTATTTTAGGGGTTAGCTTTGAAGAGAAGTTTTGTGAAGAAGAAAACGTGTGGTATTACCTTTCTACCCTTTTGGAAGAAAAGGATGTTTAAATGGGCAAGTGATAACTTATTTAGATCATAACTAGTTGTCAAAATGTAAAGAAAGCTATTTCGGGTCGATCTACGCTGGACATCATGTTTGTTTCAAGATTATCTGAAATTGATGTGTTGTGACTTGTGGGTGATTTGGGTTTTCATTTATAGGGGTTTAGCTTTTTTTTATTTTTTTTTTATTTTAGAGGTTAGCTTTGAAGAGAAGTTTTGTGAAGAAGAAAACGTGTGGTATTACCTTTCTACCCTTTTGGAAGAAAAGGATGTTTAAATGGGCAAGTGATAACTTATTTAGATCATAACTAGTTGTCAAAATGTAAAGCATGTCTTATAAATTATGGTTTAAAAGATACTATGTATAGAAAGGAAAAATAATCTTAAAGTTACCTAATAAGAATGAAGTAAAACGCAAGGCAATGTGGGAAGAGTGAAAGATGCTTTTTTTTTGTCTATTCGTGTTGTGAATGCATGTTTTTTTTCTCAAACAATTAAGTTTTGTCAGAAACTATAACAAGAAGCAAACAACATCTTTGATGTCTTTGTAGTTTGTACTTTGAATCTTAGAGACTTCTTACGCCATTTACCTTCCTAGTGTGTCTTTCTTTACCTTGCTTTTCAATTTGCACCCAACAATAGAGATACAATGATGAACAATGAACTAATATTTTACATGCATAGCGCACATAACAAAAGAAGATAGACATACATGTACATAACTCCGGTGTTGATTTTACAACACGTATAACATTGTTGAGATTATAACTTTAGATCATAAAAATACCAACTATGTTCCTAGGAACCAGATGCACGATTATGATGAATCCAAGGAATCAAGGATCTCAATGGTTGTAGGTAAATTGTAAATAAACGATACCCATAACTTGATTATGATATATATATATATATATATTAATATATAGTTTAATACAAGTTAATCTTCCTCTTAAAATAGTTTAACGACTTTCAGGGGAGGCGGGGCGCTTAGACCTTGCCCGTCGGATACACCATACCTGTAGACTACACACAGTCGCCGGTGATGCGGGTAGGGCCGGAGGAGTAAGGCTTAGTCTTGACACTTGCTGCTCGATGTTGTTGTTTGTTTGAATGCATTTGACCATTCAACGGTCATTTGCATTGAATATTATTTTTATATTTTTAAATTTAAAATTCACTATCCATGCTATATTATGATGCATTAGTGAGAGGCAATTTAAGATACTCAAAAGTTAAAAGAACTTTTTTTTAATTTCATGCATAAGGTGCCAGCCTATAATAAGGGTTAATTGGTTTTTAAATACTATAATCTCCTATCTTAATTACACTCTAATTCCCTCATGTTTAACCAAATTATGGATAAGAGTTAATTACACAAATGGACCCTGTGGTTTATGGCTACTTTCACTTTTAGGTACGAACTTTTTTTTTTGACAGGTTCAGGTTTCATGGTTTTAATTTTGTAACATATTTGGGTACTAACACCAAACTTAGTTAAATTTCAATAAAATAACTAAATTACCCTTCCGTTTTAAAAGAACCATTTATGTTATTACTCTATTATCAATTCCAAGGACCATTTGTGAAAAAAATTAGTACCCAAATACGAAAATAGTTATAAACCACAGATCCATCTGTGTATTTAACTCTTTCTTTACATTTTATGTATATTTTCACTTTCAAAATGAAGTTTCAAAATTATTATTTAGCTAAATACGAACAGATCTGAATATAGTTTCAAAATTATATTTTCACTTTCTTTACATTTTTAGTACGTACCCAAATACGAACAGATGTTTCAAAATCAAGAACATGAATAGATATGTATATTTCACTTTCCACCCTAGACTTGAAAGAACTTTACTATATAATCTTAAGGTTTGGATTAATCTAAATAAAACTCCAATCATAATATAATCAAACTAATCTGAATATAGTTTTTGTTACAATTACAATTATTACTATTATTAGTTAATGATCTATTAATATATTTAAAATATTTTTTCTTTTTTTTTAGGATAATAATTCATATATAAGCCAGAAAACTTGTCAAGTTACATCAAAACAGAAGGTAGCCGGGCAACAAGCTGCGCCGCCAATCCTTTCTGAATTGCAAACCCTAACCTTCCAAATACAAACCCTTGCCCCCTTGGGGTTGAACAATTGCTGTAGACGACCCGTTGAACCCTCGTCAAGAAGTGGATAGCTTATGGCGCTAGGGAGCCAAAAGTATCAAAGGCAAAAGGGACAAAGACATGCTGGTTCTTTGTGCAAGCTTTAGCGTGCTTATCCACTTTCTTTGATTCTGCCTTTCTTGCCGCTTGTCCAGTTACAAACCCGTTTTCCCTTAACCCAACCAAAGGGGAAACCCCCCGTGAGGTCTACACAAACATGTTTCCCTCCAGCCCAGCCAAAGACGAGTAGATCCGCTGGTCGCAGAGTAGATCTCCCTTCCATAGGTTCCGTGAGGAACTTATATTAAATAATATGTTTGATTAATTGTCGATAAAGTTCGATCAATTTTACAAAGTAATAAATAGTCTAAACTCGTCATAACAATGGGGTTCTTAATGTTACATAATTATTACACAAAAAAATCTAATATCTATTTATTATATATATATATGTTCGGCATATAACAATAGTCATTTAATCAGTTTTATGACATATAAAAAGTCGACTTAATAAATTCAATAATTATTATTTAGCTAAAAATGTAAAGAGAGAGTTAATTACACAGATCGACCATGTAGTTTATAGCTAGTTTCGTATTTGCGTACTAATTTTTTTCATTAATGGTCCTTGGAATTAATAATAGTTTAATGACATAAATGGTACTTTTAAAATGAAAGGGTATTTTAGTCTTTACTGAAATTTAACATAAAAGTTAATTAAGTTTGGTGTTAGTACCAAAGGTGTTACAAAATTGAAACCATGAAACCTAAACCTGTTAAAAGAGGTTTGAACATTTCATCAACTCTACAACATCACGATGGCCAACAGTCAGAGCTTAATAGAGGCATGAAGGATTACCCAAGCCCGTGAATACCATATTAGATAAAACATAGTATTTACTCATATCAAGCCTTGGCGATTACTAAGAAACCATCCGCGTATGCCACAACCTGTGCATCCGCATGCCGACTCCGACGATTCTTCAGGCGTTGATTATTAGTTTTTTTAATTATCTAGTTTGTTTACGTTTATTTATCTAGCATATGTCTGTTTAATTATGTAGTTCGTTCACGTGTATTTATCTAGTTTGTGTCTGTTTAACTATTTAGTTTGTTTACGGTTATTTATCCAGTTTGTGTAGGTTTAATTATGTACTTTGTTAAGGTTTTTAATTTTAGTTTATTTATGATGTGTTGCATTTTTATATTTTTATTTATGTAAGTTTTATATAATTTATTTTTTGTATATTTTAAATCCATATGGTATATTTATTTATGTAAAAAAAAGATGGTATGAAGGTCTAAGTGATGTTACTAAAGATGATAGTTTAAGGTACTAGATGGTCTAAATAAGAAAATTAGAGGGAGTCAGGGTAAGGGGTGAGAGGACCCTTTCCCCTCAAAAGGGATAACCTTGGATTCGTTGATTCTTGTCAACTTTACTTGCTTGTTCATCAACAAAGTTCTGTACCTTCACTTAAAAAAATGGGTAACTCAACTTCTTATAAATTCGGGATTATTAGCATTAAATATTAATGCTTTGATTTATCTTGGTACAATCTTTAAGATCCTATAATTATTTTGAAAACTCTTCTAGGCATGAAACTTTCTTTTTATACGAAGAGGGCTATGAGTTATAATTTTTTTTATTGTGAAAATTATTCTTGATTTTCTTTAATAGGCATAGGCCAGCTTGAATATTAGGATATTACATGTTATGAATTTATATTGTAAACAGGCAACAAGCTACACCGCTACCGCTTTTTGAATAGCAAAACTAAGTCTTTTAAAAACTACGTCCATAGATTTCGGGGTCATAACATTACAATGCATGACCCTTTGAACTCTAAGCATATAGTAGTTTTGGAAATTCGTTATCTCTTAATTTGGTGTTTATTATTCATTTTCAGGTATATCCTTTGGCCTTGAACTTTTGATTTGACCTTAAGAAAACTCAATACCATGTCAAAATTATGTATTAAATTAACAGGAACTTTCGTAATCCCAGTGATCTCCAATAAAAAAACAACACTAAGGATGAAGAAGATGAAGTTATAAGCAAATCGTAATACATATGGTTGAAATTAGGAACTCAAAATGTATGTTAAGTTTAACTGCTCTCGGTGGACATCTTTGTATGTTTTGTTTGTTCATTCATTCGTTTGGTTCATTCGATATAAGTTAGTATGACACATCTTTCATCCGAGATGGAGTGTTACTAAAAGTGGCAAAATGCACGGGTTGGGTGTCAGAACGGTTCCAGTCAAATTAGGTTCGGGTCAAAACAAAAAGCTATAAGAACAAGTCAAACTGGTTAGAAAAAATAGGTAGCGGGTTCATCTGCTATACTTGTCAACTATGCTTTGGTTTTTGAACTCAGTATGACAATAAAAAAATTTAATTGTATGGGTCCATATTGCCAGAGTTACATTAATCCTATAACATTTAATGCATATGTTGAATTGAAAACTTACTATTGAGCTACATAAGCTTGTGCTGTCTGGTAAACATCAGGCTTGTAACCAGTTAACCTTGCTTCAACTGTTACCAAAAGAAGCATCTCATAGATCAAAGATTCATGCTTATGACTCCGATCACCTGCCAAAAATTCATGAACTGATTCACCTATCTGCACCCAACTTCTTCCAGGTGGCTTTTTCAGTGCCAATTCAACCATCTTCTCCCTCATATCGGCAACATTTTTCCACTTTTCCGCACCAGCATACACGTTAGACAACAATACCAAATACGCAGCCGCTTTATCATCGTCAAGATTCAAGTTACCTAGCTTTTGACCAATTTGAGAAGCAAGATTTACATTCTTATGGATTCTACAACCGCCAAGTAACGCTCCCCAGATCGCATCATTCAGCTCCATCGGCATAGTTTCTATAAGCTTATGAGCTTCATCCAAGAGTCCAGCTCGGCTTAGAAGATCAACCATGCAACCATAATGCTCGATTTTGGGCTCAATTCCCCAAATTTTGTTCATGTTTTTGAAGATATGACGTCCTTCGTCAACCAAACCAGAATGGCTGCAAGCATTCAACATAACTAGCATGGTTACATCATCCGCTTTTGAACCATCATCTTGTGTGTTTTCCATCCATTGGAAGATGTATAAAGCATCTTTGCCATGACCTTGTTTCGCAAAACCTGAGATCATAGTGGTCCAAGAAACAGTACTTTTTAACGGCATACGTTTGAATAATGCATATGCATCATCAATAACACCACAACCAGCATACATGTGTAAGAGCGCATTATTCACACGAACTGTGCGTTCTTTATTCGTTATGTGCCAGTTCCTTTCAACGTAAGAATGGATCCACCTCCCCATTTTCAAATCACCAATCTCCGCACAAGCAGATAAAGCAGCAACCAAAGTCACCTGATCCAGTTCCATACAAGACTTCAGCATTTCACGTACCAAAACCAATGCTTCCTTACACCTCCCATCGTGCGCATACCCATAAACCAGCATGGTCCAAGAAACAACATTTCTCTCCGGCATGTCATCAAACACTCCACGCGCCCCATCGATGTCACCACACTTAACATACCCAGCAAGCATAGTATTCCAAGTCACCACATTTCTCTCACGCATTTCATCGAACACCTTACGTGCATTCTCCACTTCACCCCCCGCGTAAAGATTTACTAAATTAGTTTGAACAAACAAGTTCGAAAACAACCCGCCAACCAAAACCCTCCCATGAAACTTCTCCCCCAACCGTAACAACTTTCCACGAGCACACGCATTGATCACAAACGAGTAACTGTATTCATCCGGCTTTTTGCCCGATTCAAGCATTTCGTCGAACAAGTTAACTGCATCATGAGGATATCAGTCCCAGAAAAGGCTCTAATGATTTGATTCCAGGAGGTGATGCTGGGGTTGTTGATTTGTGCAAAAGTTTGGTGGGCTTGATGAAGATAACCGGAACGTATGTATGATTGAAGCAGCTTAACAATGATGAAGTTTTTTTGGGTGAAGCTGTTGATGATGATTTGGGTGTGGATTTGAGTGGTTTCTGTGATGGTGTTTGCTTTTTGGAAGAGATTAAAGAGGAATTGTTGCAGAAATCTAGTTGTTGGGGGCTGTTTTGTGGTTATGGCGCGAAAAGTTTCTTGAACGGACATAAAGTTGTTTGATTTACATTGTGGCAAAAACAAATGTCAAATAACTGGCTTCCATGAAGCCTTTTAATTTACTAATTACATTGCTAGTTTATAAAACAATTTTTTAGGCGTGGTTGTTGGGATTAACTGGCAAAGCCATTGGACTAGAAGGTTTCCAACGTCCTTGACGAACTTCCTTACTTATTGCACTTTCATTCAGAATTTACTGAAGTCACAGAATCACCATGAACAACCGAAGGACCATCATGAATGATCGAATCAGTTTTTACAATGTCATAAAAAATAACCACAGAAGACATCGTATTAGAAAAAAAACTTACAAGATTCTTCATCAGCCACATCAATGGAACTATCTTCTCCTTCCTCTCTTTCTATGGTGTTGTTTTCCGTTTTGCTACCATTTGTCCAAGGACACCATTCCTCATCCCCGTAGTCATCATATACGAGAGAGAATCAAAGATAATGTCGTCATTGGTAGGATGCTCTTCATCCCTAGTTAACTCGTCCTCGACGAATCCCTCGGGTTCAGTTTCCTTCCATGTCGACAATGCCTCAAGAACTTGGACTCGTTACTTGAGTCGCTGGATCTCGTGTTGTAACTCAAGGTCTTAGACTTGCTGCTGAAGTCTTTTGATCTCAAAATCCCGTGGATCATGTTTTCTGAACCCGTCGTCTCATCCCGTAGATCTACAGTCACGGTTGAATCGGTCTCTACTAACAACCATTTGATTAATCATAGCTTAATTGCAAATGATCTAATGATTGAAAGCAATCAAATGCTAGAGAACTCAATAATTAAAATCAAAAGCTTAATGAAGCGAATGGTTCAAAGAAATCCTTAAAGGTATTTCTTTACAATAACCAGAATTCAAAAACTACCCAAATAATAAACCCTAGACCCTAATATATAAGTAGGAGTCATAAGCCTAATAGGAAACTAAATATAATAAAATAGGAAATTCTAATAAAAAACCTTCTGCAGCAAGCCAACCCTTTTCAGCCGCCATTCCCTGCTATCCTTCTTCTTTCCTCCTTTTTTTATTTTTGATGATCTCTCCATCACAACCACAACTCAATCCAGTTCCATGGCAATGATATCAACATTCACAACCGCTGAGAAAACAGCCCACAACTCACATAAGTTTGCCTTCAAACTTACACCTACAAACTATGGTTTTTGGAAAAACATGATCCATCCCTTCTTACACCAACAATTTATATGGATATATTAACGGAACAATTCCATGCCCACCACCTAGAACCGCAGCCACCAATGACACCTCCTCCATGGATAACCCAAGCTACCTACACTAGATCGCGAACGATGCCCATGTACGCATGGTCATCATCTCCACGATTTCAGAATATTCGTTTCAACATGTTCAGGGTGCAACCTCAAGGGAATACACTCTAAAACTCGGTTACTAAAACTTGAGATGAAGAGTGATGCAACCTCAGCCACCTACCTTAGCCGTGCACAGGAATACACTACAGCCCTAGCTAATATTGGTGAGCCATTTAAAGACAAAGATTTGACCATGTTAACCATCTCTGGCTTGCGTTATGAGTATAATGGCCTAAAACCCAACCTTAATACTCATCAGCCACCTATTACTTTCAATGAATTGCGCGGTCTTCTTAGCAACCATGTGTCCATGCTTCACCGCAACCTTCCCACTACACCCCAGGTTTTCACCGCCTCCACAGCCTTCCCAAGCGCGTTGGTTTGTTGCCTACTCCTATGTCCATCCCTTCTTCTAATGCAATGCTTACCACTTGCAACAACAAGCAACTCAACTTGGGTATCAACTCAACACCATCATTAACCAAAACAGCAACCACTCTCAAGAATTTTATTCTACCCGTTCAGCAAACAATTCTTGAGGAAATCGTCGTGGTAATTACCATGACAACTCACATGGTACAAACACTAGGGGTGGTGATGAGTCCAGTTGAGCTGGTGGTTAAAATGTACGCCACAATTTGTTTGGGCATCCACCCAAAACATGGTTTATGGTTATTGTAATCGATGTGGTATAGGACACATCCCTTCACAATGCCCCAATGCTTCCTCAGTTTGTGAATCTTCACAGGCTTATTATGTGGCTTTCTCTGAGACTGGGTCTGTAACCGGTTCCGAGTGAAACCCAATGTCACAACCTGATTTCCCGGTGGGGTTGGACTTGGGGTTTATGCTGACGATTTATATCAGTTATCACAATACACAACGGAAGATGGAAATAAAGTAAATTAGATATAATAAAGGCTTGAAATTAATAAGTAAATGTATACAAGATGTTCGTTCGAATATCCACAGGCGGATCGAATATAAAATGCAACTTGAGACTAATAAGGTCTTTTCCGTGAGTCGCAAATTCCAATATCTTAAGACCAAATCACTCCAGCCTATTCCGTATTTGCTAATTAACATGTGCTTAGTCTTTGAAAATATGTCAATTTTCACTGGTAAATACAATTAACCAACTCTTTTGAAAATCTTTTCAAAAGTTATTTGATACCATTTGGTATATTATTTTAAAATAACTTGGGACAAACTATATCTCTTGTTACCAGTTTTACATGTTTGCCAATACAGTCGGGGACCGAAAATCATATGCCGATACATGATTAATCAAGACACCATATTTTCAATATCATATAAATATATAGCATTAGCGTTTGTCAGGTGTATACCTACACTCTGCACTTAAGTCATGGTCATTTGCAATTAAATGAGTCGGGATATCCAAGACACAGCGTATTAACCCCAAAGTGTTTAAGTTATCAAGCAAAACAAATTAAAATGGGTTATTTCATTTCTATGACATCATTCGCCCTTTGAAATACTGGACCAAGTGGCTAGTGCCATATCCCAAGTCTTTATATAATAAAATAGGTTAAGAGTATTACCTATGCTAGTCCTTATATATCAATATGTTTAGCACAACCGTAATTCAAAACAACCTAAAAATGTAAAGAAAGAGTTAATTACACAGATGTATCATGTGGTTTATAACTAGTTTCGTACTTGGTACTAATTTTTTTTACAAATGGTCCTTGGAATTAATAATAGAGCAATGACATAAATGGTCCTTTTAAAATGGAAGAGTAATTTAGTTACTGAAATTTAACACAAAAATTAACAAGTATGGTGTTAGTACCCAAAGGTGTTACAAAATTGAAACCATGAAACCTGAACCTGTTAAAAAAAGTTAGTACCCAAAGGCGAAACTAGCCATAAACACAGGATCCATCTGTGTAATTAACTCTTATTAAACTATTTTTACCATTTTTATAAAGAATTTACCAAGTCATGTGTTATTTAACTTCGATGTTGTAGAAAAATATTTTACAACAACGACAATCCTAACTCACTTTTGTAGGAATCACGGCGGCATTTCGCGTATGCATGTAAGCCCTTTAAACCTCTCGATAGCTCTGAAGGACGAGTAGGTCTCGTGAGGGTTATATAGGGAACATACCCACAATGTTCATTTTTAAGAAAATGGATAAAATAAAAATAAAAACAAATAATAGTGCAAAAATATACAACAATCATACCTGATTTGCCTCTCATGGTCCTACCGAGTTTCCAACGTACGCTTGGTAGTTGGCATGCCGAAT